>JAMWET010003377.1:747500-861852 GCA_024036415.1 Prochilodus magdalenae | reverse complement strand
TTTTTTATAAATGGAAAACCAAATATTACTGTTATACAGTGCTATGTTGTACTGTAAATGTTATGTACACATATTACACAAATCAGTGTTTCATTGCTAAATCTTCATTTATTGTTTCCTGTGTCTAAAGCACCAAAGCAAGCCAAGTTCATACAGATGGAACCTTGTTTCCCTTCCTCATGGTAATCCAGACAGGCTGTAAATGTATATATTGCAATTTCCAAGATTGGATTGTTAATCATTTACAAAATTCATTGGTATTCCAGTTTCTGGTTTTCTGACTGACTGTATGGAATCCATTCATTGCAAAAGATTTTTAAATAAATACTGAATATGATTATGCAGTTGAATGTTGTGTAATTTGTCCAGCATTGTCTCCACCATAAGGTGATTTCAAAGTCAGCGATAAAAAGTTGGGGTCCAATATACAGTGTATGTGTAAGATGTATGATGTAGAGACAGTAAGGATACGAGTCTTATCGACGACTCTTATCGCGTTTTGGGTATTTGCTGGTCTCTTAGTGTTTTGGCTGGATGGCAGTCCTTCTTTCGTCAGCGAGATAACAACCCAAAGGCATGTGAAGGACGATTCAACCATATAGCCTTCACAGTTTACGGAACCAATTTTTACAGAACTCTCCAAACAGCCAATAACTGTTGAAGTGAAGGTAATAACAGGTTAAGAAAAATCACTAGACTTGTAGTTTGGGAAGAAAAGATCTTTCAGTGCTAAATATATATTGCAGCACGAACTGTTAGGCATCTGTGGTCATGAAGTCATTAAAAAAACTGGTGTTGGCCCATCTGAAGAACTTCACAGGGCTCCTACTGGACCCCTTGCAGTTTGCCTACCGGGCAAACAGGTCAATAAAGAATGCGGTCAACATGGGACTGCACTACATCCTCCAACATCTGGATTACCCGGGTACATACGTTAGGATCCTGTTTGTGGACTTCAGTTTGGTGTTCAACACAAACAACTCAGAAATCCTCTCCTCTAAACTCTCCCAGCTCACTGTATGTCAGTGAATCTCCAGATTTCTGACAGACAGGAAACAGCAAGTATGCTTGGCGTGAGTCACTTCCAGTATAAGGACTGTAAGTACTGCCCACCCTCCAGGACTTGTTCTGTTCGAGAACCTGGAAACGGGCAAGGAACATCTCACAGATCTGTCTCACCCTGGACACAATATATTCCAACTCCTTCCATCTGGCAGGCACTACAGAACCCTGTACATCAAGACAACCAGACACAGGAACAGGTTCTTTCCTCAGGCCACCTTCATAAACAGCTGACCAGTCACATCACCTGCTGGACCATAGTTAGTCCATAGTGTATGGAGGATTACCGTTCCTTCATAGTGCTCACAGGTTTTACTCACATGCCACCACAATACACCACAATCTCTATCCCATACATACATACTAATACTGTTGCACTACCTTAACACTACTACCTCTACCTCAACACTACTGTCTTGTACTGTTTGTAAATAATGTGTAAACTGTATATAATTTGATTTATTGCCTGTACAGTGCCGTCCATAATTATTGGCACCCCTGGTTGAGATGTGTTCTTTAGCCTCTCATAAATTGAGTTTTTTTCAAAATAATATAGGACCACGATGGAAAAAAAGAGTAAAATCCAACCTTTAACTCAAGTGAATTTATTCAGTAGGAAAAAATACCACATAAAGAAATAATTGTTTAACATCAAATCATGTGTGCCACAATTATTAGCACCCCTGATGTTAATACTTTGTACAACCCCCTTTTGCCAACAAAACAGCACCTAATCTTCTCCTATAATGTTTCACAAGATGGGAGAATACAGAAAGAGGGATCTTTGACCATTCCTCTTTGCACATTCTCGCTAAATCATCCAGCGACCTGGGTCCTCTCCTCTGCACTCTCCACTTCAGCTCACCCCACAGGTTTTCAAAGAGGTTGAGGTCTGAGGACTGAGATGGCCATGGGAGGAGCTTGATTCTGTGTGTGGTGAACCATTTCTGTGTAGATTTGGCCATATGTTTAGGGTCATTATCTTGCTGAAAGACCCAGTGACGACCCATCTTCAGCTTTCGGGCAGAAGCCACCAGATTTTGTTTTAAAATGTCCTGGTATTTCAAAGCATTCATGATGCCATGCACCCTAACAAGGTTCCCAGGGCCTTTGGAAGAGAAACAGGCCCACAGCATCACTGATCCTCCCCCGTATTTCACAGTGGGCATGAGGTGCTTTTCTGCATACTCAGCTCTTGTGTTACGCCAGACCCACTTAGAGCATTTGTTGCCAAAAAGCTCTATCTTTGTTTCATCTGACCAAAGCACACGGTCCCAGTTGAAGTCCCAGTACCGCTTAGCAAACTCCAAACGTTTGCGTTTATGATTGTGAGTGAGAAAAGGTTTTTTTCCGTGCATGCCTCCCAAACAGCTTGTTGGCATGTAGATAGCGCCTGATGGTTGTTTTGGAGACTTTGTGACCCCAAGAAGCTACCATTTGTTGCAATTCTGTAACAGTGAGCTTTGGAGAACTTTTTATTTCTCTTATCATCCTCCTCACTGTGAGTGGTGGCAAAATAAACTTGCGTCCTCGTCCAGGCTTGTTTACCACTGTTCCAGTTGTTTTAAACTTCTTAATAATTCCTCTGACAGTAGATATGGACAGGTTTAGGCGAGTGGCTATTTCTTGTAACCATTGCCTGACTTGTGAAGGTCAACACACATCTGCCTTACTTGAATGGTATGTTCCTTTGTCTTTCCCATGTTGAAGAGAAATGGCCACTGTGTCACGTCACATTTATACCCCAGGGAAACAGGAATTTGTGAATTACTAAGTAAATGTTCCTACATACTCTGATCAACTTCGTAAACTACTGTAGAAGTGACAGAAATACTTTTATTAAATTTATTTCCTAAGAATTGTTAGGAGTGTCAATAATTGTGGAACAGGTGATTTTATGAAGAATAATTATTTCTTAGTCAGGGATTTTATTTCTCCCTTAAAATTCACTTGAGTTAAAGGTTGGATTTTACTCTTTTTTTCCATCGTGGTCCTATATTATTTTGAAAAACTCAATTTATGAGAAGCTAAAGAACACATCTTAACCAGGGGTGCCAATAATTATGGAGGGCACTGTATATTGTGCATATTGTGAATTGTAACTGTCTGTATTTATTATGTATATGTGGAGTCATTGTGTATATTGTAGACTATCAACACAGTCAGTTGGTGTAGCTCAGCGGCTAACACCACTACCCAGGGTTCCACAGCTACATGTGGGAGACTGGGGTTCAAATCCCAGTCTGGGTGACTATGCTGTGCTACACCAATAACAGCCCTTGGGCAAGACTCTTAACACTATACTGGGCTGCCTGTAACCATTAACCTTGTAAGTCTTTCTGGATAAGAGCGTCAGATAGATGCCATAAACGTAAGTACTAGAGACACACAAACTGCTGAAACCAGATTCTCTGTGTGGGGAAACATGTTTTTGGTACACTGCAGATTTTGCAAGTTTTCTCACCGACAAAGAATGGAGAGGTCTGTCATTTTTATCGTAGGTACACTGCAACTATGAGACACAAAAAAATCCAGAAAATCACATTGTATGATTTTTAAATATTTCATTTGCAATTTATTGCATGACCTCACTCACCCAGAACACTCACTTTTTGTCCCACTCCCCTCAGGCAGGAGGCTGCGGAGCATTAAGTGTAAAAGGAACAGACCGAGGAACAGCTTCATTCCAGAAGCTGTAAGACTTCTTAACGCCACTTAGTCATAACCACTGCACCGACACTTTGAGGACACTTAGTCACTTTAAACCCACTCTGCTGCTACCTTTTCAATTTCCTTGCTGCTCTTTCTTTTTTATATATTTTTATATATTTTATTTATTTAAGTACTGCTGTCTGGGTGTAACTGGGTCCTTGAGTACTACAATTTCGTTCCACCCGATGTACCACATGTGATGCAAATGACAATAAAGTCTCCTTAAATCCAAAAAGTATTTGATCACCTACCAACCAGCAAGAATCCTGGCTCTCACAGACCTGTTTTTCTTTAAGAAGCTCCCTACACTCATAACCTGTAATGACTGCACCTGTTTGAATTTGTTACCTGTATAAATGACACCTGTCCACACATTCAATCAATCACACTCCAACCACTCCACCGTGCCCAAGACATTATGACTATATGCCATGTCTAAATAACCAGGTACTAAGGTTATTCACTATTGAACTTGAATTGGAATTGAATTGTCAATGTACGGTAGTGCAGGGCTGTAGATGTAATGACCATCTAATTTTCTGCATCATATATTGTTTTCAATTTAATACATTTTTATACATTTTTGAATGTACTAATCACTGCTTTGTTGGAATTGGGATTGGTAAAACACTAAATCAATATGAAAAATAACAAGCATAGCCATTATATTAGGTCCAACAATATATTTAATGTAATGACATTACATAACAGTCCCATAACATATTTAATGCTTTGATAAATGTAATGCATGTCATATTAATATGACTAATATGAGCAGCAACTCAAGCCAAAGTAAACACATTTGCCAATTCATCACAATAAAAGCACTCCTGTCTATGAAATTTGTAACCACTACCATCTACTGGCAAAATACTGTCTTTGTTACAGCACTGAAGGAACAAAGTAAGGCTTCAGAAACTGCAGACTCATACTCTGTTCCAGAATGTGCCACTTCTAAAGGATATTTTAAACTTGCTTTAGGATATACATCAACCGTGAAATAACTGTCCCATTATAATACTATACATATATGTGGTCCCTTTCCTGTTATAATGAATATTTGATGGAAAAAAGATAACTTAGTTAAGGTAAGTTAGTTGCGATATTAGTCAATTTTATTTAGAAATGAGACACATGTATCTGGGGGATAGAAAATAATACATTTTAAAATATAATGATATGGGAAGCGCAGTGGTAGTGTAACTTTATCTTTCTTAATAAATAATTGCTGTAAGGGACTTCTACAGCGGTGGCGTGACGTCTTATGTCAAAAGACGTTGGCAAGATGGCGGATGTAGTACGTCCGAGGTTGCGAGGTTAATAGGTACTCGCGTACTGAAAAAGCCTACTACTTCACCAGTAGAGCAGTGTACACTGGGTTCAGTCCAGTTCGTACCGACTAAGTAGGCGATTTTCCACGCAGCTATGGACAGATTTTGCAGACAGGCTGCCTTAGCTTGTCTCTCTACTGCGCATGCTGTGGTTCTATTTTTCAAGCGCAAGCAAGATAGAATCTCTAGCTCGTCGTTTGGCTTCAAAACGTCACAATGGGGGGTGAACGGTGACGTCAGTAAGCGACAGTAAAGTGGGCGTGGTCGGTAGTCTATAAATACTGCTGCAGTAGTTAACTCCGCAGCAGTTGTTGCAGACGAGACAGTTCGAGGACAACGAATTCTGTTTTGTAGATTCTTTTCAGAAACTCGCAACACAATCAAAACATTTCTATTTAGAAAAGAACGCTGCTGAAGTTACTGGTTCTTCTGAACTCTTCTACAGTGTAGGATGACGAGCCGAGAGCAGCGCTCACCCAGTCCTGCATTCTGTGGGTGCTGGTTCAGCTTCTTTCGGAAAGTCCATCCCGTTTCCAGAGATCAGGAAAGACACAAAGAAGGGGTGCAGAACCAGCAGCCTCCACAACTGGCAGAGAGCAAGGTGGAGGAGAAGCAGCAGTGCAGAGACAGCAAACAGGAGAGCACAGGGCAAACTGACACAGAGGAGGTGCATAAGACGAAGCAGATGAGGCGTTTGCAGAAGGCACTTCAACACCTTAGGAACAAGATCTGTAAATACAGAGAGAGTGAGAAGGTTATGAAAAGAGAGATAAAAACAATGAAGGAGCAGATGGAAAAGGACAAGAAAGAGAACCTGAAAGCCAGGGATAGAACAGCGGAACTGAAGGGAGAGCTGGAGAAAATGAAGGAGAGAATGGAACAGAGAAAACTACAAAGAGAGGAGGAATATAAGCGCAATCAGACGGATGTATTTGAAGTCCCCCAACCCCCCCCTAAGGAGATTCTAATCACGATAAGCCATAGGAAGACACCACTGAAAGAGTAGAGATCCATGGAGAAATGGAAAGAGGCACAGCCGCAGCAGGAAGAGGAGGCAGAAAAAGGAAAAGCTGTGCCTGGAAATGAAGGGGCATGGAAAGGAGGCCATTTAAAAAGAGATCCAGTCGCGGGAACAGGACCAAGAAAATAACTTCTCCAAACGGTAATTATTGGAAGGATTAACAGAATGAAGTGTTGTGGTTGTTGAGACAGTAGGAAGCCGTTCTGTACTGAAACACCAAGAATATTTTTTTTAATCAGACGTACGCAGATTCATTCAGAGTGGTTTGATATGAATTTGTTAGTATGTACAGAGACATACACACCCTGATTTCTTTACAGTGGTAACATGTAAGTGGTTACAGTTAATGTAATAACAAGTAGTGAAATGCACCAAACCACTCTGAGTGACGGTTTACATCTTTTACATCAGTTTACAAATAGGCTTTTGGCTGTGGACTTGCCCTTTAATTTGGCACTAATAATGAAAGGGAGATAAGCACCTTTTACACTTAATGACTGATTCACTGCAGATTTAAACATTTCATATCTAATGGTGACTTTCCCACACAATAGTGGAAATCAGGCTATGCCATCACTGCACATTTGAGTTTGTACATTTGCTAAGATTTGTGGACAAGAAGCTTCTAAACAGCTGAGATATCTAAATTACTGACCATTTTGGAAGCATCCAGTCCAAAGGTAAAAGAACTATATGCACTGACTTGTCTTCATGTTTGATGTAGTTTAATCACTGAGAAAATAAAGATAAATTACAGGTGGTTGCCAGATAATGGACTTGCACTTTCATCAGGTCATAAAGCAATCTGCAGCCTTTCAGCTTCATCATCTTTTCCTTCTTTCATCACCTTTTGCAGTGTTCAGCTAGCGTCTTCTCACCATCAGGATCTCTTCCAGGCACCATCCATCATCCAGGCTGATAAAGCATCTATATTCCTTCCTCTCCAGTAGAATATCGCTTTCTTCTTCAGCGATCCTTGTTGCCCAAGATCAGGAAGGCAAAACCCAGTTTAAAGGTATTTCTATTTTACTTTCATGTCAAATATTATACAAACTACTGACTTTAGTGTGTTTAGTATGTCCCTGTGAGACCATGACACTTGATACTGCACAGTGTTGTTCATACATCAAGTGTGTACAGCTCAGGACCTTTTCTAGATAAATCTAGTTTGGCTGAGATGCAAATGCAGTCAATATGTATAATTTTCTCCATACTTCAGCTTCATTTGACATGATTTCTTGTTTCTTTTTCAGTGTTTTTCTCTCAACATCAAGTCTTCTTTGGTTTGAGAAACCGTCCACTTCTCTAGCTGATTATGCATCCCTAGTCTTTTCTACTAAAATCTTTGGAATGCATTTCAAATAAAATATGCTGTTATCTGCATTTACTTCGTAGTAATTTCTTTCCACTAGTAATTCACATGGACGTTATCAGAACTCTCCTGAGTACTGTCCTGAAAATAAGTAAGCTAAAGAATATGAGCAAGAATGGAGCATTCAAACCAAATTTTCAGTATTGTCATTTTGGCTGCAGTGAGACCTTTTTGATGAACAGAAGAGTCTGAAGAGTCATCTAGTAAGAGGAAAGTGTATCTTTGTGTATATTAGAGAGTACATTTAACATCCATAATTGGTCACACCCAAAATATTTGCATATACCACTGTTGAGTTACATAAATGACAATTGCAGGATCATCTCTAAAGATCTGGCCCTGACCTCACTTTTAAGAAGCCCAGCGTGTTGTCAGTCTGCCGACCGATCCCCGGAATTGTAAATGGTGGGAAGTCGGTATACCTGCTGCTAATGGCCAGTCAGATGCAGGAAGCGTGTGCTACATTGCTATCATTTATCATCCTACAGTTTTGTAGGAATATGCAGTAATGTATTTATTTTGCTTACTGAAGCTATCTTTAGTCAAGTCAAGTCAAATAGTTTTTATTGTTATTTCAACTATATACCATGGTGTACAGTACACAGTGAAATGAAACAACGTTCCTCCAGGACCAAGGTGCTACATAGAACAATAAATATACAAGACAATTTACAGTACATTAAACAGCAAACAAATACAGGGAGGGGACTGTGCAGATAGCCCACTGGTAGTGGGAGCAGTACAGTGCAGTTATGTACATGTTTTATAGGTGAACCTTGTTTTTTTGCAGCAGTTATGTCCATATGTTGGTATAAATGTAAACATTGTACTCTTTAAGTTTATGTGTAGACAGATTTAAAAGATGAGACTGTGTGTGTGTGTGTTCAGTCCAGTCACTGAAATGTGTGCAGTTATTCAGACCAGACTCTGGTTGTTAAGGAGACTGATGGCTCGGGGAAAGAAGCTGTTGCACAGTCTGGATGTGAGGGCCCGGATGCTTTTGTACTTTTTTCCAGATGGTAGGAAGGTGAAGAGTGTGTGTGAGGGGTGTGTGGTCATCCACACTGCTGTTTGCTTTGCGGATGCAGCGTTTAGTGTAAATGGTAGGGAGAGAGACACCGACGATCTTCTCAGGCGTCCTCACTACTCGCTGCAGGGACTTGAGATCCGATACAGTGCAGTTCCCAAACCAGGCAGTGATGCAGCTGCTCGGGATGCTCTTGATGGTTCATCTGTAAAATGTGGTGAGGATGGGAGGTGGGAGATGTGCCTTCCTCAGCCTTTGCAGGAAGTAAAGACGCTGCTGGGCTTTCTCGGTTATGGTGCTAGTGTTAAGGGACCAGGTGAGATCCTCTGCCAGGTGAACTCCAAGGAACTTGGTGCTCTTGACTATCTCCACAGTGGAGCCGTTCATGTGTAATGGAGAGTGGTCACGCCTTGTCCTTTTGAAGTCAACAACCATTTCTTTGGTTTTGTCTACGTTCAGAGACAGGTTGTTGGTTCTGCACCAGTCCGTTAACAGTTGCACTTCCTCTCTGTATGCTGACTCGTCGTTCTTGCTGATGTGACCCACTATCGTTGTATCATCCGCAAAGTTGATGATGTTGGTGGAGCTGTGCATTGCTGCACAATTGTGGGTCAGCAAGGTGAATGATATGCTGAATAACGCTAATTTGACAAGATTACAGTTCATAAAGAATAAAAGCAACAACAACAACAAAAAAAACTGAATCTGATTTTGAATGGTGGTGACAGGAAGCTGGGGTTGCAGTGTGTATAACAGAAATATAGATAGTACTGTTTGGATTATTTGGACTATTTTTATAATCTGGAATATCTGTAGCTCTACTGTGCTAAAATGTATGTGTAGTTGGTGACAGACTGATTGTTTTGTCTCAGTCTAGCCCTCTTTGCATTACATGCATAATGTGTGAAACTGAAGAATATAAAACATTACCAGTGCATTAAAAATGCAAAGAAACAAGCAGGGGTGAACAAAAAACAGTACTTCAGTAAAGAAAAACATTCGACCAAAAGTAAAAGTATTCAGTCTGCATATTCTAAGGTACTTACTAGTAGATTTTAAATAGGATGATCTACATCAGAAATAACAGCTGGAGGTCAAACACATCCCTCTTCGTCTATGCAAAGAGATCCATACTGCTTGCTGGAGTAGTGGAAAATCAGACCATTAAAGGCAAACAGAAGGAAGAAATCCTAATCCAATCTATTAAGCAATAGAGCTCGAACATGATGTTACTTTTTTAATGAACAAAAAATAAATAAAAAATTACAAAGCAAACCAAAGCTGGCAGAATTTCTTTGTAGATAATTTGAACTTTTGACATGAATGTAATAACTGAGTGTCTACTCAGTAACACATGACACTGAATGAGAAGGTGAGTATAACTATTAATGTAGTTTATCGGTTTTTATTTTGTATGCTTGAAAATGTAATAAAGGTTCACTGCACTGACACATAAGTTCTGTCTGAACTTACTTAACCTGGGTACCTTAACTGAAAGTAGAATGATGTAATAATAAGCAGGGAGTAATTATGGAGAAAGAGCTGATACTCTGAAGAATCACGCATGATTCAAACAGGCTCATGTCTATAGCTAAACCTCACTGAATGGGAAATAAACATAACACTCCTCACTGGGTGTTTTTGCTGCCATTTATTAGCTTTATAGCCACAAGTAGAATCATCTGGGTGATTAAAGTTTACCAGACAACGTGAAATTCCAGTGTTTAAGGTTAAGCTAGAGTAGCTAAGGCTCACATAGCTACCTAGCCTGTTAGTTCATAACTTAGCAAGTTTTCTACGGTTTTCCAATAATAAAGTTGCTATAATTATAAAATCAAAAAGGCGAAAGTTCCCCGGATGACGTTCTGCTTCCGGTGAAATTTTCAACTATGCGAGCACAGCACAGTGGGCTATCCCATGATTCCACTGGAGCTGAGGAGGAAGAAATGGCGGAAAGAGGGACGTCGGCTCTGTACAAGTGTAAGTGATCTTCTTTTTGTGCAACACCAAGTAACGTTATGAAGGGCTTTGCGGCGAACATAAAGCCCATTTGACATGTTTATATGAAGGAATGACGGGACTTTTACAGTGGTGGCGTGACGTCTTACGTCAAATGACGTTGGTAAGATGGCTGACGTAGTACGTCCGAGGTTGCGTGGTTAGTAGGAAAGAGCCTACTACTTCACCAGTAGAGCAGTGCACACTGGGTTCAATCCAGGACGTACCGACTAAGTAGGCGATTTTCCACGCAGCTATGGACAGATTTGCTCTCTCTACTGCGCAGGCTCTGGCTCAATTTTTCATCTAGTGCGCAAGCGCAAGCAAGATAGAGCCCTCTAGCTCGGACATTTTTTGATGAGTTGATGAGTTAAAAGTGGGCGTGGCCTGTAGCCTATAAATACTGCTGTCGTAATGAATTCCGCAGCAGTTGTTCAAGTACAACCGAGACAGTTCAAGGACAACAAATTCTTTTTTGTACATTCTTTTTAGAAAAAAACATTTCTATTTAGAAAAGAACGCTGCTGAAGTTACTGGTTCTTCTGAACTCTTCTACAGTGTAGGATGACGAGCCGAGAGCAGCGCTCACCCAGTCCTGCATTCTGTGGCTGGTTCAGCTTCTTTCGGAAAGTCCATCCCGTTTCCAGAGATCAGGAAAGCCAGAAAGAAGGGGTGCAGAACCAGCAGCCTCCACAAGTGGCAGAGAGCAAGGTGGAGGAGAAGCAGCAGTGCAGAGACAGCAAACAGTGGAGCACAAGGCAAACTGACACAGAGGGAGGTGCATAAGATGAAGCAGATGAGGCGTTTGCAGAAGGCAGTTCAACACCTTAAGAACAGGATCTGTAAATACAGAGAGAGTGAGAAGGTTATGAAAAGAGAGATCAAAATTTCTCATGGGTAAATATGTAAATATCTTACCTGTATAATTTCTGCTCTTTCTATTGTTATTGTTGTTTTTCTCTTGGAGAGTGTCGCACTAAATTTAGTTGTACGCAAGTATAATGACAATAAAGATTCTATTCTATTCTATTCTAAACAATGAAGGAGCAGATGGGAAAGGAGAAGAAAGAGAACCTGAAAGCCAGGGATAGAACAGTGGAACTGAAGGGAGAGCTGGAGAAAATGAAGGAGAGAATTGAACAGAGAAAACTTCAAAGAGAGGAGGAATATAAGCGCAATCAGACAGAAGTATTTGAAGTCCCCCAACCCCCCCCCTAAGGAGATTCTAATCACGATAAGCCATAGGAAGAAACCACTGAAATAGTAGAGATCCATGGAGAAATGGAGAGAGGCACAGCTGCAGCAGGAAGAGGAGGCGGAAAAAGGAAAAGCTGTGCCTGGAAATGAAGGGGCATGGAAAGGAGGCCATTTAAAAAGAGATCCAGTCGCGTGAACAGGACCAAGAAAATAACTTCTCCAAACGGTAATTATTGGAAGGATTAACAGAATGAAGTGTTGTGGTTGTTGAGACAGTAGGAAGCCGTTCTGTACTGAAACACCAAGAATATTTTTTTAAATCAGACGTACGCAGATTCATTCAGAGTGGTTTGATATGAATTTGTTAGTATGTACAGAGACATACACACCCTGATTTCTTTACAGTGGTAACATGTAAGTGGTTACAGTTAATGTAATAACAAGTAGTGAAATGCACCAAACCACTCTGAGTGATGGTTTACATCTTTTACATCAGTTTACAAATAGGCTTTTGGCTGTGGACTTGCCCTTTAATTTGGCACTAATAATGAAAGGGAGATAAGCACCTTTTACACTTAATGACTGATTCACTGCAGATTTAAACATTTCATATCTAATGGTGACTTTCCCACACAATAGTGGAAATCAGGCTATGCCATCACTGCACATTTGAGTTTGTACATTTGCTAAGATTTGTGGACAAGAAGCTTCTAAACAGCTGAGATATCTAAATTACTGACCATTTTGGAAGCATCCAGTCCAAAGGTAAAAGAACTATATGCACTGACTTGTCTTCATGTTTGATGTAGTTTAATCACTGAGAAAATAAAGATTAATTACAGGTGGTTGCCAGATAATGGACTTGCACTTTCATCAGGTCATAAAGCAATCTGCAGCCTTTCAGCTTCATCATCTTTTCCTTCTTTCATCACCTTTTGCAGTGTTCAGCTAGCGTCTTCTCACCATCAGGACCTCTCCCATGCACCATCCATCATCCAGGCTGATAAAGCGTCTATATTCCTTCCTCTTCAGTAGATTATCACTTTCTTCTTCAGCGCTACCAGAACATGATTCTGTATGTCAGTGAGGTAAGTCCCCCAGTCAATGCAGCTGATTTGTTTGCATTTTCAATAATAGTGAAAATGTTCAACACGTCGTAGATTTAACACTGACCACAGAACTTTGCTGTTTCTGTCCCTTATCTCCAAACAGTGCTCAGGAAGCTTTTCAGTATCCAGTAGTCCTTACAGAGTGGAGCAGCGCCATCATGTGGTTCTCCCACTCAGAGCACCTACTCAGAATCTATCATTAAAGAAGGTGAGAGCAGTCCCAGACCACAACAGTCCGTTTCCTTCAAGAGTCACAGCAGATCCTTGTTGCCCAAGATCAGGAAGGCAAAGCCCAGTTTAAAGGTATTTTTATTTTACTTTCATGTCAAATTTTATACAAACTACTGACTTTAGTGTGTTTAGTATGTCCCTGTGAGACCATGACACTTGATACTGCACAGTGTTGTTCATACATCAAATGTGTACAGCTCAGGACCTTTCCTAGATAAATCTAGTTTGGCTGAGATGCAAATGCAGTCAATATGTGTAATTTTCTCCATACTTCAGCTTCATTTGACATGATTTCTTGTTTCTTTTTCAGTGTTTCTCTCAACATCAAGTCTTTTTTGGTTTGAGAAACCGTCCACTTCTCTAGCTGATTATGCATCTTTCGGTCACAGTGCATCTCCCTAGTCTTTTCTACTAAAATCTTTGGAATGCATTTCAAATAAAATATGCTGTTATCTGCATTTACTTCGTAGTAATTTCTTTCCACTAGTAATTCACATGGACGTTATCAGAACTCTCCTGAGTACTGTCCTGAAAATAAGTAAGCTAAAGAATATGAGCAAGAATGGAGCGTTAAAACCAAATTTTCCAAAGTAGGTAGATGGATACATGGATCACTTTATTCATCCCAGAGGAAAAGTTACATATTACAGCAGCCAAAGTACAGTTAGGAACAATAATAGATGGTGTACATAAATAAAGAGAAGAAGAAAAAGTAGTACTCATAATAATAATAATAATAATAATAATAATAAATAGGGACCACTGTGAGTGGGATAGAAGTAAAACTCTTAACATCTAATGGTATGCAATGTAAATAAAGTGACTGTGTAAAGTAAGGTACACTGCTTTGAAAATATCATTACCATGGAGAGTGTATGTGCATTAATAAAAACATGGAGCATAAATAGTATGCAGGGGAATAGTGCAGCTTTGTATTTCCACATTCACAAGTCATCTAAAACCGTCCAATCAGAAAGCCAGTATTGTCCAAAGTGTGGACCTCTTCCTCCTGAAGTCGGTGGATCATCTCCTCCAACCATCTCCTTGGTTTAGGTCATATTGAGGAGCAGATGGTTTCTCACACTCCACTTCACAAAGCTGTTCACAGGGTCTCTGCATTCTCCATCCTGCCCATGATGCCCGACATTACAGAGTTGTCAGAAAATTTCTGAAGGTGGCAGAGGTCCGGTACTGGAGGTCTGTGGTGTAGCTCAGTGAGAGCTAACACCACTACTCAGGGTTTGGTATACACCCAGTCTACATGTGGAAATTTAACTGACTGGGGTTCGAATCTCGGTCTGGGTGACTACGCTGTGCAACACCAATAAGAGTCCTTGGGCAAGACTCCTAACACTAAACTGGCCTACTTGTAATCGTTAACCTTGTAAGTCACTGCTGGATAAGAGTGTCAGCTAAATGCCATATATGTAAATAAAGTAATCAAATCCACAAGAAATATATCAAGCACATACATATAAACATAAAGCCTCAAATTTTTAATAATGAGAACTGTGAAAACCAAGCAGGTGAGATTGAAGGATCATTTATGTTTTTTGTGTCTTATCACTATAAGGAAATTGTGCTCAGATTTTTCAGCAACTGTACTGAATAAAACTCAATAAACACAAATAAACTCAAACTAGGTAAAAAAACTGCCTTCAATTCTCACAAGAAAAACAAACACAAAGCTCACAATAGTGGAGAGTAGAGGTTTTTCAGTCCTAATTACAGATTTTCAGAAAAGGCGTAGTGATGTCATCGACCCATCATGACATCATGCTGTATGCCCATACATGGAAATGATGACATAACCGGGCATAAAAACCCCCGTTCTATAAATTAGGTGAAAAAAAAAAAATTAATGACTCCAACCGGCCAGCTCACTAGGCAGTCCTACTATAGACCTTCACAAGTGATTAATTTAACAGTGCACACATTTTTCAAAAAAAAAAAAAAAGTCATCAAACCCACAAAAAAATATTAAGCACATACATATAAACATAAATCCTCAAATTTAAATAATGAGAACAGAGAAAACTCAAGTTCACCTAAAGAGATTAATTTTTCTTAAAAGAAATCTGGGATATTGTAGAACCTGGAAACCTGGAAATATACAGAAAAGCAAAGAAAAGATTTTTTTTCAGGCCAGTTCTGGTGTTTTTAAATCTTATTTCTTCCATGAAAGCATGCGTTCAGATGACCCGTCTTCTGGATTTGAATTTCAAAAATCATACTTAAGTTTTTTATGCTGATAACAAAACTTGTAACAATTAAAAAATGAATACAAAATAAACACATTTTCACCAGTGGTCTGACAGTGTGGTTTGTACATACATATATTCCTATGAAGGTAAATAATCCATTCTCCTTTTACTCATGTTACATCTGAATTCTGTCCACTCCTTTCTATGGCTTGCTGTTATGAGATTCAGCATGAGAAGATCACATAAGGAACATCTGTCTGAAAAAGGACTGAGCTGAATGTCTGACAGACAGAGGAGTCACTTTAAGATGCCTCCGTTAAGAAATGTTTTCTGAATAAGTTAATTAATCTTCAGGATAAAGTGCTTATCCTTCTGGGGTGTATGGGCATCTTAAACAGCTCAGGTGTTTCTTTATTAGGGGACTGAAGTCAACATGAAATGAAAGGAAGTAAACAGAATGTTTATCTGTTTAGTCCATTCAAACATAGAAGTTATATAAAGTGTTTCACTCTGGACTTCCTGGAAAGTCGACCAGAACAGAGGCCATTTACATATCATATAAAGGTTAAACTAATTATGGGGAAAAAATTAGTGGGGAAAAATACGAGAGAAATGCAGGACACTGACACACTGAAAGAAGGTAAATCTACTAATAGCTGACATGTTTTTCTCAGATTCTGCCCAGGCACAGTTTCCGTCACTCACTCTGAAGCATCCAAACTAAAGATGTCCTGTTTTTATATATATTTATACAAATATAAAAATGATGTTTTACAGGAGTAACAGAGCAGTAGCTGGAAGTTATCACTTGCTGTGTGGAGTGTTTGTAAAGTAATCAATGACCTGAAAAGTACATTGTGACTCTACCGGTTTTTCACTGACAATTAACTCTAAAATGAAAGAGGGCAGTTTTGTTTATGTTTTTGTTGTTTTATTGTTATAGACTACATCGCCAAAGAAAACACTACTGATTACTGGTCAAATGGAAAGCTTTGTGTACAGTATGTGTTAATGTATTAATAACAAGTAATGCCATGAACAACAAAATATCCACACCACAGATCATATTCAGCACTGTAACTAGTTAAAGTTTTAGGCACAGGCTCTCTGTTTCAGTGTTCCTGTCCCCCCTTCCAAACAAGTAACAATCGATTCAGCCTCGTTTAAACTGATGTGCAGAGCTGGGCACCATTAAGAATTTTAAGAATTAATGAACACTTTGACCTGTCTCACACAGAAAGTCTGCATTTTGCATACCTGTCCCTGGACAATAAATATTGCCATTATATGAGTGACAGAGAAACCGGTTTATTCCGGATGGTGCCGGTTTTCTCTGGTTCACCCCACAAGGTACCAGTCTTCTGGTGAGGTGAAAAATATTGTTTTCTAAAACTTAATGACTGTTATCTGTATTATAAGGTTTGTACCAGGTCTGTATAGCATTATATGAAAATATCAGACAGGCTTAGTGCCTTACAAAAACTTGCTTCAATTTAACTGTAGTTAACTAATTAACGTTAGCTAGCATTAGCAAGCTAGCTACATTAGACGTTACCCAAAACTGTTAAACTGTGTGCTCATTTATCATGTTATCTAATGTTTCTCAACAAAATTTACTTTTAAAGCATTTTTTTCTTTTTTTGCCTGGCAAGTTCTGTTTAAAAATGTCTGTGTAAAGGTTAAGTTAGCTAGGCGTCTCGGCTAATAGCTAGCACTCGTCTGGCAATGATAGCCAACTCGCTAGGTTGGATAAACATGGCTAGGTATCCTAGTTGTAAGAATGGGAGTTCTTACTATTAATAAGTTACTGAAAGACATTTGTAAAGATGCATGACTGTTTTAGAAAGCTTGGTCTTCTCCAAAACATCAGAACGGCAACGGGCAAAGCATTGGACAATTCTGAAGTGGCCTTTTATGAGCCATGATCTGAATCCAATTGAACATCTGTGGAAGAGGCTAAAACATGCAGCCTGGAGAGTCTACCCTTCAAACCTGGAAAGCTGGAGCAGTTTGCTCATGACGAGTTGGCCAAAATATCTGCAGACAGGTGTAGAAGTTCCATTGAGAGTTACAGAAATTGCTTGATTGCCGCAAAACTTTGTGCAACAAAATAAAGTTTAAGGGTACCATCATTGTTGTCCTGTCCAGTTTGATTATTTTGTTCCTTTAAATGATTCAGTTGAATCACTATTCAAAAGATATGTCTGATTTTCAGGACAATTTTTGTCAGTTTTAGTTTATTTCAGTGACAAACAAGGTTTTTTTTTTTACTAGGAGGGTACCAACAACTTTGTCCCTGTATATGTGATTATATTACACACACATTAATTGCGCAAATAAATAAATTGCACCCCGAAGGAATCAGCCAACAGGAACGCAACTTGTTTAGGTTTTACATAAAAGACATTCAAATGAATGTATGAATCAGAAAGACAGAAGATCAGAAGATGAGTCCTGCTTTTGTTCTGGTGAAGCTGACCAGCAAATCTGTGTTGAGGCACCGTGGTCAGCCTCAAGAAGAATTGTTTATCACATGTCCAGAAGGCCTGGGGTTACGCCACCTCCACAACTCAATACTTAGACATATGTGGCATTAAACACGGCAGCCAGACACCACCTCTGTACGTGTAGCTCACAGAAGACTGCATCAGTTTTAAAATCAGTCTACTGGATAACAAGGTAAGAAGAAATCACTTTAAAATCCTTTTCAGTAGACTAAAAATGCACGTAAACTCTCAGTAATTGAAAAGAACCAAACAACTGATACTTGTCACATTTCTCAGCTAATTGCCATAAACTAGTTTAGTTCTGAAAGTTAATGCTGCCGCCATCTCTAAAACTCAGGGCAACTCTCATAACACTGGAGTGAATTACTGATGGAAAGAAAATAACTACAAAGCAAATGCAGATAATTTTATTTAAAATGATTTTAGACTATTCCTAATCTTTTCAATTGAAAATGCAGAGTTACTGATGGGTGCCTAATCAGCCTAAGAGGTGGAGCCTAGAGAAGAGCTGATGCTGAGAAGATGCTGCCAGAAACACTGGGGGAATAAAAAAGAAGAAATCATGTAAAATGAAGCTGAAATGCGGTGAAAAGGCAAACAATGAGAAATACTGAGTGTATTTTAGACACTTTTATAGGAGCTCCTCATTCACAAACCTCAGCAAAACTAGACTTATCTAGAAAAGCTCCTGAGCTGTACACACTTGATGTATGAACAACACTGTGCAGTATCAAGTGTCATGGTCTCACAGGGACATACTAAACACACTAAAGTCAGTAGTTTGTATAAAATTTGACATGAAAGTAAAATAAAAATTACCTTTGGGCAACAAGGATCTGCTGTGACTCTTGAAGGAAACGGACTGTTGTGGTCTGGGACTGTTCTCTTCAGTGCTGGATCCTTAGTAGGTGCTCCGAGTGGGAGAACCACATGATGGCGCTGCTCCACTCTGCAAGGACTGTTAAACCTTCCTGAGCACTGTTTGGAGATAAGGGACAGAAACAGTTCTGTGGTCAATGTTAAATCTACGACATGTAGAATATTTCCTACTCAGTTTTTCATTATTGGAAATGCAAACAGAAGTCTACACTGACTGGGAGACTTACCTCACTGACATACAGAATCATGTTCTCCATTTCCTTCTTAGGGTCTTGGATTAAAGACCAATGTAATTTGTTTTTCAAATACGACCCTCGCCCCTTCTGGCAGATTGAGGTCAAACTTCGCCTTCTCTCGCGCATATTCTTCCTCTCGCTGTTGTTCTCGTAGTGCAATTCTCTCCTTCATTTTCTCCAGCTCTTCTCGCAGTCCTGCTGCTTTTTCTCCAACTGGCAGGTTCCTTGTCTCCGTCTCTTTCTTTTCCATTTTCTGCCTCATTACCTCCACCTCTCTTTCCAAAGCTTCCTTCCGCGCCCTGCACCTTTTCATCTTCTTGTAAAGGCGCAAAACTGCCTTCTGCAAGTTTATGATGTCCATGTCTGCCTCATACTTCTCTTTCCCATTCGTCTTCTCCACCTTGCTGTCTACCACTTCCGGAAGACGCTGGTTTTGCTCCTCCTTTTTCTCATCACTCACCGTCGGTGTCCAGAAGAAGCACCTAGAGAATGCAGAACTGGGTGTGGATCTCTGCTCTCGCCCGGACATCTTTAGTAGCAATTAACTTTAAAATACAAAATTACAAGTATTAACATATAAGCATATAAAAAAATAAAAAAAAAACATAAAACCTATATTGAAAAAGAACGTGTAAACTACTGTTAATATTTCCCTCTCATTTCTACATTAAATTTGTGTTCTTTTTTTTCTCAATGTTATCTTATATTTAATCAGCAATACAGAAAAAGAATTCTACTTACTGTTTCTGTTCCGTGAACTGAACGATCTCAGTTGTTTGACGGATCCTTACTCGTGGACGACGCGCAACAACTGCTGCGGAGTAGAGTGTGACGGTAATATTTATTAATGACAGGCCACGCCCACTTTCAACTGTCGCTGCGTCACACGGCGCTAAACGTGTCACGTGGTGGGTTTGTACGTCACAAAAGATTAAAGGCAGGATCTCTCTCCAGACACGGGCTTTGTGACGTCCTGGTAGTGTCGTGTGTGCAGTACACGTTCTGTCTGAGGCAGGGCGAAACGTTCAGTAATTTTCTAAGGCTTCCTGCCTAAAAACGGTGTCCTGTTCTGCGCTTACAACAGTTTAAACGAGGCCGAATCAGCTTCTTATTCGCCAGCTTCTTTTTCTTTAAGTGGAAACAGGAGGACAGAAACATGAAGCCGATGAAGTTTTTCTTCAATCCAAGACGCTAAAAAGCAATGGAGAGCCAGGAAAAGGAGGCTATTGAAAAAATGTCAGAGAGGAACTTGAGGCCTAACAGAACATAGCAGCACACAATAGAGCCGAACACCCTCCATCTCTTAGGCTGATAAAGCATCTATGTCCTTTCCCCTCCAGTAGAATATCTCTTTCCTCTTCAGAGTTACCAGAACATTACAGCAGGTCCTTGTTGCCCAAATCGTTTCAGCTGAAAAGTTTTTAAATAAAGTGTTATTTGAATTTACTTTGTAGTCATTTTCCTTCCACAAGTAAATTTACTCCAGTGCTATGAGAGCTTTTCTGAGTTTAAGAGAAGTTGGCAGCAATAACATAGAGAACTGAACTGGTATATGGTTATTTGCTGAGCTTCTGACTGGTATCAGTTGTTTGGTAAACCAGTCATTTGGATCTTCTCAATTACTGTTTCAGTTTCAGAGCATTTTTGGACCACTGAAAAGTTTTTAAAGTGCTTTCTCTTTACCTTGTTATCCAGTAAATAAGAACAATTTTTACATGCTGTTGTCTCTCATTATGGCTTCGGCCACCATGTTTGCTAAAGTAAGATGTATATATCTTGGTTGAGAAGGTAGAGTGTCCCCAGGCCTTCTGGGCGTGTTACATTTGACAACAAATCACATTGGTGCTGATCATATTGCCTCCACAAACTGATTTGTTGGTCGTCTACACCAAGACAAGGACCAAGCATGGGTTGTCTCTGAAAATGAGCATCTGCCATTCTTGTGGTGTGAAGGGCTGTCAGCATGGAGGTGCTGCATCTTGCATCTGCTAATGGTGCTGACACTAACAGGATGAATTATGGAAGGCATCACTGCTTGCTGAATATTTGCAATCATGGCTGTTAGGTCAGACAGGTACAGCAATATGGGTCATCCTTGCTTTTGTCACATGCACAGCCAAGTGTGAAACACAGTCATTCTCATGTCTCAAAATATCAAACCTTCACACCATATATCAAATATGGTATATATCAATATACCACACCATATATCAATATCAAACCTACACACTACACACCTTGTGGACTGACATGAAATCGTTTTTTTGCCCCGGAGCAGTTTTATGTTAGCTGCCAACACCGAACGGCACCTCATGGCTCGTGACGTCACTTCTTGTTTACAGTCTGCTTCTGCTTACCACGCTAGCCTGCAAAATGACAACAGCAAAAATTGGGTGCTGTATGTGATTTCTTTAAATATGACTGTGAGAAAGACAAAAGTCCATTTGAGAAGATCACACAAGAGGGCTACTTGCGAGTGCCTCGACAAGCTAGCCTCTCTGCTTACGACGCTAGCCATCCAAACTAAAGATGTCCTGTTTTTATATATATACTAAAAATGCATACATATACATATATATATATATATATATATGTATATGTATGTAGATGATGTTTTACAGGAGTAACAGAGCAGTAGCTGGAAGTTATCACTTGCTGTGTGGAGTGTTTGTAAAGTAATCAATGACCTGAAAAGTACATTGTGACTCTACCGTTTTTTTACTCACAATTAACTCTAAAATGAAAGAGGGCAGTTTTGTTTATGTTTTTGTTGTTTTATTGTTACAGACTACATCTCCAAAGAAAACACTACTGACTTCTGGTCAAATGGACAGCTTTGTGTACAGTATGTGTTAATGTATTAATTAACAAGTAATGCCATGAACAACAAAATGTCCACACCACAGATCATATTCAGCACTGTAACTAGTTAAACTTTTAGGAACAGGCTCTCTGTGTCAGTGTTCCTGTCCCCCCTTCCAAACAAGTAACAATCGATTCAGCCTCGTTTAAACTGATGTGCAGAGCTGGGCACCATTAAG
This sequence comes from Prochilodus magdalenae, assembly GCA_024036415.1. Lineage (NCBI taxonomy): Eukaryota > Metazoa > Chordata > Actinopteri > Characiformes > Prochilodontidae > Prochilodus > Prochilodus magdalenae. Next base: position 839,925 of record JAMWET010003377.1, on the reverse strand, counting down.
AATTTTAAGAATTAATGAACACTTAGACCTGTCTCACACAGAAAGTCTGCATTTTGCATACTGTGTCCCTGGACAATGAATATTGCCATTATATCAGTGCCAAAGAACCCGGTTTATTACGGATGGTGCCGGTTTTCTCTGGTTCACCCCACAAGGTACCAGTCTACTGGTGAGGTGAAAAATATTGTTTTCTAAAATTTAATGACTGTTATCTGTATTATAAGGTTTGTACCAGGTCTGTATAACATTATATGAAAACATCAGACAGGCTTAGTGCCTTACAAAAACTTGCTTTAATTTAACAGCAAACTTTAACTGTAGTTAACTACTTAACATTAGCTAGCATTAGCAAGCTAGCTACATTAGACGTTACCCAAAACTGTCAAACTGTGTGCTCATGTTATCTAATGTTTCTCAACAAAATTTACTTTTGAAGGATTTTTTCTTTCTTGTCTGGCCAGTTCTGTTTAAAAATGTCTGTGTAAAGGTTAAGTTAGCTAGGTGTCTCGGCTGATAGCTAGCACTTGTCAGGGCAACTCTCATAACACTGGAGTGAATTACTGATGGAAAGAAAATAAATACAATGCAAATGCAGATAACATTTTATTTAAAATGATTTTAGACTATTTCAGTTAGTTACAAATATTAGGAGATACAGAGTGACTGACGGGTGCCTAATCAGCCTAAGAGGTGGATGGTTTCTACAAACTAGAGAAGAGCTGATGCTGAGAAGATGCTGCCAGAAACACTGAAAAAAAAGAACTCGTGTAAAATGAAGCTAAAATGCTGTGAAAAGGCAAACAAGGAGAAATACTGAGTGCATTTTAGACACTTTTATAGGAGCTCCTCATTCACAAATCTCAGCAAAACTAGACTTATCTAGAAAAGCTCCTGAGCTGTACACACTTGATGTATGAACAACACTGCAGTATCAAGTGTCATGGTCTCACAGGGACATACTAAACGTACTAAAGTCAGTAGTTTGTATAATATTTGTTTAGCCCAACTAAAGTATTTGGTTCATTTGTTTCATTTTCTGAAGTTAACTACTAGTTCCCATATATGTTTTTGTACTGTAATAGTTACGTGTAAGTTCCTGAAGCATGATTCTGTCCTCTCTCGTTTAATTGTCTGGTACAGCCAATAACATCTTAGGGAATGGGTTTTATTAGCCAATCAGCACAGTCAGGGGGCGGGACAAAGGAGAAAACGGGAGAAAAGGGGGAAGGAGGCGAGGGAGAAAATGTTCGAAAAGAGTTAGACACACGTAGGCCATATGTGCGGGAAAGTTATTACTCTAAAGTGAGTACCAGTTAATCGTTTTGTGAATACGATCCAGCTCTAGGTTGGCGGATAGCGAGCCTTTGTGGTAGTTTGTCTCGCAGGTCTAAGTAAATAGTTTTGGGCGACGGTTTAGCTCGGTAGGCTAGCTCAGGCTGCTGCATTAGCCATTTGCTCTGCCCGCGTGCCCGATATAGCAGGCTAACCCAGGCTGCTAATGAGCACCGTAGCTCTTCGAATGTAAGTTGGCTAGCTCAGTCAGCTTTTATAGTCTTTACTGTGTATATTATCTCGTCATCCCTAATCTACCCGAAAGAACTTTCCAGTTAGCGACTGGGGCTCCAGCAAAGCTCCAGTTTCCACTGGCTACGTTGGATTTAGGACGTTTGGCGTAACGGTCGGCTGGCTGTTCGGCTGAGGTGTGTCATTCCCCCGCTGCTACACTCAGAGGGAGAGAGAGAGAATCGAGGTACCGAGACAGAGCCACTACCGCGGAGGTACCTTTCTTTTGTTTTGCTGCTCTTCGAAGTGAAGAGGCCAGTTTGCGTTTAACGGCCACCACGTACCCGAGCAACGTACCAGGCCTGCAACGAAGGGTGTCGGGGTTGAGAACTTGAACTAGAGGCGGTACCATTATACAGCTGTGCGTGTGTGAGTGTGTGTGTGTGTGTGTGTGTGTGTGTGTGTGTGGGCCCATTTCTGTTTGTTTTATGTTGTGCACTAATAATGTATCTGTCTCAATTGGAATTCACTGTGTTGAATGTTTCATCCATTGACATATTGTGAAGTGAGTCAAAACTGTGTTGTTCGTCCAGGTCAGTTATACACTTTAATCACCAGATATGTCATATCAGGTAGTTCACTCGCCTATCGCTCACTTGAGGCTAACCAGAGAGACTGAGTAACCCAGGGCCCCAGCCATATTTAAATAACTGTAACTCCACTAAGTTACCGGCTGGGGCGCTACATTTGACATGAAACTAAAATAAAAATACCTTTAAACTTGGCATTGCCTTCCTGATCTTGGGCAACAAGGATCTGCTGAGACTCTTGAAGGAAACTGTTGTGGTCTGGGACTGTTCTCTTCAGTGCTGGATCCTTAGTAGGTGCTCCGAGTGGGAGAACCACATGATGGCGCTGCTCCACTCTGCAAGGACTGTTAAACCTTCCTGAGCACTGTTTGGAGATAAGGGACAGAAACAGTTCTGTGGTCAATGTTAAATCTACGACATGTAGAATATTTCCTACTCAGTTTTTCATTATTGGAAATGCAAACAGAAGTCTACACTGACTGGGAGACTTACCTCACTGACATACAGAATCATGTTCTCCATCTCCTTCTTAGGGTCTTGGATTAAAGACCAATGTAATTTTTTTTTAAATACGACCCTCGCCCCTTCTGGCAGATTGAGGTCAAACTTCGCCTTCTCTCGCGCATATTCTTCCTCTCGCTGTTGTTCTCTCAGTGCAGTTCTCTCCTTCATTTTCTCCAGCTCTTCTCGCAGTCATGCTGCTTTTTCTCCAACTGGCAGGTTCTTTGTGTCCGTCTCTTTCTTTTCCATTTCTGCTTCATTACCTCCACCTCTCTTTCCAAAGCTTCCTTCCGCGCCCTGCACCTTTTCATCTTTTTGTAAAGGCGCAAAACTGCCTTCTGGAAGTGTATGATGTCCAGCATGTCTGCCTCGTTCTTCTCTTTGCCCTTCGTCTTCTCCACCTTGCTGTCTACCACTTCCTGAAGACGCTGGTTTTGCTCCTCCTTTTTCTGATCACTCACAGTCAGATGGATTCTCCTCTTTCAGAAGAAGCACCTAGAGAATGCAGGACTGGGAGTGGATCTCTGCTCTCGCCTGGACATCTTTAGTAGCAATTAACTTTAAAATACAAAATTACAAGGCACCATAAAATGGAGGCACCTCTGGGATGTGGCTAGACTTTATAGGTGTTGTGGTAGATGAGTAGCTTCTGTCCATAGTGTCTTAGGTTATTCTAAGAGGGAAAAAAAAACCCCACAGAAACGTGGCAGCTAAAATGGTGGACCTCAAGCGTTATTCACAGTATCAGGATATTCTGGTAAATTGGTGTAGGGGGGGAAGATTTGCTGGGGTAGAGTGCTAGTACAGGGCAGATCGTAAGCTTAATGGTTCTGGGTGAATGCAGAGAGGACATCGATGCAGATAAAGTACCCCCAAAAGTGATGCCCACAGTTGGGTCTGAGCCTTGGATAGTAGTGGTAGCAACAGATGTGGGAAAGACTTCAGATGATTTTGGGTAAATCATCTGAAGGTAAAACTTTGGAGGACTTGCAATGTCTCTATTCATCCGCTAGTTCACCGGCAAGTACTTCTGAACCTCTCCTTCGCGTAATGAGTGAGTTATTGAGTCAGACTAGAGGTGTGCAGGTTGAAGGAAACAGCTACCGCAGACTCAGAACATTTTCTGGGATCCTACCCTCACCTTTGGGCGAGGAGATGTTAGAACAAGTTTATATGATAGAAGAAAGTGAATGCTCTGTAAGAGAGAAACGGCGGCGGATAGTAGAGAACTTAAAGGCACCTGCACTCGAGATCGTAAAGGCTGTGAGGTGCAGTAACTCCGAAGCTAGTCCAGAAGCTTACCTTGGTGTAGCCCTGCTAAAGTTTTTGTTTCATTTTCTGAAGTTAACTACCAGTTCCCATATGTTTTAATACTGTAATAGTTACATGCAAGTTCCTGAAGCATGTTTTTGAAACTCTCTCCTTTCTCGTTTAATTGTCTGGTAGAGCCAATAACATCTTAGGGAATGGGCTTTGTTAGCCAATCAGCACAGTCAGGGGGAGGGACAAAGGAGAAAACGGGAAGGAGGTGAGGGAGAAAATGGCAAGAAGGAAAAGTAGGCCATATGTGCGGGAAAGTTATTACTCTAAAGTGAGTACCAGTTAATCGTTCTGTGAATACGATCCAGCTCTAGGTTGGCGGATAGCGAGCCTTTGTGGTAGTTTGTCTCGCAGGTCTAAGTAAATAGCTTTGGGCGAAGGTTTAGCTCGGTAGGCTAGCTCAGGCTGCTGCATTAGCCATTTGCTCTGCCCGCGTGCCCGATATAGCAGGCTAACCCAGGCTGCTAATGAGCACTGTAGCTCTTTGAATGTAAGTTGGCTAGCTCAGTCAGCTTTTATAGTATTTACTGTGTATATTATCTCGTCATCCCGAGTCTACCCGAAAGAACTTTCCAGTTAGCGACTGGGGCTCCAGCAAAGCTCCAGTTTCCACTGGCTACGTTGGATTTAGGACGCTTGGCGTAGCGGTCGGCTGGCTGTTCGGCTGAGGTGTGTCATTCCCCCGCTGCTACACACAGAGGGAGAGAGAGAGGATCGAGGTACCGAGACAGAGCCACTACCGCGGAGGTAACTTTCTTTTGTTTTACTGCTCTTTGGAGTGAAGAGGCCAGTTTGCGTTTTACGGCCACCACGCACACGAGCAACGTATCAGGCCTGCAACGAAGGGTGTCGGGTTTGAGAACTTTAACTAGAGGCGGTACCATTATACAGTGTGTGTGTGTGTGTGTGTGTGTGTGTGTGTGCGTGTGTGGGCCCATTTCTGTTTGTTTCGTGTTGTGCACTAATAATGTATCTGCCTCAATTGGAATTCACTGTATTGAATGTTTCATCCATTGACATATTGTGAAGTGAGTCAAAACTGTGTTGTTCGTCCAGGTCAGTTATACACTTTAATCACCAGATATATCATATCAGGTAGTTCACTCGCCTATCGCTCACTTGAGGCTAACCAGAGAGACTAAGTAACCCAGGGCCCCAGCCATATTTAAATAACTGTAACTCCACTAAGTTACCGACTGGGGCGCTACATTTGACATGAAACTAAAATAAAAATACCTTTAAACTTGGCATTGCCTTCCTGATCTTGGGCAACAAGGATCTGCTGAGACTCTTGAAGGAATTGGACTGTTGTGGTCTGGGACTGTTCTCTTCAGTGCTGGATCCTTAGTAGGTGCTCCGAGTGGGAGAACCACATGATGGCGCTGCTCCACTCTGCAAGGACTGTTAAACCTTCCTGAGCACTGTTTGGAGATAAGGGACAGAAACAGTTCTGTGGTCAATGTTAAATCTACGACATGTAGAATATTTCCTACTCAGTTTTTCATTATTGGAAATGCAAACAGAAGTCAGCTGCACTGACTGGGAGACTTACCTCACTGACATACAGAATCATGTTCTCCATCTCCTTCTTAGGGTCTTGGACTAAAGACCAATGTAATTTTTTTTTTTCAAATACGACCCTCGCCCCTTCTGGCAGATTGAGGTCAAACTTTGCCTTCTCTCGCGCATATTCTTCCTCTCGCTGTTGTTCTCTCAGTGCAGTTCTCTCCTTCATTTTCTCCAGCTCTTCTCGCAGTCCTGCTGCTTTTTCTCCAACTGGCAGGTTCTTTGTGTCCGTCTCTTTCTTTTCCATTTTCTGCCTCATTACCTCCACCTCTCTTTCCATAGCTTTCTTCCGCGCCCTGCACCTTTTCATCTTCTTGTAAAGGCGCAAAACTGCCTTCTGTAAGTTTATGATGTCCATCTCTGCCTCGTCCTTCTCTTTGCCCTTCGTCTTCTCCACCTTGCTGTCTACCACTTCCTGAAGACGCTGGTTTTGCTCCTCCTTTTTCTCATCACTCACCGTCGGATGGATTCTCCTCTTCCAGAAGAAGCCGCCCCAGCACACACAGAATGCAGGACTGGGAGTGGATCTCTGCTCTGGCCCGGACATCTTTAGTAGCAATTAACTTTAAAATACAAAATTACAAGTATTAATATATAAGCATATAAATAATAAAAAAAAAAAACATAAAACCTATATTGAAAAAGAACGTGTAAACTACAGTTAATATTTCACTCTTATTTCTACATTAAATTTGTGTTCTTTTTTTCTCAATGTTATATTATATTTAATCAGCAATACAGAAAAAGAATTCTACTTACTGTTTCTGTTCGTGTTCCGTGAACTGAACAATCTCAGTTGTTTAACGGATCCTTACTTGTGGACGACACGTAACAACTGCTGCAGAGTAGAGTGTGACAGTAATATTTTTAAGCGACAGGCCACGCCCACTTTCAACTGTCGCTGCGTCACACAGTGCTAAAACGTGTAACGTGGTGGGTTTGAACTTCACAAAAGATTAAAGGCAGGATCTTGTTCCAGACACGGGCAGAACATTACAGCAGATCCTTGTTGCCCAAATCGTTTCAGCTGAAACCTTCTGAAAACTTTTTAAATAAAGTGTTATTTGAATTTACTTTGTAGTCATTTTACTCCAGTGCTATGAGAGCTTTTCTGAGTTTTAGAGAAGTTGGCAGCACTAACATACAGAACTGAGCTGGTATATGGTTATGTAATAAAATATTTACACAATGAGAATAATATATTATGTGTAACATCTTTGTCTGTATCTGTCTGCCTGTCCATGTTCATGTCTCACAACGCACTGGTTACTTCAGGTCATAGCACAGCTTTTCCTGCTGCACCCACTCCCACACCTGATGATGATTAGTACTCATTTGGACTTGCCTTAGGACCCCTTTGTTTGCCCTGCCTATTGTGAAGTCTCTGTTGCCCCTTGTTAGTTCTGAGCCTGTTATTCACCCCTCGTGAATCCTAGCCATGTTTCCTTTCCGTTCTTGTTGTATTTGTTTTGTAGTGTTTGTCTTCAGTTCTTGGCCCTTGTTTTGTTTCTGCTATTGTCTCTCTATTTACACATGTCTTTATCAATACCCACCTGTGCTTTGACCCCTGTTACCCAGACTGACTCAAATAAATCCACTATGCACTTGCATCCCGCCTCCACCACTATGTTACATTATGACTTTTTCCTAACTTTTTTTTAATCAGATGTTGATGGCAGTATTGTGCCATTAGACACTATCCTATAGGAAACAGTTTAATGTTGTTTTTTTTTTTAGTTTTATGTGAGAAGAACTTTCCAAATGCATATTGCATTCAAACATGTATAGACGAAATTGTTCACATTTACTGGATAACATCACAAGGACAAGAATCACAACAATAATTGTTTATAATAATAATAACTTTTTGGTAATGCAAAAACACACTCGGTTAACTCCGTTAACACTAGTAGTCCAGAATATCCGAACAGTCACATTTCTCAGCTCAGCAAATGATAACTGGTACAAATGTCTATTACAAGCAATTGTTTACTTGTTACAACTAGGGTACCTTGCTATGTTAATCTAACCTAGCGAGTTGACTGTCATTGCCTAACAATTGCTAGCTATCAGCAAAACACCTAGCCAACTTTAGATAACCTTTAAACAGGCAATAAACAGAACTGGTCAGTCAAGAAAGGAAAATGCTTTTAAAGTAAATCTTGTTGAGTAACATTAGATAACATGATGCACACAGTTTGCCATTTTTAGATAATGTGTAATGTAGCTTGCTGGCTAATGGTAGCTAATGTTAACTAGTTGACTACAGTTAATGTTCCGTTACAAAGTTTGCGTAAGGTACTAAATCAGTTTTAGAAAATAATATATTTCTCTTCACCAGTAGACTGGTACCTTCTGGAATTAACCAGAGAAATCCAGCAACATCCGGAATTTTTTCTGCATATATTTAATGGTTACATCTCTGTCACCATGAGCACATTACGCAAAAGGTAGGCATTTTTGTGTCAGGCAGGTTGAAACGTTAATTAATTATTTTAGAATTTGTTCCTAAAAATGGTCTTTAGTTCTCCACATACATCAGTTTAAAGGAGGCTGAATCCGCCTCTTATTCGCCAGTTTCTTGTTCAGCTTCTCACCTGAGTGGCCGGAATGTAACTGCTGCATCTTTTAAAGGTTGTATGTGATTTGTGGTGGTAGTAAACATTTTATAATTCAGTGTTTAGTTTACAGCGTCTCACACATATATACAGTGGGGTAAAAAGTATTTAGTCAACCACTGATTGTGCAAGTTCTTCTACTTAGAAAGATGAGAGGTCTGTAATTTGCATCATAGGTACCTTAGAACACGTGTCAAGAAGTCATCCCTCACAATTGAAAAAAAATTCCATCTTGGAATTTAAGTGTCCATGTTGTACATTAACATTTCAGAACAAACATTTATGGGACATATGCATCTCATAGGAGCCGGAAACACAATCCTCACTCGTTGGACGACTTCAAGGGTGAGTGTTTGCGAACAAAAAGTGTGAATCCTTTAAATACAGGGGATGATCTTGATGAAGAGGAAGATGTTCAGAGTATGGAGGTGGAGAGTGGTGAAGTTGAAAATGACTTGAGAGAACTGCCTAACTTAATTGAAAAAAAATAAAGCCCATCTGCTGCTGAAGTTGGAAAGTATTTTTAATGTACCCAACAGGTGTATTGATGAGGTGGTGGAAGAACTAAATTTCATTTCTCGCTCAGGGCCTGGGCCTGTAATAAGAGAGATTTTACTGTCATATTTAAATAAACATGGTTATCAGTTAGATGGTCCTTTAGTCTCCGAGATTGTGACCCAGCTCTGTGAATCCAATCCTATTTCTTTAGCATTCGGGAGTGATGGCCCTCTTGCCACTTCTTACAAACGGCGGGAGTATTTTAAGGAGCATTTCTCTGTGGTACAACCCATTGAATATGTGCTTAGTGCCAGTGAACGAAGAAGTTTCCAGTATGTGCGTATTCTGAAATCTTTACACAAGGTTTTGGAAAAGAAAGAGATCCAGGATTTTGTCTTTAGCAGTGAGGGAGAAAAGCAAACCAACTCTAAAACTCAATATAAGTCATTTCATGATGGCATATAGTTTAAAGTCAACAAACTGTTATCAGGACATGACCCAGTGGTTGCTCTTAGGTTGTATGTGGATGAATTTGAAATCTGTAACCCACTTGGAACATCCAGAAAAAAGCATAAAGTCACTGCTGTATACTGGGTTTTAGCTAATGTTCCATCTTTGCTACGATCATCACTTACTTCAATCTATTTAGCCATTCTTTGTAAGGCTGAAGATGTAAAACGGTTTGGATACAGTGCTGTGTTAGAGCCCCTACTGAAAGATCTTGTGAGCCTGGAAGAGGAAGGAATTCATGTATCTTTAAGCAGACAGGTGAAAGGTACAGTATTTTGTGTTGTTGCAGACAACCTTGGTGCACATTCCATTGGGGGATTTGTTGAGAGCTTTTCTAGTTCACATTGCTGCAGATTCTGTCTTGGAGAAAAATCACAGTTTCAAGTAAATGAAGTTAGAACAGGAGTATTTTCTTCTAGGACAATACAGATGCACAGAATGCATGTCCAGACTGCACAGGAGAATGTGAGTGTATCTAATTGCCACGGAGTAAAGAGACAGTGTCCAGTGTACCTTTGGAGTTAGCATTGTGTCTTAAAGCTTTAATCAGGGCAAAGTATTTCACTTTTGAAGAGCTGAACACATTAATTAGAAATTTCCCGTATAGATGGGCAGATAAAACGGATGCGGCATAGCCAGTTCCTAAAAACTTTGCTTCAAGAAGAACTGTTGGTGGAAATGCGCATGAAAATTGGTCTTTGCTGCACCTCCTTCCACTAATAGTTGGAACAAAAATACCTGAGTGTGAGCCAACATGGCAGGTTCTTATGAACCTTAAGGAGATTGTTGAACTTGTCTTGTCTCCTGTTCATACTGAGGAGACAATTTGTTTTTTAAAATATCAGAGCACCGGCATAGATTCCTTGATGCTTTCCCCCAGGATGGTCTTATTCCAAAACATCATTTTTTAGCTGACAGAGCTGATAAAGATTTTGGTCCACTTGTCTCATTGTGGACAATGCTATTTGAAGCAAAACACAGCTTTTTTTAAGCGTGTTGTTAGACATACCCACAGCTTTTGAAACATTCTCCTGTCCCTTTCAGTGAAACATCAGTTAATGGTTGCATATCATCTGCATGACAGTAATGTAGAGCCTTCTTTACAGGTGACCAAGCTGTCGACAGTCGATCTGAATGTGCTAAGGGAAGACAGCAAGGAAGCAGTGGAAACAAAATTCCCTGGTGAGTCATGTGTCCAAATCACAAACAATGTGTGTTATTGTGGCACTAGTTACTCAAGTTCAAGTGGTTTTATTTGTCATTTCAACTATATACAGTGGTGTACAGTACACAGTGAAACGAAATAGCGTTCCTCCAGGACCAAGGTGCTACATCTAACAATAGACTACACAAACACAAAACAATACAACATAAAGTGCACGTGCGTAAGTGCGCAAGACAATATACTATAAATACACACAACCATTTACAAGACAAACAATAAATACAGGGGGGGAGAACAGTGCAGTCGGCCCCTTAGTAGTGGGAGCAGTAAGGTGCATTTGGTGTAGATGTAAACATTAGACATTGTAAACACTGTATTTGAATTTAACAGTAGTACTAAAGTTATCCAGTTGGTGGAACAAGTTTTTTTTTTTTTTTTTTTGGTGGTGAGTGATGAGTGTGTGTGTGTGAGAGAGAGAGAGTGTGATTTCAGTTCAGACACTAATGTATTTGTTTGTTCAGACCAGACTCTGGTTGTTAAGGAGTCTGATGGCATGGGGAAAGAAGCTGTTGCACAGTCTGGATGTGAGGGCCCGGATGCTTCGGTACCTTTTTCCAGATGGTAGGAGTGTGAAGAGTGTGTGTGAGGGGTGTGTATGGTCATCCACGATGCTGGTTGTTTTGCGGATGCAGCGTGTGGTGTAAATGTCTGTGATGGTGGGGAGAGAGACACCGATGATCTTCTCAGCCGTCCTCACTACCCGCTGCAGGGACTTGCGATCCGATGCGGTGCAGTTCCCAAACCAGGCAGTGATGCAGCTGCTCAGGATGCTCTCGATGGTTCCTCTGTAGAAGGTGGTGAGGATGGGAGGTGGGAGATGTGCCTTCCTCAGCCTTCGCAGGAAGTAGAGACGCTGCTGGGCTTTCTTGGTTATGGTGCTGGTGTTGAGGGACCAGGTGAGATCCTCTGCCAGGTGAACTCCAAGGAACTTGGTGCTCTTGACGATCTCCACAGTGGAGCCGTCGATGTGTAGTGGAGAGTGGTCACGCCTTGTCCTTCTGATAATCAACAACCAATCTCTTTGGTCTTGTCTACGTTCAGAGACAGGTTGTTGGTTCTACACTCAGTCCGTTAACCGTTGCACTTCCTCTCGGTATGCTGACTCGTCGTTCTTGCTGATGAGGAACCCACCACAGTCCGTATCATCTGCCAAACTTGATGATGTGGTTCGAGCTGTGCATTTGCTGCACAGTCGTGAGTCAGCAAGGTGAACAACAGAGGGGCTGAGCACACACAGCCCTGGGGGGCCCCAGTGCTCAGCGTGGTGGTGCTGGAGGTGTTACGTCCGATCCGGACTGACTGAGGTCTCCCAGTCAGGAAGTCCAGGATCCAGTTAGAGAGAGAAGTGTTCAGGCCCAGTAGGTTCAGCTTTCCGATCAGGTGCTGAGGAATGATGGTGTTGAATGCTGAACTAAAGTCTATGAACAGCATTCGAACGTAGGTGTTTCTATTGTCCAGGTGGGTGAGCGCCAGGTGAAGGGTGGTGGATATGGCGTCGTCCGTTGAGCGGTTAGGACGGTACGCAAACTGTAGAGGATCTAGAGAAGGAGGCAGCAGGGTCTTGATGTGCCTCAGGACAAGCCTCTCAAAGCACTTCATGATGATGGGTGTGAGTGCAATGGGACGGTAGTCGTTGAGGCAGGACACTGAAGACTTCTTCGGCACAGGGATGATGGTGGTTGCCTTGAGACACGTTGGAACGGTGGCACTGCTCAGGGAGATGTTGAAGATGTCGGTGAAGACATCTGTCAGCTGGTCTGCACATTCCCTGAGCACTCTAGCAGGAATGTTGTCCGGTCCAGCGGCTTTCCGTGGGTTAAGTCTGCGTAGAGTTTTCCTCACGTCAGCTGCTGTAAGACACAACACCTGGTCGTCTGGAGGAGGGGTGGTCTTCCTCGCTGCCACGCTGTTCTGTGTCTCGAACCGGGCGTAGAAGTGGTTCAGCGCATCTGGAAGGGAGGCATCACTGTCACAGGCAGGTGGTGCAGTCCTGTAGTTAGTGATGGCCTGGATGCCCTGCCACATGCGCCGTGTGTCACCGCTGTCTCTGAAGTGGCTGTGGATGCTCTGGCCGTGTGCGCGCTTTGCCTCTCTGATGCATTGGAATGATCTTGGCAAATGGTTCAACAGGTGGGCTACCAGATTTTGGAGAGTTGATTCAGATTGTTGTTGTCAGTGGCAAACTAGCATTTATTGTGAAATGCTTAAATGGTTGGTACATGGAACATCTTAGAAGCTACGAACTTGAAAACACAAGAACAGTAAAAGTCCTTGATCCATTTGAGTTGTCTGACATATTCCCTTTAGCAGCACATATAGTTGCAGGGAAGCGTATTGTGACTCTCAAGCGCTTCATTTATTTATCTTAGATGGCTCAGAGGTCCGCCTGTTACTCGTCTGATTTATGCTGGTTTTATAAGGAATATTCTTTTTAACCTGATTGGCTTTACACTCCTATGAGTAACACATGTATTGTGAGATTCTAGATGTAGTCAGATCGTTGGCAAATAAACCACATGCATAAATGAATGCATTCTCAATTAAAGAGATTTTGTAGTGTGTCTTGTGGTAGACTGATCTTGACAAATAATGTTTGTTTCTGTATTTGTTTAAATTTTGCTTGGAAATGTTAGGGGTTTGTTTCCTAGACAGGGATCAAGCGTAGTTCTGATAGTAAACCAAATTCATGTTTTTCCAGTTTGATGCTGCAATGTTTGATGAAGCTTCGGGTCATCATTAAGGACCACAACATTCGGAAACTAGAATTGCCTTCTGGAATTCCAGAGACAGTGGATGAACTTAATTCTGCTGCGTGAGAGACATTTCAGATACAGGGTGATTTTACTTTGCATTTTAAGGATGCTGATTTTGGAGAGGAATATTTTTCTCTAACCTCAACAAGTGAGCTTAAGGACAAAGATACAGTTAAAGTGGTTCATGTTGTAGAACCCCCCATGGTCACTTTGAACTTGACTGATGTGGACACCTCCTACACAAGTGCAACAGAAAGCTCCATTATTCCTTCCTACGATAGTTGCTCATCTGGATCCCAAGATACAGTGATTCTCTCATCACCAGAACCTATGCCACACCGCACTCAGTGCTGGCCAGTGGAATTTCCAATACCTCCCTTTGCCTATGACACAGAGCTTGTACTTGCATCAGGTAATGAGGCTTTCAAAAGGGAAGAAATTCTGCCAAGTCCTACAGTTCTTCTTACTGACATCCTTGAGAAATTCAGTATGTTGCATATCCAACAAGTGCTCATTTAAACCCTGTGGCTGAGGCTCTGATTCTAAAGCATCCTTGCCTTAAGGAACCAGGTTCTTTTAACGGATGTTATGGATGGCAACAAAGACTGAAATATAAAATGGCCAATTACAGGTGCAAACTTTGAACTCTGGGATGCCCTGAGCTTGAAGTAAACTCTCTCTCAAAACAAGCGTGCACATAAGAAGGCAGCTGCCAAAAATGTAAAGAAGCCAAGAAAGGCAGAGGTAAACTACCTGCCACCTCATCCACAAGGTGAAACAGACGACAGTTTGGAGCAAGTCAAACTGGAGCTCCTACATGAAGTAAAGAAGAGGAATAACTCTCATATCATCAGTGAGAAAATGTCAAAGACCTTCTCCAGTCGCAGACAGGAAGTTGTCAGCCTTGCCCCACCTGTTGGTGATTTCAAAGAACGTTGGCCTGCTATTTTTGATCCTAAGCAGGTGAGTATCTTGATGAAATACCTCACACAATCTTAAACCTGGCCGTAATGTATCCCTTGAACATTTTAGGAGTATATACTGAAGGAAAAAATGGTGAGTAGGCCATACTCCAGGTTCAGGATTGAGAACCACTGTAATAGTTGATGTTTTGCAGTCAAGTATGTGTGGGGAATTTTTTCTGGTTTATATTTTCTATTTCATTAGTTTTGGTTTTACCACATGTTTTTGCTTATGGAACCGTTTGGGGAATAAGAGCAGACAAATGGTGACTTCGTTACTGTGAAACACCAGGTTCTGTCAACTTCACACCAGCCTCATCACAGGGGGCTCAGAAGATCAGCAATCAACACAGGACATCAAAAGCTATGGAAAGCAGCGCGTTTTGGGCAAATGGACATCAAAGACCAGCCTGGTCAATGTGTGAAAGTCACGTAGCACACGTTCATCATGTATCCCCAACACCGTACGGGCAAGGTTTCTTGTCAACGCAGTTGAAACTTGCCGGCGTTAATTCACTGCAGGATTAAAGAGTGTTTTTCTACATTCCTATGGCTGACTGATCGAGTTGATTCTTTGAGCACGGAGTAGCGAATACGACTACCACATATGTTTCTATTAAACAAAACATTATTATTTTGTATGCTATATATAAATGAAGAATTTAAGAGAATTACCACAATCAGCCTTGAATCAACATTCATGGCAAAGCTTGATAATTACTCCCCAAAACTAATGGACTTGGTGTCATCAAGAGGATGGGCTGCAAAAATGAAGATCCAGCATATCAAGGATGCCCTTCTTGAGGTATTCCCAACATTCTGAATTTAAGATCAAGTTTATTTGTGGCAACCAATGTTTGTTACCTGCAGTTTGTTTTGCACAGTAATGTTTGTCCATCTTGCTAATAAACAGTTTCAGTTGGTTATACTAGAAGAGGTTTGGGTTGGTAATAATAGGTGGGTGTTTTGGTAAGGTTGTACTTGGAGTAGTTTGGGTTAGTTGTACTGGGTGGGGCTTTGATTTATTTGTACTGTGAGAGGTTTGACTTGCATGTTTATGTGGTTTGGCCTCCAGATATAATCCTGATACTGAACATCAAGGAAGTGACCAGGTGTTAGCAGGGTCTTAGTCTCTTCTCTTAACCAGGAGTCCAGCTTTGAGTAATCATTTGTTGGTGTGCAGATATATTTTATGCACATACGTGTATATATTTGTTTGGTTTTTGTCAGGACAACACAATAGAAAAACGGAGAGAAGTTGCTATTCATTGCGTGGTGGTATATCTCGGAGAAAAGAAAGAGGATCTTTTCAAAGAATATTTGGTAAGTAAATCGAAATCACTGTATTATATTTAACTCCAAGTGCTCTTTGTTTTACATTTGATTTTTAAATACTTGATGAGTATGACATTGAAAATGAAATGTTCTCTGTCAGGATGCTGACATGCAAAGTGGAGATCTTGCTCGGGAGGTGATGAAGATCATGGTCAACAAAGGTGCATCTGATCCAGCCAATGCCAGTATTGTGATAGAGGGAACAGAAGCCCTGAAAGGACTGGACATAGCAAGGGCCTGTGCCCTGCTGATGGGTCTGATATACACCCTCAATCTAAGCTACCCAAGACAACTGAAGCACAGCTTTGAAGTTTTTCAGAAGTTACTACTTGACTGAAAACTAGTCCAAAAGTAACATCCCTTAAACATAAGCTGTTGTCCTGAAGATGTGTGAATTCAAACAGGTGTGGGGATTTTGTAGTGAAGTTGTCACTAATAACCTTTTTTTTGTCATGTGCCTTTTGGCAAATGCTTTTTTTTTTTAAAGGACAACTTGAGTCAAACACCTTGGTATTTTCAAAAATGTTAATGTTAAAATTGTTTTGTTTCTAACCCTGACTGATTTTTTAAATTATATTTGAATAAGGAATTGCACTTAAACAAGGGTGGACATGTTAGTATTTTTGGTCCATATTACATTGTATTGTACAGGTTTAAAGTGCTGGACAGCCCAGAAGTTTGGTCCAGTTGGTCATATCTCAACAAAGAATTTTTACATTTATGTTGAATTACCAAGCCTAAATATAAGCTGTTAAATGGGCTGCTTGTTTTAATTATATTTCTTTTTTTTATTATACAAATGCTAAAGTGTTCCCCAGCATTTCTAGTTTTGCAGACTTTCGGTTAAGTGCGGAATTTTAAATTACAAGATGCTGATGTTACGCCAACATACACACTCAGCAGTCGGGGAAACTGGGCATGGTTCGGCCTTTAAGAGACTGAAGTGACTTTGAGAAGATTACTGAGAGTATTCATGTTAGCAATGTGCAGATAGAAAATTGCAGGTTTTATTTATTTATTTTTTTACTTTTTTTGTACTATACAAACATTTATTGTACACATTTACTTTTGAAATGTAATAAATGGTCACTTTGCCAAATGGGCGTTCAATTGCCCTTAATTGTAATTAATACAAAACAGCAAGGTAACATTTTGTATTGGCATTTTTAGGTGGAACAGAAACAGAATTTTAAGTTAGAATAAATGATTTTATTTAGTGGGGTCAATTAACCGAGCTTAAAGTATTCAGTATAATCATATTGGTGGAACTTAATTTAGTTATGTTAGTAAAACAAAACAAAGTAATTATTATTAAGTGGGATCAAATTATTTTGTTTTTCTGATGTTGAAGATTTTTATATTGTTAGTATGTAAACTAGTTAAGTTAGTCTAACTGCAAAATGTTCATAACATTTACTTAACAAAATTCTAGTTAAGATTACTTACAAAAATGCATGGAAATTGTTACATTAATCTTAGATCCAGTATATTATTTTTTAGAGTGGCAGCAGGGGCCTGCTGGAGTTCATTTTGTAGGGCTTTGGCATTGCTCATCCTGTTCCTTCTTGCACAAAGGAGCAGATAGCGGTCCTACTGAAGGGTTAAGGACCTTCTACAGCCTTGTCCAGCTCTCCTACAGTAACTGTCTCCTGACATCTCCACCATACTTTGTGAGACACAGCAAACCTTCTGGCAATGGAAACTTGGCCTGGGCAGAATCTTATCTTATCACTTATTTATAGATTTACCTTCTTTTACCACGTTTTATTTTGGTTTTATGTACCATAATCACTCATGTTTCATTTTATATGTCTGTTTTTCAACCTATCTTTAACCTTTCAATGACATATGTAAATTACATCTGTTCTAGTTGGCTATCCAGAAAATCCAGGCTGAAAAACCTCAAATAACTTGTGTATAGGAATGGGCGTGGCTACCATTTGTAAAGGAGCTCTGTGTTTGTCTTATAGTAGAGTACTTTTGGTAGAACCCATATATACATTTTAAACTATATAATCTTAACTCTGTTAGAATTAACCTTTAGGTTTCAAACTTAAGTCTTGATTTACGTTGTAAAATAAATTGATGTTACAATTTTTTATGACATCCAAAAAAAAAAATAGATGCACTGCTTCACATATTAAAACACACACGCTGGCGTTTTCATTTGCTCTTCTGAAAAAGAGAGAAACACAAGACCAACCTTCAGCTTCACCGTGCTGCTCTGCTCGTTATTGGCCCAGACCTGGAAGAAGCTGTGTGTGCGAGCGTCAGGCTGTTTGTGTGTCCTTTATAAAGCCTGCTGCTCTGCAGTATTTCTGAACTGGTGCAGTGCCGGTTCATCTCCACTGATGGTGTGCAGAACAAGGGGGACTTAGAAGAACTTCTTAATAAAAAAGAAACCCTACACATTTACATCATTCAAAAACGAACCAAAAAAGCAACTAAAAATCCTGCAACATGAGCTTGGATCCTTTCCTTTCCTCCTCCTCCTCCGTCCTGTTCCGGCGCTGGGACGACCACTCCAGCGCCTACCGCCTCTCTCAGAAACCCCTCTCCTCCTCCTCTCGGCGGCTGCTGAATTTCGAGCCGGCGGGGAGCTGGGAAAAGAATGACATGACCGTGGTGTGCTCCGAGCTGCTGGGGCTCAGAGTGCAGGAGAGGGAGCAGTTAGTGGGGCTCAACAACCGCTTCGCCTCCTACATCGAGAAGGTGCGGCACCTGGAGCAGCAGAACCGTGCGCTGCTGCAGCAGCTGGAGGCCCTGCGGCGCGGGCAGAGTCAGCCGTCCCGCCTGCAGCAGCTCTATCAGCAGGAGGCACGAGGTCTCCAAGAGCAGCTCCGCCAGGAGACCCAGGACAAGGCGCGCCTGGAGGTGCAGAGGGACGAGCTACTGGAGGCACAGGCGCGGCTGCGGGAGCGCTGGGAGCAGGAGGCTAGGCGGCGTGAGGAAGCTGAGGAAGAGCTGCAGCGTTCAAGAGAGGACGCAGGCAGGGCGGCACTGTGGAGTTATGATGCTGAAGTCAGCGTGGTCTCTCTGGAACGGGAGCTGGCCTTCCTGAAGCAGGTGTTCGCAGAGGAGCAGGAGGAGCTTCGGGCGCAGCTGCAGGTGACCAGCCTCAGCTCGGGCGAGAAGCTGGATGTAAGCAGGCCAGACCTGTCTGCCGCGTTGAGGGAGATCCGCGTGCAGTACGAGAGCCTGGCCAAGCGCAACAGGCAGGCGGCCGAGGTGTGGTACCAGGGGAAAGTGGCTAGTGTGGCGCAGGTGG
This sequence comes from Prochilodus magdalenae, assembly GCA_024036415.1. Classification (NCBI taxonomy): domain Eukaryota; kingdom Metazoa; phylum Chordata; class Actinopteri; order Characiformes; family Prochilodontidae; genus Prochilodus; species Prochilodus magdalenae. The sequence goes on along the minus strand of JAMWET010003377.1, from coordinate 821,276 downwards.
CCAACAAGCAGGAAGAAGCTGTGCGGTCGGTCCGGGAGGAGACTGCAGAGTACCGGCGGCTGCTTCTGTCCTGCTCTGCTGAGGTGGAGACCCTGAAAAATGTCATCAACTCGCTGAACGAGCAGCTGAAAGAGCTGGAGGAGACTCAGGGCAAAGAGGTGGCCAAATATCAGGTACTATACTCAAAGCATGAAGTAGAAAATGGAATTCTGTAGTTAAGTGATTCCCAACCCTGGATTTGGACTAGCTCGAAACACCCCAGGACGGGCCTGGGAATGAGCTGATCAATTGGATCAGATGTGCTAGAGCAGGAAGCTACTGAAATATCACTGATGTCCAAATAAAACCCTGTATCTCCATTTTGGTTGTTAAATTACCTGTTGCCCTTTACATTGTGTAAAAATGTGATGATGAACTGACCAAAAATGGCCCTTGGAAAAAAAACTCTGGTTACCCTATGTAAGTATGTTCCTGTCTTCTCCTGTACAGTTTGCATTTTGGAGATACCAGGTTTTGCTCTGACATCAGCGAGAGCATGTGAGGACTAGATTTGGTAACCGCTGTTAATTTAACAACATCTGTACTACACAACATCTATCTGTACCTCTATAAAATATATTACTTAATTTTCATTTTACAAAACATGTTGGGATGTTTGTACAAAACTGCACAGTAAAACAGGATATAGTTTCTAAAGGACTTGTATTAGCATTATAGAACAGGGAGTAATATAGAATTAGAATTTCTGAGGATTATATCTTTTATAAATTTTATAAATTATTTAATAAATTATAAATATCTTTTCTAATTATTATTAAAGAATGTTACAGCATTCTAGTAATTCTAACTACATCAACCACAATATCAGGCAACTGTGTTGTAGTTCAGCAAAATCATGAAAAAGGGAACAGGAGTGCAGGAGAGCTCCATGCCAGAGCAGAAGGTGATTGGTATTCTGTGCACTTGCAGAATAATATTACAGACATAAGGACACTGCAGTACAGGGAATAGTGCAGAATCAACAAACTGCTTACTTCTCAGCAGTTAAAAGAACTCTGTGAAAATGGGTGACCACACGTAATCTACGCACTAATGTTTCCTGCCTTTTTTTCATGCCTTGAGAGGCTACACCATGAATGTAAAACTATCCTATTACAAAGCAGTGGTGATTATTTATGGGGCCTAGATCTGAAGTCCTCCATGACCTTGTATTCTAAATAGGAATATAACCCACAGTCCACTGAAGTAAACATATACAGCAGTGGAATAGTATCGCTGTGTGTTTCTCCTGTGCTGTGTCAGAAATCGATTCAGGTGGAGTAAACAGATGGTTGTGTGGGCTGCTGACTCATTATAACAAAGCTGATGCACAGCTGAATACTATGCAGCAACTTCTACTTGCAGCAACCACAGAATCTCAATATAGTAACACCATGACATCATGGTTTGTGCTATTCTGGTCTAATATATTCATTTGAAATACGGCTGCTCTGTTTTTTCAATCAAGAACCTTTTTTCTTCACAGGAGCTCATTTGAACAAATGTCAAATGCAGCCTCAGCAATGCCCGTCTCACAGGTCTTACAGGGTTTGTTTGATGGTACTGTTTGTGTGCCATACTTGGTTTTTCAGTAAAACCTATTTGTTTTATAGGGGAGGATAAGTGATCTAGAAAGGGATATCACTGAGGCCAAAGAGGAGATGTCACGCTACTTGAAGGATTACCAAGACTTGCTGAATGTAAAGATGGCTCTGGACATCGAGATTGCGGCCTACAAGTAAAATTTTTATAAAAATTCAATATATCAACATAGACTGTTTTTCAGTTAATGCAGTTGCAAGAAAAGGTAAGTGAAGTAAGTTAATGAACACATATATGAACCCTTGAATTTAATAGCCTGTAGGTCCCCCCTAGCAGCATCACCTACGTTGAATGTTTCCTGTAGCTGCAAATAAGATTTTGAGGAGTGAATGTTAATGTTGAGGGGGAACTGTGGACCATTCCTCCCTGCAAATGTGTTTCAGTTCATTAATATTTCTGGAATGCCTTGCTCGCTTAGCATATTTAGGTCATAGCACAACATCTGGCAATTTTTCCTGTCTCCTCCAATCATAGCATTGTGCATTTGTACTAGAAAACTTTCCCAGAAGCATTGTGGAACATCCAGGTGGTCTTGGGCACACTTTTAGATGGACCACAATGTTATAGTAAGACAGTAGCAGGTTTCTTTGTGGAACCTTACATGAACACCATTCTTGTTCAGTGATTTTCTAAAAGGGACATGGACAAAGATTTTGTTGCTTTCTCACCTCTTTTAGGAGTGACCATTGTGCCTTTAAAGTGATTTTAACAGTCCTACATTTTCTTCATTTGTTAACGCTTGGTCTACCTGTGGACTGATGTACACCCAAGACTTCAGGAATGCTTTTACAGCCTTGCATTTCTATGGCATATCTTTGGAGGACTTTGTTTGCATTAAGGTATGGTTCAAATGAACCTTTCTTGGGAAGAACTGGTTTGCCAGTAACCAGGCTGCCTTATTTGTAGGTGATTTGTTTCAGAATCATTTTTAATATTTCTTGAAATAGATAGTAGGCAAGGGGAGGAGACGTTTCTTTAGTTCCACAATGCAATGTATGCATCTCTTCCATGCTTTCTGCCCAGACTAGTCAGGATGTCCATGTTTGTGTTTTTAGAGAGGCCGGGCTGAAGGTAGGGGGTGTAATTTTTTAGTTGGATTTTTTTTTAAGTAGCTTACACTTTCTAGTTTCTACAAAATCACACACTCCAGCGCTAACAGGGAAAAGTACCTGTGAAATCCACACTTTCGATCTTGTCTCCTTAATCAAGACACCTTTTGTCAATTAGCTCTCATTAGAGTCATTAACACTTCACTGACATTTTTTGTTTCCTGCACTGTAGCTGTTTACTCAATGTGCTGAATAAAACATCTGTTTATGTGTTATTAGTTTAGAGTGTGCGTGTGTATGAATGTGACTTAGGTAAGGATCAGACCACATTTTTCTAGTGATCAATGCAATTCCTAAGTAATCAAATACTTTTCCTTGCAACTGTAGCAAGTGTATGATTTTCTTTTATCGGTGTTCATGAGAAATCCATATATATTTATATATATCCATATATTTGTTCATTTTTCATGTTTTCTTTTTGATTTCATTATTGTAATTGCATTCGTATTTGTTCCACCAGGAAACTGCTAGAGGGAGAAGAGGTCCGGCTGACGTATTACTCCTTGCCAGCACTGGCTTAAGCCCAAACCTACAAACCCCTTATCCTGATACCGCCATCAACACCACACGGTTGCCCTTGCTACTTCACATGTACCATCAACCCATTTGCATCAAACCGTCCAGCTCCTGCTTCCTACCTATCCTCCCCAACTCTTTACTAAAACAAATTACCACATACAGTCCCTCATAAGAAACCAAACACCCAAATCTCCACACCCTACTCATGCCTCATATCTCTGTCCTAAACCCTAACAACATAGAGGCCAGGACTAGCTATTGTCCTTAACCACTAACCTCAGTACCGGAACATTCAGACATCTAACCAGTCCCTCAAAGCTCATACTACATTACTGCTTTAAAGACAAACGAGCCCTTGTGTTAAACAAGAGGTACACCATGATCGTCCCCCTTCTTCTTCACACTTAACTAACTGAAACAAGATGGCCACCATGGAGAGAATGCTGACCGCAGCACTTGCCCAGCCAGAAGTCAATATCCTGTTGGCAAATTCTATGTGTCAGTCACGATTGGCCATCAAGCCCCTTCTGCGCAAACTCTTAACCAATTGTTTGTGAAGGTGGATTCTACTGTGCCCCTGAAAATGAGGCTGTGCTGACTTTCACCTTAGAATCCGCCAACAGGATATTAATCTACACATGTAACTTTAGTGAGTATTGAAATTATAAGCCTGTTAGCTGTCTAACTTCCATTGAGAGCTGTGGCACTTCATTCGCTTATTATTTGTTTATATGTTTTAAGTACTGTTTATTCAGCACTTAAATTGTGTTTAGTTTGAGTATGTTAAATGAAATATATGTTTTAAAGATAATTTAGCCATATGGTAGATAAAACTGTTTGCCTATCAGGTAAATGTGGTAGATGAAAACACTAGAGTAGTAAATATCTGTGTGCTCTCATCTGCTTCTGTTTTGTACGCCCATCTTAACAATGAGAAACCAAGCCAATGCCTAGTGGGATATAAAATTGCAGAGAAGCACCCGTATCAGATATTTCTGGTGCTAAACTTTATTACTCTGCATCTAAGAACAATACATACTTAATAAATCTAATAAAAACTCCAATGTGTGATTTATGTGTGCTCCTGTTTCATATGTTATGAATTTGCCTAAGCAAAGTCTTATGTAATTCAATATACAAAATATGTCTAATAGCCCATTGTTTGCAGCACGGCCGCAAAATATTGATGTGACGTTTGCAAAGGGGGACCAACTCTCATTAAAGAGACTTTTACTTGTCTTTTTAAATTAATCAAATCAAATGAATAAATCTTATGGAACTGTAGAAAACCAACATTTCTTATGAAAACACAAACCTCCTAGATTTCCACTTAACATTATTACCCCCCTCTTATGATTCAAGAGTGCCTGCTTTTTGCGTTAGTCGGCTTTGATGATTTTTTCGTTGTGTTTTACTAAATCTTGATTTTTTACTTTTTCCTGACTTTACTTAATGACTGATGGATGGGTTTGCCTGCATTTGGCCCAGCTTATGATTGCTGCTTTTGAAAGGTATCTGCTTAATTAGTAGTTTTTTAGACAAACATAATGCAGGAACATAAAGCAGGAACAATGATGCATAACTCTCGTGGAAATTTGACAAACTCAGTCTGGACTGCCCGTTGAGGAATAGCAGAAAAGGATTTATTGAGGGAAAAGAAGGTTTACAGCATTCAAACTGAGCACGGCCTGTTTCCCTCCTGAGCGGGATATATATATACTACCTAGATATCTACTTGTATGTGTGTGTAAAATACCCCAAGTCCCAGGCCGGTTGCCTGGTAGCAGCAGGAAGCTACTACGAAGTTTGGGAGATGCAAGGTCACCAACGTAGGAGTAAAGACAAGAAAATATGGCCAGAGACAGGGAGACGAGCCTCTGTATCAGTATGTCACAAGGCCCAGATGTCCAGAAGACAGAATAACATAAGCTGTATAGAACACTTAATCACATATAGAGAACACATTGACCTCTGATTCACAAACTACTTCATCATGCACGTCTTAGAGTGAACTCTGAAAACTAACTCTACAACAATAACTCTTTCTCTCACATAACCCTGCTAGAAAGAAAAAGAAAATAAAAAACATCATAGATCATTACCAGGATAACCAGCCAATGTTGGGTGTTGGATACTGTATGTGGGTCAGCAGCAATGGAAGTTATTATTCTGATCACCAGCAAAACCAGCAAAAAATATAAAAACAAAAAAACATGTTTGTTGACGTTCTTATCATGACCATCACTAGATCAGCAATAGACCAGTTTAAAACCAGCAGCCCCTACAGCAGTGTTCTGGTTTAAAGCCTCCCTCTGATGAATTTGAAGGTAGGAGAAAATGACAAGCTTGAAGCTGGAATTATTATTATTTATTGCAAGGAATGCGTAGCAGCATAACATATTCATTATAAAGTAAAGAATGAATACATACATACATATATATTCATATAGTAAAAGGCAGGCAGACAGCATATCTTCTAATGACCACCAAATCTCTTTAAACAAATCTTAATTTTCAAAATATATTAATTAATTTAGCTAGCTTGAAAATTTCAAGGGCTTAGGTGGGATTTTTTAGGGTGGCTGGTTAATGCAGAATTGAATCTTTTTTCAGAACTGAGATCCTTTACAGAATACTACAGGACATCTCACACAACATTAACTATGCTGAAATACTGTATATCATTTTTAGGCTTGAATGCCCAGAATGGCACTGTACGCAGCTGTAAGCGTGCGGTTCTCCTTTTTACCGTTAGGTGGCAGTAAACGTATGTTCCTGTAAACTGACGGTGAATAGTCGAAGAAGAAGAACTTCTTCCGCTGTGAAAGGTTTGGAATATGGCAGCCTCATGTAAAGGGTTCAATGTTATGTAGCCACGCTGTTTGTCCTCTGTGTGTTGCGACTGGACTATAACGCCCCTGCATCCCTGTCGGCTGTTCTTTAGTCAGACTGTACATTAGAGCTTATAATGCTTCAGGCAGTTTGCAGGAGCAGGACTCCTGTAGTCCGCCTTCTGTCTCCCCGGGCTGCTGTCCAGGTGGAGACGGTACGAGGGAGAAAGTCTCGAACCGACCCGAAAGCAAAATCCAAAGCTGGACGGATCAAGACCCCTCCTCCGGTGGACCCGGTGGAGATGGTGGTTTTGAAAGAGCGGTATACCGAATACAGCCTGATCATGAGAGCGCTTAGGTAAAAGCTGTGTGTGTGTGTTTGTGAATGAATGGCTTAAGGATCAAGCTGTACCAGTTTGCTGTCTTAGCTGTCAGTTTTACATCAATTTTTTTGACAGTCTGCAGTCCAGTACACTGAATTCAAGCATTTCATCCATGCATTTTCTGTAAAGGTCATACTTTGGAAGAAATTAAAACAAGTTATAAAATAAAGTTTGTATTGGTTTTGGATTTGTAATGGTCTCTGTGTGAAAGGGTTAAAGGGAAATAGCAGGTGCATCCCAGTTGCTATAGACTAACTTGTATGGTAATGTTTAGTTTTGAACACTGCTGGTGACTATCCTGAATGTCAGCTTCAGTTGTAAGGTACTTCTAGTGTACCGAAAATGTGCCACAGAGCTTCATACAGCACAGTATGGGACCCCATTACAGAGAACTCCACTGAATGTGTTGTGTTTCCAGGATGCAGTTTAAAGAGGAGATGCTGCGGAAGCGGTATGAGGAGGAGACTGGTTCACTGGCAGAGGAGAGAGCCAAGCAGGAGGCTGATGAACACAGATCGTTAATGGCCTGGAATGATGCAGAAAACCTCAGGCTGCGTAAAATACGGTAAGATGAAAAAAAAAAGTAAAGTTTTTCATTCTGCAAATGGAAAAGCTGCAAAAATTGTGGACATTCAAAGTGGACAAATCACTACGAGTCTTAATGTAACTGTATAAAGAAGAAAAAATGTCTGTGTATCCTTCAGAGTTGTCTACTTAAGTTAGCATGATAACCAGCTAGCACCAGCCTATCCTGTGTCAGTACCACTTTGTACTTCAAGATGATGAGTCACTGTGGAGTTGAATTAGTCCAACATGGAAGGAATTACACTGACCTCATGCCATTCTAACCTCTTGTCAATATTGTTGACGCTTCTGCTCCCAGTTAGATCATTTAATCACAGGTAGCCAGTGAAAGGATCAGTAAACACAATGACAACACAATGAAACTCTTGGCAAGTAACTGTGGTCACCTGTTTTTGGCAAAAAACATGTTCACCAGCGAACAAGGAATAATATAAACAGACACAAAACAATAGTTAACTTTGTTGTTGTTTTTTGACCACTGGAGACTGTGAATCTGAATAAAGGGATGAAGTGTTTATGCTACACTCAACCTTTCTTCTAGACTGAAAAGGACTGAAGAAGGGCAAGGAGAGACTGTGCATTTTCATTGTTTGATAGGGGAAAACAGCACTTTCTGGTGATATATTTCCCCCTGTTGTTGAGTATGGACTCATTGAGTAGCATAATCTTACATATTGCTCCTTTTAATCTGTTCTTGATAATTGCTTGATACCTTTTAAAAAAGAAATGGCAAAATATTTTTATTTTTATTTTTGTATTTATTTTCATTTTTATTGGCAAGCAAAGTACAATTTTTACATATGTACAATTTGGATGACATCAATAAGCACTAGGTATTCTGGTTAAGGTAAAATGTTATGATCAAACTGACAATTTTTCTTTTTTTCGTTTTTTATAACACATATAAAATTATGTCCTACCCTGTGCTTGTGTGTGCATTAGTGAACTTCGTGTGCAGAAAGAGACTGAAGCTGCTGAACAGAAGAAGACAGAGGAAGCGATCTTGCGTCAGCAAGAACTGGAGGACTATATCAAAGAAAAAGAGAGAGAAATTCTGCAGCTACAGGTGAGATTAGTATACTAAAAAATGAAAAACATATGATTGTATTGCATGCATTCTCACCATAACAGGTAATGTGTGATATGTTGAATGTTCTGTATTACCTATGGCTATGTATTTAGATAATCATACTTTAGTTTTAATTCACACTCATTCATATGCCCATCATCCATCACCATCATCACATTGCAACCATTATCTATTTTCCAGGAAGAGGCAAAGAACTTTATCACACTGGAAAATTTGGATCAGCGGATTGAGGAGGCTCTGGACAACCCGAAAAACTACAACTTTGCCATAGATAAAGAGGGACGAAAGGTCAAACGGACTGTGCTTCAGTAGAGTCTCCAAACCAGAACATTTTAAAAGGATTTAAAAGACTGAGAATCTTGAATTTCTGGTTACTGCTACTGGAAATGACATCCAGTGTACAGATGTGATACTTTTTTCTTTCCAGAATGAGATGTTAACTTGTTTTTTGTTTCAGTATGTTGTATATGCTTGGAAACTGACTTATTAATTACACAATTAAAAATGCCAGTTCCATTCAACATTTATATTATTTGTCCATTTCAAATATGGTATTATAGTAAGCACTGTATAATCCAAAATAAGTGGGAAGACCTTGTTTTGGTATGCACTGCAGTGGATAAGATGTAGATGCTTTCCAAATGATTTATAAACCGTGAGAACAAGTCATTTCCAACAAGTATGACTGCATTTAAAAATAATAATAATGAAGAAAAAGACAAAAAAAAAAAAAAAATCCTGTTTTAATCCTTAAATTTTTGTTTTGTTTATTAACCTGAGGCTTTTTAAAGCAGTTGGCCTGAAATATATGATTTCTTTCTCATAAAGGGCCCATGTACTACATCCTTTTTTCTTCTTGAAGTTAACTTATAACATTTGCTTGTTTTAATGCACCAAATATGGCAACAATTTCACAATTTTCCAAACTCACTTTACTTTTAAAATAAAACAGGCTGTATATGTACTGTGCCTTTAAGAAAGATCTAAGATAAATAAACTGTTCTGTTTGGCTGGTTAAGTATGAGTAGGTGGTGCTAAACTGTATGCTAAATAGGATACATATGATGTCACAGAAACAATATCTTTTAAACGGACTGTATTTAGATTCCTTATATGGACTGTATGACCTTGATGAATGGTTAATGCTGAAACTTTTTTACATATTACATATGGTGTGCATATTATGCTTGACTCGGTTTTTCGTGATGTGGGCCCTTTAATTAGAAATTCCTTAGAGCTGTGTCCCAGTCTGCAAACTATCACACTAAACAGTAGGGGCACAATAGTAACTCCACCATTGGTGGTGTTTTGGGCGTGCTTTTTTATTTATTTATTTATTTTTTAAGTCACAGACATATACCGTGTTCAAAAACGAACCGCATCATCGATGGTCCAGCAGTTTGACCTGCTAACTTCTTAGTGCCGTTTATGTGGTTTGAGACACAGCCTATGAGTTTACACGTCTGCGCATGCGCGTTTTTTTAAACCTACCATGTACTTCCGGTAAGTCGACGAAAGAGTTACTAGTGACAGAGCATAGTAGAAGTTTACCTTAGATATAGTCTTTGGCAACAATAAGAGCTGCTTGTACATGTAGAGACATGTCTGTTAAGATAATGTTATCACACAAGTGCACTAGCTGGTGTTTTTCTCAGGGAAATAACCGGAGACTATGAAAACTATAGCTCTTGTGAACTGACTGTTGAGCTCACGATCTGATGCAATATGGCACCAACTCATGTGAAAGAAGCGTTAATGCGGACAGTCACGGGACTGCTTCGGGAGAGGAACCCTCAACAGCGCCTGTACGCCCTGAGACACGTCCGACATTTATCCAGCACCTCCTCGGAGACCGAGACGAAAGGAAATAGTCAGGTCCTCAGAGCCGAGCTGTCCGACGGACATGGGGAGGAGAGCAGCGGTAGTAGAGCTCGGAGGTGCTTCTTCGGAGCTTTAGCTGTTGGACTGGGACTGAGCGGAGCAGCTTTACACTGCACCAGAAACGAGCAGGACAGAGACGGTTTCACCAGCACAAGCTTGATCAGAAACTCCTTACCCCGCTTTCTGGTTCCTGTAGCTCAGTGTGCTGCCCCGTACAAGCCTGACAGTCCGCGATATAAGTACAACTTCATTGCAGATGTGGTGGAGAACTCAGCACCTGCTGTGGTGTACATCGAGATCGTAGGACGGTAAGCTTAGTAACTGACTATTGTCACAATGTGTACGACTTTACACTAGAGTTTGTTATTGTGTGTATCCGGTCTGATAGTCTGGTATTTATCTATCCATCCATCCATCCATCCATCCTATACCGACCTATAAACATATATCACCCATAATATTAAAACTGACTGTAGTCTATCCGATTCACTGCATTCCTTTTTAGCTCCTTTCACCTTGTTTTTCAATGGCCAAGACGTCCACAGGACCACCACAGAGCAGGTATTATGTGGGTGGTGGATCATTTTCAGCACTGCAGTGACATGGCGTAGGGTTAGTGTGTATTGTGCTGGTGTGAGTGGGTCAGATTTTTTTAAAAACACTGTCCACTCACAGTCCACTAGATGTAAAGCCAGAGATTATCACAGGTGGTCACAGGACGCTGTAGGCTGGATAGTTTTGGTCGCTGGACTATTCTCAGTAGTGACATTGAGGTGTCTGGCAGCACTGCTTTGTCTGATACCTGCTCTGTGGTGGTGCTTTGGGGGTTCTATTGAGGAACAGGATGAAAAGTGTGTTAACAAAGTATGTAGAAAAAAAGATGAACTCCATTCGCTAATGGTAGAACTATAAAGTGTAGAAACAAGTATATGTACCAAATGAAGTGGTTGGTGGTTTATATACTGTATATATCTGTGCGTGTGTATATGTGTGTATGTATACCGTGCCTGGCCCTTTAAATTTTAATTAGTAAATACTTAGTTCCCCTTGATTATATAATTACTGCAGTGATTAATATTTTCAGTAATCATAAATTCTTTTTACCCTAATTAATGGAGTAAGTAATTTTCGTTTTTCAAACAACCATGTGGGAAGACATATAATCATGTAGGAAGACTTGTCCTGTGGTCAAGGAAAACTGTTTTAGAAGGATTAAATTAGGGATCTTAATCAAACAAGGAAAGCTTAAAAGCTTAAATGACTGGAATTAGGTTAAGAAGACATGATTTACCCTTGAAAGGATGGTGGAGAACCACCAGGTTCACTGAAGAAATGTGGTCTGAAAAAAATGACCATTATCAAAGACCTTGAAATGCTTGATTAAGTCTAATGGTAAAAATCGACAGGACTCCTGGCTGTGTTAAATAGCGAAAGCAAAAGCATGTCTACACGCACAGTATGTCGGGAAACAATGGACTGGGACTGAACAGCTGAGTGGCCATAAGAAAATGACCCTGTTAATTAGGATTATCGGAAGACAGGCTTCAATTTGCTATGGAGCATAAAGATAAAGATTGGACTCTGGAGCACTGGAAAAATGTCATGTGGTCTGAAGAGTCCAGATAACTCTCACACCCAAGGCTCTAACTGCCAAACAAAAGAGATCTCGGCAGAGCTGCATTCATGTCTGTATGACATGCTCCTTCAGTATTTTTGCTAAGATTGATTGTGCATGACCCCCGACCTGACCCAAGGATTTTCCCTTTTCCAGAGTGATGGACCTGTTAGGGTAAGAAGGTGTGGTCACCTAGCCGTTAACAGTGCTCTTGGCCACTACTGAGCAATCGCGTCAGATCAATTATTCGCTTAATATGTGAAGGTACCATCGAGCCCATCAGCATAGATATTTGATATGAGCTGGATCGAAGTTTACGCCGAGGTTAGGCAAGTGTCCATGGAATGAGTCTGTGTTGCACATGAGGGTGAGTTTTACAAAATGTATGTTTGACTTATACGTTCGTTCCTGCTTAGTCGCATGCCACTGTTAGGGAAAATCCCTGACTCAGGGTATATTTCTGGTGAATTTGATCATTAGAGTATTGCCTAGGCTGTGGTGAGTGTATGCCAATTATGGACAATCATGTGTGTGGCCAGGGCTGTGTCGTAGTACTATACGGAGGGGGTAAGCAGTTGCTTTTTACTGAATTGTCTGGTTTAACAGGCCTACATTATTCTCTTTATACAAATCAGTTAGTGTCCAATGAAGTACTGAATGTAGAAAAATGTAAATAAACAACTTTTGTTTGCTGTTCTGTGTTGTTAATCGTATCTTAACAGGCACGTGTTCTCTGGCCGAGACATCCCTGTCTCTAATGGTTCTGGCTTCGTCATCAGTAGCGATGGCCTAATAGTGACCAATGCCCATGTAGTAGCCAACAAGCGCGATGTTCGTGTCAAACTCACCACTGGAGAGACCTACAATGCCACTGTGCAAGACGTGGACCAGGTTGCAGACATTGCAACTATTAAAATCAATCCCAAGGTAACAGTTGTGATGTTGGTTATTCATACATGGCTGGTGTGATTATATCTTGACCACACTTTTGCTGTGCTTCTGTGGCTCATGTTTGGTTCTTGTGTGTTTATTTCAAGCATCCTCTGCCTACTCTGCGTCTTGGCAAGTCATCAGAGGTACGTCAAGGGGAGTTTGTGGTTGCCATGGGAAGCCCTTTTGCATTACGAAACACTATCACTTCTGGCATAGTCAGTTCAACTCAGAGAGGAAGCAAAGAACTTGGGCTGTCAAACCACAATATGGATTACATACAGACTGATGCTACTATAGATGTGAGTATGTTCTGTATCATCTATCCTATATATACATATATATATATATGTATATAATAATATGTGTTTTTTTTTCCCCAGAGAAATTAATTAATTGCTTGTAATTTTTTTTACAGTTTGGGAATTCTGGTGGTCCTCTTATTAATTTGGTAAGTTCCTCCACTGTAGATGTCGTGTATGTGTTGTATGTGTGTTGAAGAAATATATACATGTATAGTTTTCACATTGGTTTTCGGAATTGTATTACCATTAGGATGGTGAAGTCATTGGCATTAACACAATGAAGGTGACTGCTGGGATATCCTTTGCCATTCCTTCAGACAGAGTTCGCCTGTTCCTCAACCATGCTGCAGATAAAAAGAGTAAGAATGGATCCTTGTCCTTCATGCCTTTTTCCATCAATGATGCTGCCTTGTATCTCTCATCTCTTTTGTATGTGTTTACCTTTAGAGTCCCAGTTAAAGGAATCTGAGACCAAACGCCGCTACATCGGAGTGATGATGTTAACTCTTACACCCAGGTACCAAAACTGTATTTCTCATATACTGCCAAATAAGTAAATGCAAACCCCTGTAGAGTCAGTGCAGCCATTTCTGATTTCTTTCAAATTGTTTTTTCTTTTTTTTTTCTTTTGCTCCTTCAGTATAATAGCTGAGCTGAAGATGCGTGACCCTTCATTTCCTGATGTAACCCATGGAATTCTCATCCATCGTATTATTGCAGGCTCTCCAGCAAGCAGGTAAGCAGGATGCTTTTATTGCAAGACACTTCTGCAGTGTTTACATGTTCACAGTTGACAGATAACGGCAAATCGAAATTTCTAATTAATGCGCCACAACGGAAATTTCCGTCACTGTAAGCAGCATCGTTCTGCAGACTACAGCGAGTTCTAATGGACACTAGCTATGTCAAGAGTTAAATTCCCTCAACGTCTGCTTTGACCGTAGCAGTGATAGACATTGAATGTTTAATTATTATTATTTTCTTTTCTATTTTGAGAGCCTTGAACACCAAATGCCATCTCAGTACTATACAGCAAGAATACAATGTTACAGAATGTCTTCCTATGTCTTTCCTTCTTAAGTAAATCATTTACACTTTACATAATTATCCGTTTTCGCTGGTAATGCTGTCTCTGTAACGTTTACTCAACCTTATGCTGCTGTTGGACACATACTGCTGAGGCACTGGGATTTTTGTTTCTTTAACACAAATATGAGAACACAGCATTAGTCTGTAGTAAAGCACTTACACTTGTATACTATCTAGTGATCTAATTAAAAACACAAGTATTTATTTTTCTTTAGCACTATTTAGTTAAACATGGAACACCTGGCCTTTCTTTTTAAATATATATTCACCAAAACAACACGTAAGATCATATTTGTGGGTCTGTATTGCTATTAAAAAATAAATAGAAAATGCAAAAACAATAAAGAAACGCATTTTGTAGTTTTTTTTTGTGGTTGAGAACACAATAAGCAAAACCAATATTACCAAACACAGTCTTTTAACAATGGATTTAGTATCTTAGTTACTCACCATGCTGAGCATCTGCTGTGAATGCAGTGATTTCTAATCATACATAAAAGCCATGTAGTTGTGGCAGGTGAGCTTGGTTTTACACAATTTACAGGATAATGTTTTACTTTAGATCAATGTCTTCACCTGCTCTTCATTTTTGAAGTGTTTAAAATAAGCCTGGGAAAATATTCCTGCAAAACTATAATATGAAAGCACAATGTGAACTCACATTTAATACTGAATATGCCATTCTTGAGTCTTCTGTGTAATTTATTTATTTAATATCTGCTTTTCACTTCACACTAAATAATTATTTCTTAATGACCGTATTGGCTGGACATTAAATATATAAATAATGGTCTCTGACTTTTGCACAGTACTTTACCTCACATTACTTAATGGTAGCATCTGAGACCAGTGAAGCTAAAGGGACTGACGTTGTGTGTGTCTGTGCGTTTTTCAGATCAGGGATGAAGCCTGGAGACATTGTGTTGGAGGTCAACGGGGTGAAAGTGAACACATCAGAAGAGATCTACAATGCTGTGAGAACATGCGACAGCATCAAGATGGTGCTCCGCAGGGGTTCCTAAGGACCGTCTTGGTTGCCTGCATATGATCCCTAGAGGGTTGACAGAGTAACGTTAAACGAGGACTAACTAATGCACTAAGAATGGGTCCAGGGAGGGGGAGAGTCGAAAGAAAGAAAGTTGAACGAAAATGGGTTGGAAAGCATGAGGTATAGAGAAATCAAGCGTTGTGAGCAAAGAGAGCGTTGATGAGTATGATTATAGAGTAAGATGTGGCTTGTGATAGTTCAGTGTGTAAGGAATGAGGATAGTAAGGACAGTTGTGATAGTTCAGTGTGTAAGGAATGAGGATAGTAAGGACAGTCTAAAGGAGAATTGAAGAAATCACAGTGTTAACTGTAACATACCGAATGGTTGTCCTGTTTATTTTGTGCTGGGTTAACTAGCTTAAAAGAGTGTCATGATGAGGACAGGCATGCACATACACAGGTATTAGACAATGTCATGGAAACCCTCTATGAAAAAATGTTCACGCTTTGAAGTGACTGAAAATGGCGTATCCCTGTTTGACAGTATGGCATAATACGGCACTATTAAAGACTATTTCTTTTTTTTTTTGTTAATTAGAATCCAAAAAAGAACAGTGGAAAGAGACTAGCAATTTGCAAGCCTGATGTTTATAAATGGCTGCTATGCCTTAAAATAGTGTACATGTCAAACACTATTAAAATATCACAAACAAACCAAATGGGAATGTTTTGTTTATTATAAAACAACACAATTAGGCAAAATCCCTCAACTAGTACGCCACCATTGCCACACTGTTATGTCGTATGGTTGCAGTGCAGTCAATCAGAAAAGTTATCTCGTGTGATATCACGTTCCAGCTTAGACTGGAAAGACTGAATGACATATTAGTTAAGTGAGATATTTAGCTCGCTGTTCCTACCTCAAAACTGACAGACGGAGAGAGAGAGAGGGAAAGAGAGTTTTGAAGTGGTCATAAAAACGGCGGTTTGCTAAAACAATTATTATACATAAAGTATTTTGCTGGGTTTATTGTATTGTTGTTTTGTACTTGTACATCATATTGGGGCCTATATGTCATAACTATAAGGGCTACCTTTAAAGGCCACTTTTATGGAAATCCAAATGGCTCAACCATTAGGTTTTATATGGTGAATATACAAACTGTTAGCCAGGAAGCACTGAAAAGGAAACAGTACTATGCTTTCTACGTCTAGATTTTTTTCTTTTGAGAACGCCAAAGTCCACGTTCACGTAGCTCACCTCACCACAACGGTTCCACAGTAAATGGTCCATCTTCTTTAAAAAGTGATTCACTGTATTTGGAGAGATACTGTTTCAAAGATGAAGATCACAATGATTGAAAGTGGTGTTTACTACTGATGTACACTAATGCATTTTAGTGTATTTAGTCTACCCCTGTATATGTGAACAAGGGTGTCCGTTAGATATCTGCACTATATTCTCGTTAAAAATGGATCAGTACTTGTTTTACAGCAAAGTGGCATCAAATAGCCACTAAATGTTTGAAACATGACTATGTTGAGAAATGCTTGTCTCTACAGTTTGCTACAGACCATATGTGACCACTGCGAGTGCTCTTAATACACCGTTACATCAGTTTTGTAATACACAAACATGTATAATTCCTAATGGCAATAAACAGTATTTTTAATGTTATTGAATTACTGAGTGGTATGTAGCACAACATCCTAAAAGGAATTTTGTCTATACTCTGAGCCAAATACTGATACACTGCTCTCAGGATCCAATCAGCAAGACGTCATGTTTTAAAAAGTAGTTTATTTCGGTATGGCAGGCATTTAAAAAGGTTCTTGTTTGGTTGTTAACCATTTGTGATTTTTAAAGTTTAAACTATAAATAAAAAAAACCTTTGTTAATTGTTTTCATTAAAAATGTGACATGATATGTTTATTTTACAATACCTGGAGAAGAACAGATGAAGCGTAGTCTTAAAAATGCCCTGAAAACGTTAATAAAACCTACTAAAAGGAATAAAAGATCACATTCACTCCTTTAAGAATGTCTATCATAGACACTGCAGGAAACATTTTGCATGTCCATTGTAATGCTCGGATGCACAAAAAAACATGCATCATGGAAAACATTCATGCAATGTGATTCCAATCAAGCTGCTGCTCAGTCTCACGAAAGTATTCAAGTAGAAGGTAACTTTCGCAGCAACACATTTTCTATGTGATAACAAGGATTTCGTTTTGGCAGGCAATGCATAGCACCATAAACATACAGTTAAGTCCATGCCACTGAAACCAATGAGGCATTTGTTATGCTACACACTTAGAAGGACTGGTTGACATTCAGACCTTTCCTAATCCAAAAATTGAATGCCCATGTTTTAGAGATCTGCTCTCAGTCTTTATAGAAGATTATTGATTCCTGTCTTGTGATGTGAGGTACATATATGATACATTGATTATGTTTTTGGATGAAGGCAGAGGTGTAACCTGGATGATACACTGCATATGATCCTTTCTGGATTAATATGTAAAATATACGAAGGATTTAGTGATATGGTTTAGGAGATTTGGTTGTTGAGCTGTCCGGGGTACTTCTCAAACTTCCTCTCTGCTTCCTCACTGAACGCATCACCTGGACAGAATCACAGGACATGCCAAGAGTCAGTAAGAACTTATTGTTGTGATTTGCACAAAGTGAACAATGGACTAGCATCATTAACACCTGAAGTACACAGTTTAAGCACGGTTACCCAAAGTGTGACCCATAATATGATTTGGGCCACCAGAAACGTACTATATACATTCACATGTTCTTCAGTGTTTGAAGAAACCAAATTTTTGTGCAAATTTCTATTCATTTGCTGAGTTTAGCATAGTGGAAAAATTTGCCATAACTTTGACACAAACCACATTTCATGTTTAGTTTTTCCCCCTATTTCCTAATGCAGCAAATAAACAGTAACTGTCCTAAAATGTCCAGAAGTGTAGACAACACATAAATTGACAGAGGCGGCCGAACCTCTGCATTCAGCTGTATAGCTTAAATACTTAAAATTATATTAGTAGTAAAATACAGCATAATGTCATAAAATGAATCTATTAAACATGACTTGACCTACCTACCCTCTTTTTCGTTTGTGTATTGTGGTTGGTGTGGCTCAGTGGATAAGACCACTACCCACCAGGGTGCTATCACACCATCTGGGAGATGGGGGTTCGATTCTATGCTGTGCTACACCAATGGGGGCCCTTGGGCAAGAATCCTTATGCTACATTGGCCTACCTGTAATATGAATACTTGTAAGTCGCTCTGGATAAGAGCGTCAGCTAAATGCCTTAAATGTGTATTGTCATTTTGGTCCTCAGCCCATCACAACCACTGACTTTGTCCCATCAAAACAAACAGTTTGGGCACCCTGACCTAAAGTGCGTCTTTGTGTACAGTGGTGTGTCAGTGTAATGCTCTCACCAATATGACAGTTGTGAAGCCAGATCCTGTGCCCGTCATATTTGCAGTTACATTTCATGGCGTTGTTTGTGAAGTCACTCTCAGCTACTTCATAATTAGGATTAATGACAACCTGAAATGAATATAATACAAACAAAATCACACACCTGTTCTCTTGTTAGATGTTAACTGGCTATATCATTCAGCCTTTCAACTGTGACATTACTTTTTTCATTGTCTTATTTTCTGCAGGACTGACTCCACTGCAACCATATGACATCATCATAGTGTTACAATGGTGGCCTACTAGTACAGGGATTTTGCTTAGTCCCATAATTGAATAATTCAGTAATTTTAATTATTTTATCTCAGTAATTATTTAATAATAAGCCTGTAAATGTAACTGGTTAAAATATAGCACTACTTCCATATAACAAATGTTTGACCTGCAGAATGTAATTTCCTGGTTTGACATCGCTGATGTCAATCCACTGGCAGTCGATGTCGTGCCTGTACAAATCCCAGCATCCCACAGTGATGCCCTGCTCTCCAAAATTAGCACATTCATATCGCTTTGAAACACCTGCAACACAAAACCCAAACAAGCAAATTCATGCAGCTATTGCTGTGTCCATTCCCACTCTTAGGTGACTATATGCATGTGTAATATCTATGACTGTCTGTCTGCTGTCTGATTGCCTTACCCTCATGACAGTCACTGTCCTCCAAACAGAAGCTGGCCTTGTGACCCTCTGCCACCTTTGTGCCATTGATAGAGAGCAGGTCGTAGTGGGTGAAGATATCCATGCTATGATAATGCCTACAAAAACACATAGACATAAACATTAACCCTTATCCTGGTGACCCACAGTACTACACAGCAGGGATTCAGGTATTCCCTAATTCAATACACCACATCCAGCTCATCAACTCATTATCAAGTCAGTCTTGAGCAGCTTGTACAGTGTCTTGGGTTGCCAGCAGAAAGACTAAGAAACACTGATTAGTAGGGACCAAGTTAGATCTGAATCAAGATAATGAAAAAAACAATTACGGATTTAGCCCTTAAATATTTACAAGGATTATGTTATTTAATTATGAATTCATTTAAATAGTTAGCTAAATATACACCAAATTATACTTTAATTATATATTTATATAAGCATAATTATATATGGTACTTTCTATTGGAAGGTGTCTGTTCTAAACCCTAACCCTTAAATTTCCACTTTCAATTTTTTCAGTTTTATTTTTAAAATGAAAATCTTAAAACTGCTGCCCCAGGTTTTCATGTTACTACTATAACATACAGGGTTTTAGCCACATCCCTGCATTTTACAGCAATAAGCAAGACTGCATCTCTGTCCCTCATGACATCCCTGTCCTCACTTCCATTCCATGTGTTTGAAGTAAATGTGTCTGAAATCAGTGTGTAACTTCAGGAGTCACTGCTGAAACACACTGCCAGAAATTAAGAGAGGTTAATGTCTTAAGGACATTATAGGCCCGTACAGCTGCTTATATCTGTTTCCAAGTCGTGTACTGTTTGGAGTGAAGCATTTGGCAAGTTTGGGTAGTGTTATGATTGTTTTGGCTGTGGCAACATGGAGCGTTCAATCATTTGTTAAACAGGGTAAAGGCTCACTACACCATACACATGCTGAAGTTAGGTCTAACCACAAGGTCAACTGAATTCAACTCACAACTCAAGGCTTTCAAGTCAGACTGTATTGTGGATAAATGTCTATTTCCCTAAATAGTCATATTTAAATGAGGTCTTTGTGAGGCTAGGGATTTACACTCCCTGTAGTTACCCATGGCATGCGTGCCAGACCCAGGAGTGGCGTCCAGCTTTAGGCCTGAAGTCAGCACGGCCAATGTTGTGGATCTCGGATGAGAAGCGGAGTAGGCGGCGGTGACCGTAAGGCCAGTTGGCTTGGGCAGCAGTTGAGGAAAGACAGTTTTCCTCTGCAGCGCAGTACAGCATGTGCAGCGGCCGGTCCTCTATGTACACTGTCTGCTGCACCAGAGGAGCATTCAGCACCAGATCAGATGCAGCTGAGGAAAAGAGCACCGGTATAAAGCACTGTAAAGATAAATATGTATACATTGTAAAGTATCAACACATATTTATAGGCTTCATATTACTGTGAGGCTGGTACTTTGCAAGCAGTGTATGCAGTGGAGTTACAGTGGTGGTATTTGTTGTCTTAGAAAAGTGCAGACATTTGATTTATAGGAGTGTTTGTTGTTTTGACCGTGTACAGTTTTAGGCATCACTGTCAAGTGATGAAAGTAAACGGCAGTATGTAATTGTCTGAGTTTTGGTTCTGATCTTCGTCAGTCTCTGACACTTCCACTTTTAAAACAAGAACCGCAAATTGCAGGTCTGTGGATAGAGGCCAGACAAAAGGTCTGATACTGTCCTATCTCTCCACCAGCAAAGGGAGCTGAAATGTCTGCAGATGAAGGGCTTTTTATCCCCAAAAAAGCTCAGACGAGACCACAAAAACAAAGTTAACCTCACTTTGAACTGTTGTTACTAAACTGAGTGAAACTGAGTGTAAAGGAAAGTTGGCGTGTGCTCATGAGCTGATCTGTCCACAAGAAAAACCAGGAGAGTCTAAATCTGGTCATGGAAAGAAATCACTAAAGTCTGCTGGACTAAAGCCCTGGTATTGAACATCCTTAGAATAAACAGTGTGTCTGTCTCAACATGCCCAAAAAGCATCATGCATGTGTCTGTATGGCCACTCACTCTCTGAACAGATGACCCCTGCGGCAAATCGAGCAGCTGTTTTCTGGCAGTTGACGTTTTTGTGCTGCTGGCACTGACTGATTGACAGTTCATCTCCCGTACACTTTACTCCACTCATCACCATGTCTGTCACATTACTGCCATCCCAGTACCACGTTTCCTTAGCAAACAGCACACCAATACACAGAGTGTTTAGCTTTGTGATCATATAAGTGACAGCTTTTCTGCTAGAGATCTACAAACCTACATTTATCTATCTATCTATCTATCTATCTATCTATCTATCTATCTATCTATCTATCTATCTATCTATCTATCTATCTATCTATCTACCTATCTACCTGTCTGTCTGTCTGTCTATCTATCTATCTATCTGACTCCAGCACTACTCCCACTTCACAGCTCTAATCTTATTAGTAAACTGTGCAGCATCAATAGAGCCATCATTTATCTCCCTCTCATTTTCAGTAAAATGGTCTAAAAATTCCAAATCAATAACCTAGTATTGTGAATGGAATTGAATCATGGGCTTCTCAATGTATATTCTGCTGGGTGAGCAGATCACTTTAGGAGGAGGGTAGGGGCATTCTGCCTTGAGTGCTGACTGTGTGCGATCCCCGTCTCACATCTGTGAATTTAGCTGAGTGTGCTTGCAGCAGTAAAGTGGTTCTTGATTTCAGTATTGCGGGCTTCTTAGCTACATGCATTGCTATTCCTAATCTAAACAGCTGACTCAGCTCAAGGAGAGTTTGATAAATATATGGTAAATTGAATTAAAGTATTAGACCAGTGGCTATGGAGATTTTTCTTAGCCAGTGTGAAATTCATGCTGACCTGTCAAAAGCATGCCTAGCAGAGCAGCAAATGTGTAATTACGCTGTTTGATCCATTGAGCTTGTTACTGAATAGCAAACAGCAGTAAAAAATTTGTTTAAAAATAAATGCTGAATTTAATGCTGAAAACCAATATAACCTTAAACGAATGAAAATGACTTCTTTCAGCACAAAATGCAAAATGCATAAATGAAAAACATTTTTCATTGATTTATATATATTCATTATTAATTATGACATATTCTCTTCTAAAAATGGACTTACTCCTGGTTTAATAATATATAATTAAAAAAAACTGTCTAGAAGTGATACTGGTTCAATAAGAAATATTGTAGCCCAAATTACCGTTTTTTAAAATGCATTGTACAATGCCGTTACTACCTTAGTTCAGTAGCGATCATGTGTTTGTCTGTGTATGTTTGTGTACTCACAGTAACAGCATGCATGCTGAAACCCAGCCCTAGCTGCCTGCAGACCACCATGGCCTCTTTGGTGGTCCAACCCTCACTGCACACACCGCCCCAACGCTGACCCACCCGAACCTCCACTCGCCCCTCGTACTCCGACCGCCCGCCCACCAGTCGCACCTGTACACATAGCCTATGGTATGTTAGTATACACAGTCACCTGTCGTCTGGTTCCTGCACTACCCCATAAGTCGTCCCTTTGTTGTCCTGTATGTGCTACTGTTAGTATTGTTAGTGAGTTTTCAGTAGGGTTGGGTGGAATACTTTGAACTATGAATACTGAATAATGAATGTATTCAGTAACATATTTAATATAAGAGACAAGTAACTTATCCAGAATACATTTATTTTTATGTGAAATAACTGGACTACACTATATTGGAATAAAATGACATTGCAATTTTTTCAATATGGAAATATATTGACCAGATAAATTTAATAACTCTTTTTGGAAATAATTAATAATTCTAAAATTATTGGGGTGATTTTGTAGGTAAATGCATCAGCATAGAAAATAAAAATACTAACAATGAAAAAACAAACAAAAACTTTTACCTCTAAAGGTGAGAGCATTCATCCTTTCCTAAACTTTAATGTTCTCAGAATAATCATGGAAAAGCTGGGTCTGCTTTCCATTTGTATTATGCAGGAAATGCTACTATAGCCTTTCTTATACAGCACCTTTCATTTCCCCAAAGATGCTTTACAATGTAAGGGAAAAGAAGAATTGGAGATACTGAAAGTATTGAGACATATGTAGAAACAAGCCCATTCAAGGCTGTAAAGGTCAACAGCAGGATATTTTAGCAGAGGTGTTCTGTAACTCGTTCTGAATTATGAATGACGGAGTGATATGGGCAGATTTCTCAGTGGGAACTAAGAAAGGCCTACAAAACATGTATTGGATGCTTAATTTTTGTATTCTGAATATGTCCCACTGTAGTTTGTATTCCATTGCAACCCAACCCTGACCTTCAGCGAAGGTATCAGGCAAAGCAGGGACTGGGAGTGGGCGATAGGTGCCACTATTAGTGTTAGTGTCCTACTTGCATGCCATGGTTGGCGTATCCGAGACCCAGCTGTTTGCACACCACCATGGCCTCTTTGGTGCCCCAGCCTTCTCCACAGATCAGGCCCCAGTGCCGGGTTCCATTAGCCTCAGATCGCAACACTTCCACACGGCCCTCGAAGCGTGAACGTCCCCCTGTGATTCGCACCTGAGCAGGACACAGTCCAGGAGGAATGTAAGGGGGAGGGGTCAACTTCCTTAATACCAACAAGGCCATATAGGAAGGAGAGTTAGAAAGAGGCTCAGAAATGAAGTTTCACTGTGGGGATCGCATACAAGATGACAAGAAACTGCATAGAAATCACATAGATCTCATGGAATATCATAAAATCACTGTTTGGCAAAGCTATGTTAACTCAGTGACTGCAGCCTGGGGCCCTGGCCACCAGGGGTGCCAGTGAGCAGGATTTTAAATTGAGAAATAGTAAAAGCACTGAAAGAGATGCTGAAATTGATGGAGATTTGTGTCTTTAGATTGTAGTAATTTTACAGGGAGCTCTTTTTTATCACTTATAATTGACTTTAGTCTATATTTAATTTTCTTTATCTTTATGTAAGTCAATGTTGTATGGTTACAGTAAGGTTGTCAATGTCAATCTGCGTCAGAGACCCCCCAGATTTTGTTGTTGGGTATCAAATCTCAAATCTTGTTCTAGCATTGATAATTTTCCAGCCTGAGTTACTGTGAAATGTTGGAGGGTGAACACTTCTTTAAAATGTTGCACAGATATTTCCAGTGCTGAGACATACAGGTTTCAGGGGTTAGAATATTCACATGAACATGTTCCAGCACGATGTGAACCGTTCATGTTCTCAAGTCACATTTGCAAGAAGCTCACTGCCAGACTGCAATGCTTCAGCTGCAAATTTGATTAGTAGAATAGTAACTTAAGTATCTTAAGTTTACAAAGTGGTAAAACGTATTCAAATTCTTTAGGAACAAACAAGAGTGCATTATTAAGTAACAACATGAGGGGCAGAAAAAGACACAGAGTCTCCGATATACAGGATAAGGGTGATTGGTATTGATTGATATCTATACACTGCAATGAGCTTCAGATGTATATTAATAGTATGTTTAGGTGTAAGAGGGGTGTCTCTGACCGTTTTCTCATAGCCCATGTGTGGGACGTTGCAGATCACTGCGGCATCCTCTGTGTGCTTACAGTCCTCAGCAGTAATGTTCTTAAACCGGCAGTGCCACAGAGAGCGCTCCTGGCCTGTACACTGGACTTCATTCATATGGATCGGTCCAATGCCTGTAACATCACACGCACACACCACATAATGTATGTGCTAGACACCAACACACCTGTTCTAAAGTTCGGAAAGTTTCACATAATTACTCAGAGATTTCCTTTCAGTATAACTTGTCTCAGACAGCATTAGCTCCAACAAATCAACCTCCTTTTCTCTGTGACCCACTTTTTCTCACCTTGTCCCATTCGGGCTCCAGTGAGGGCTTGTTTAGCAGAGCCATAGCCTAGCTCTCTGCACACCACACTGGCAGCTTGCAGGTTCCAGCGATCATCACACACGGTCCCCCATTCAGTTCCCTTCAGCACCTCCACACGGCCTTCTCCTGGCCTTGCTCCACCCTTAAGACGTACTGCACTCTGAGAGAGAGTAACAGACAGGGAGGAGAAAGAGAAACATCAACAAGAACGGCTCTGCAGGAATGCATATAAAGCTCTGCATCTCACAGCCACACATAGATATTACCGAGGTTTTGAGTTTCTTCTTCAGTGCCCGGTTTTGGGCATACTCTGGTCCAGGCACACAGCTGACTGCAGCAGGCATCCCCCCTGGACATCCCTCAGTGGCATTGACCTGATTAAACTCTAAAGGACAGGCAGCCAGGTGCACCTCTGTGCCTAAACATGCCACAGAGTGAACTAGGAAGTTGCTCTTCTGCCGCTCCGCGTACAGCCTGAGAGAGAGGACAACCAGAAGAGAGGGGCAAAGTAAAACAGGGCTGGATATTCTCATGTCAGCTTAAAAT
Source organism: Prochilodus magdalenae (assembly GCA_024036415.1). Lineage (NCBI taxonomy): Eukaryota > Metazoa > Chordata > Actinopteri > Characiformes > Prochilodontidae > Prochilodus > Prochilodus magdalenae. Next base: position 795,735 of record JAMWET010003377.1, on the reverse strand, counting down.
AATTACCTAGTCAGCTAAAAATAAATAAATAAATGAATAAACAAACAAACAAACAAACAAGCAAGCAAACAAACAAATAAAAAATAAATAACTTGTAATGTTAGCATAACAGAAGAAGGCAGAAACATCAAATCAAGTCACGTTTATTGTCACGTCACATTAACACTGGTGTAAAGGTGAGTGTGTATCCCTTGCAGGACTTAAATACAACAAATACACCTTATATAATAAATATACACAGTACTAAACACCAGAATAGTTCTATTAACCCAAATATACAGTTTTATACATCAGTTATATAAAGTTATGAACAGATATAACAATGGTATATACAGACAAGACACATGCACATATAAAATGTTGAATAAAACTTTGACTGTTTATACAAAGGGATTTTATTCCGAATTCGTTTGGGGCATTTCAATTTGTACATTTATCAGGACTTTTTCACACTCAGTGCAGAGCAGCTGCTGTGCTCACATGATGAAGACTTTCAAATCATGGTACACATGGAGTAAAGGATGGGGCTTTCTTTGAATCTTTTTAATCTTTTCTATCACATATTTTCGACAAATTACTTTAGATTTTATGCAAAACAAAATAATAAAAACCTGCTCACACTTACAAACTCACATAAAAAGTTAACATGAGCTGTACACATTCTATTTCTGACCACGGTCATTCTCCCCCAGTTTTTCCAAGGTTTACCTTTTGCCTGCTGCCGGCTTGCCAGGTTTAGATTTAGAGCTAGCTTTAGTGATAGCTTTAGCTTTGGCTTCCTGCCTGCAATGCAAATATCCGTTAAGACCGAAAAACATTCACATATCCACCACAAAAGCAGCACATACACGCAAACACATACGACGACTGCATGGGAAAGCTGATAAACACAAACTGAGGATTGCCAACTAATGAGAATTTACACTGGGACAAGCTTAGATCTAAGAATGTCAACAGATGCAGAAGGTGCAAATATGAAAACAGTTAGGCAGTGCTTGACATAATGTGTATAAGGTCGTATCAAGAGCTTCCTATGGACACTGACAGTCAAAAAGAGTTACTTACAGGTATGCGTCACTTTGTGATGTTTAACAACTGATTGGGTTGTGTTTATCATGTCTGTTCACTTAAAACAGAAAAACTACAACAAATTATGGATATTCTAACAAGACAGTGTAAGACACCACACAGTTCATTAAGAGAAATTCAGGAATTATTTAAACCCCTCGTTCCCATACGCTTTGAGATAATGTGGGGCAATGTTGGAAAATACTGTAGGTGATCTACAAAATGCTGATGAACACTATACTGTCAAAAACCTACTTAGTTCATAGTGTTAACTTATAGTGTATAGCTGTAGCTCATCTCGTCTAGAACATATTCTCACACTGTGTCATATTGCCTTCTCATTATTTCTTGAGGTGTTTTTAAATTATTTGAAGTACTTCTACCCACAAATTCTTCACTGCTGACCAAGGTCCACTCATGGCCGCTGGATTTTTTTTGCTCCACAAATCTCCCAACATACCCCAGAAGATCTCAGTGAGGTTTGAACAGTGCCTGAATTTCACTGAACTGTAGTACCCTGCATTGTCTTGTTGGTTTATCACAGAGAACTACAGTTCTCTCACTTCTTTGAAGTAAAAATTTAGAATTAAGTTTCAAAAAGTACTATTCAATTCACAATCTTTACAGTCCATATATGGAAACTAAGCTACAGTAGCATAATTAATTGTTTCTGTCACAAAACCCAACATATTTACACATATTTAGCATACTACCATACTATATAGTGCACCACCATTAATGGGACATAGATTTACATTCAACACTATAGTATGTATAGTGTAGTAAAATGGACTCTGACCATGGTCCTAGAGAGCTACTTTCCTGCAGAGTTTAATGCCACCCTGCATTTAACATGCAGCCCCTCGCCCACCTAACACCAAAATATAAAATCCAGCCAATCAGGAACCTCTAACTAAATTGTGTCTGAATTGTGGTTGGACCTAGACACTGCAGGAAGGTAGCTCTCCAGGATTAGGGTTGGAGAATACTGGTCATAGTAGTATGTAGTTTGAGATGGAGCTGAGGTAATAAAAACAGTCTGTTTAATTGTAAGGGATAAGATGGGTTAAAATGTGGTGATCTGAAAATGAACAACCAGTATTTTTAGTACATGAAAAAACATGGAAATGTCAAAAATAGACTTTGTGGAAAAACATAGAATTCAAGACAAATAAAGGATATGGTCCCACTAAGCCTCAACACGTTAGAGACAGTAGATAAACATCTGGTAACATAAGTGCATGTGAGCAATTCTTTAGACTGCCAGGGTGTTTTACTACACTGTATCATTTTCACTGTCTCTATATGGAAAGCCCTTTAGTCATTCAACTTGCCCATGCTTTTGTTACAGACATCAAACATGTTATTCACTCAGACAAAAATGAGCACTTCAAGACAAATCTGTAATATTGCAGATGGTCAATCACAGTGACAACATATGCTGTTTTAGTGGCTGGACACAGGCAGTAGAAAGATGTGTTATTGTTAGTATAAGCTGATGGATTGTTATTATGTCATGCGTATCCTCAAGTGCTCTTTCTCTCTCATGCTCTCTCACATGCGCACACACACACACACAATCTAATAGTGTTTACTCAGACACATGCACAGCTTCATCCTAATAAAACTAACAGATGGCAATGAGTTTATAGTAAGCCAGTGTGGTCCCTGTGTCATTCCCTACATTCTTACTACATCACTCTCGTGCAAGTCAGGCCCCAACCACTTCCTCTGGCTTCTCTTACAGTCCGACTTACTTTTCAAGCACGATATGTTTGACCAAGTGAATAAATGCTGTGGAGTTACAGTACATGAAAACTATTGAATACGAGGATATTAAAGGGGGATTACATTTTGAAAAGTTAAGACTGTAAACAAAGTATTTCCAAGTGACTTGATGTGAAATATTCAGCTGTTACTGAGTCAGAATTGTTCACAGTGGTGGTGATAAGAACCAGATGTCTGAAGAGCTGAACGCCTCTAAAAGCTCCCTCACAGAAAGTTATTAAAAGACATTGTTATGAATACCCTGCTTGATGAGTGAAACATGGTGTTGTGATAGTTATGATTAGAATTTGGCCTAATTTTTTTTAAAGTAGAGGTACATGCAGGATGTTGAGAGCCAATATTCCACTACAGATTTACCACTATTCTACCATCTTCAGCATTACACCTAAACACTGGGAAGGAACAACACTGAAAAGGTTCACTGATAGTTTTGGACTGTTAATGAAATGGTGTATATTAATGTTGCAGACATTGTGACCCCTGTTTTTTAGCCCAACCACTGTAAAGTAATCTTCTCTAAAATGAATCATTTCTCACCAAAGCACTGTGAACGACTGTTTACAACAATTAAGGTACATATGATTGTAATTTGTTTACGACAAATTGGTGTGATTCCCTCTACGTTTAGAACCAGGCATTTGTTGTCTTCAATTATCCATCAGATAATTGAACAAAGCAGTGAAAGCAAGTGTTAGTTGGAAGGTGATTACGACCACTAGTGCCGCAGCGTCTCTCTAGATACGCCTCTAAAAGAGACACTACACTGTAAACCTCTAGGGGAAGAGCACTACTGGTTTCTTCCCCTCAGATAGTACCTGTCTGCTGCAACTCTAACTTTGCCTTTAGGCTCAGCAGATCTCTTTCTGAGATGCCTGCAGGAGATAAGGAGATCTCGTCAAAAACATGTGGACACGCGCACACAGAAACACAAGCTCACAGATGCAGATCAAGATAAAGATGCCCACAGTAGAGTCAGGTGATATGATATTGGCATGATAAGCTTTTCAGAGAAATCAACGCTGATTAACACTGTTATTTGGAATGGAAATTATTGGTTAAAATGGAACAAAATTCCAATGGAATAGTTAAAATTAAACACACATTAGGGGCTCTAGATATATGGATAATGTGTGATAATGTAATCTTATCGGGGTGGCAAACTCTGGTCCTGGGAGGGAGATTCCTGCACTGTTCTGTGATTTTCCTACTTAAATGCATGTGATTTAACTGGTCAGTTAATGCCCAGATATTGCTGAGGTTTTAGGAGCAGCAAAATCACTGAACTGTGCTGGACACCAGCCCTCCAGGGTCACCATTCACCACACCTGTCCTAAATACAGAATCACACAGCTTATTTCCTTTGCTCCTAAAATATATCTTCATCCGTCCTTTGTTTTTGGTTATGTGACACTAATTTTTCCAGAGGAACCACTACTGTTTCCTGTAGCCTGAAAGAAATGGGACAGATTATTTTTTATTACAGAAAATAAAATGTAAATTAATGTGTTTTATTCAGTCACTCGACTCTCCATAATCAGACGTACCACATTCTTAATGAAGTGTTACATTTACAGGTTCCAATAAAATATTCCAGAAACTGTAAAAGTTTATGTGGGGCCAGTGGAAATGCTATCAGACAGCATGAGTCAGTGTTTAAACTATGTGTGTGAAGATATGTGATGCGAGGCAGAATGGAGGAACTGTGGAATCCTGAGGTCTTCTTGAGGTCAACCCAGGAAGAAGTTGATGCAGACAGACTGATCATCAGATGGCATACTGGATCACATCATGCCCCTTACGGCTCACTGGGAGACCTGAGCAGGTTTATGTGTGTACACTGCCATTCATACTGTATGGAAGGTGCTGGTGATAGAGTGTAGGTGTGGGTTTGCGTGTGCCTGTGTGGGTGTGGTTCTTGTGGGTTGAAGTCTGGACTTTGGAGAAGAATGGGTTCCTGAAAGTGTGACATTCCTCCAACATTCCATGGGTTTTGGGAAAATACCCCATGCTATACTGTATGGGCTCTCTCAGCACATTCATCTTTTTTTCTCATATCTTCTCTAGGTATGCGCTATAAATTTTGGTCAGTCATACAGTGCAGGCAAAAGTGGCACATTTATAATGCTATGTTTCATTTTTCTTCAATATATTAGATTTGGAAACGCTCTTCTAATTTAGCTGAATAATGTTATATATAAATCTTGTTTATTTGCACTTTGGAAAATCAACAAAACCATGAACAAACTTTGGAATATGACTGCACTGTTCAGTAATAAACTGGGTTTTGAGCTTAGTCATTGTTTTCCACAGATTAATATGAATATGTCTGTCTAATGATTAGCCCCCCATTATTTCCTTATTCATTACTGTATATTTATGAACTGTTCCTTTATTTATTACTCTTATTAGTAATGTGCAACACTATTGTTATATTCTTCTTCTTGTCACACATTTTTTTTCTTCATAGGAATAAATGCCCTTCATGATGATGACACAATAAAGCAAATTAGCAACATATATAATAGCAACCAACACCCACCACCTCACAGCCCTCTTACATCCACCTGGGATATCATGGAATAGATTTCTGTAAAGCTGCTTTGTGAAAACCTCAGCTGTGAAAAGCAACGTACGTAGAACTGTATTGTATGGGAATGGGCACAATAGATAACATAACAGCCCCATATATGGAAGACTGCTGGTTTGATTCCCCTTCCAGACATGATCAACTCTGCTACGCCATATGAGTACACACTACACACACACTGCTCTACCAAGTGCTTGGGCAAGACCCCCAACTCTTAATTCACTTTCCACAGTAAGCGGTTTTGGAAGTCTACTAAATAACATACAATATAAAGACTGCAATATGTGTTTTATCTGATATTGCATACCACGGCCATTTCATACCCATGGCACTTCATATGTGCATTCCAGTTTGAGCTTAATGAGGCAGAATCTAAACAACCACACTGACAAACACATATGAGCATGGTGGTTACTGCTGGTTGTATAACGTTGATGTTATGTCAATGTACTCTCTAAACCAGACGGCACAGTGGACTATTGATGCCGGAGCTATTTCAGTGTTAAATGAGTGGACTAACATACTGCTCTCAGTGTTTCATACCAGGCACCAAGGCAGACTATGTGTCTGTGAATGTACGTGCTGTGTGTAAGGGTCATTCTATCGCTGCGGCGGGAAAAGGGGTATGAATGTTGATAAAGAATTCAAGAGTAAAACTTCAGGTTGTAACAAAAAAAATACACTTGGAAAAACACTGGCAGAAACTCTACTGCCAAAATGACTGAGCTTTTCAAAAATACAGTCCACTGCTGTTATAGTATAAAAGCTTTGTATGTAGGCAATTATATATATTGTTCTCATGAGATTACTTTAGCTAGAAATTATTTTTAAAAAGTTTGATGAGTAACACCGCTGACATGCAACACATGAAGCTGTCAGCATTTGAACCACATTTAGCAAAATTCTGGTTTAAAATGGCATGTTTCTGTAAACCCACTGACCCAAACAGGAATTATTATCCAAATAAAAGTATTTTTATACAGTTAAACAATCATTAAAATGCATGGCTAAAAATTTGAAAATCAAGCAATATGTTTGTTTCACATAAGATAACACAACAGGGCCATCACAGATATGCCTAGATGCCTATATGTCCAATATGCCTAAAAAGCCCCAAAATATGGGAAACCAATTGTCGTCATAATGGTAGAATAGCCCATGTACAGTATGAATGTAAAGAAATCCGATTGTGCATTATATGTTTGTGAATATTTGCATGTATGTCTTGGTCCTCATATAGCTGTGAAGCTACATTGCGCTTTCTGTCATACTGAAAAAACACACAACCGTGAGAGTCTCTGCTCACCAACAGACCACACACACCCACACAGAACACAAACGCGCACGCAGGTGCTGATGATCCAGCAATACCAAAAGTGCTCCACATGTGGAGCAGAGGCGGTTATTTGTAAAGCTTTAAGTTGAATTAACTTCAAAGTTGAAACTCCACTAGAGCGCATTCCACAGTTTTCACCTGAAACAGACCCCTGCAACACTTAGTCACTCAATCTTTCAGTTCACTCACTTGTAAAAGTTCTTGTTGACCTTCCTCTCATGGGGGAATCCCATCATGCCACAGACGACACGAGAGTTTTTTGGGGTCCAGCCGTTATCGCAGACCTGGGCCCAGCCATCTTTGTATTTCACCTCCACCACCCCCTCGGTCACAGGAACCCGCTTGCTGGCCACAGAGACCACTGACCGCAGACGCACCTCCTCCACTTTCCTCTCATCTACCTGCACCTGGACAACAGACACAGATCAGTCCCTGCTGAGTGGAGACACACTGCAAAGTACTTATTGTGCTTTGTGAACTTATTTGATTGAAAAGAGTGCATCATTTTGATGTTAATAAAATTATAACGTTTGCCAAACATTTGTGAACTGATAGACCTGATTGTGTTGATGTGAGATATTTTATTTAGGATGGAAAATGACATACGCATTGAAGTCAAATAAATTTAATGGATTCATTTTTTCAGGGCAGAGGAATTCCAGGTCCAGTTAGGCTAATCTATCTCAGATGTGAATTGGTAAAGGGTCAAGGGAAAAAGTCTGCAGCAGACATTAGCTAATCAGAAAAACCTGCTACAGGTGCAGTGGGCCCCATATAATATCTGTTTGGGACTGAGGCTAACTTCATGGACCCTCCCAGATTAATGTGGTAACTTCTTTACAATACTCCAAACTATCACTTTTATATTTATAATTTCTATGAACTTATAGATTAGGTTAGATTACATATTAGATTTTAAAGAGTTTTTAGAAAGAGAATTTTAAAGAGACAAATAACATATCATATTTCACAATTACATACCCTCTGCTGTTTTGGTTTAAAAAGTGTTTGCTCTTATATAACAGACAGTTATTACAATTTTTAATGTTTTGTTGTCATTCAAAACAAATATCACACTCTTCAATGTGGCATTCATATATATATATATATATATATATATATATATATATATATATATATATATATATATATATATATATATATATATAGCGAGAGAGAGAGAGAGAGAGAGAGAGAGAGAGAGAGAGAGAGAGAAGATACAGTGACCTTATTAATATTTTAACCATGTATCTTCATTTTCAGTTTTGACATAATATTAAATTACTTCAACATTTTTTCTTTTTTTTTTTTTGAAGATATGTGTTTTTTCCAACAGCAGTGATATACTATGACTATATATATATATATATATATATATATATATATATATATATATATATATATATATATATATATTTGTTTACACTGAACTAACATCTTTTCCAGGTTTTGGCCCGGTTTGAACAGCACTATTTATAGAGGATTGGACTAAAATAGCTCTTAAGCTACAAATTAGAAGGAAATTCTTTTCCTGGGAAATGGCCTATGCAGATTAGCCAGTAACTCTATAATGTTGGTCTATGCAGAAGGAGCAGTTTGTTATGTTTTGTACATCTATAATATTGGAAAGTGATCTATGCAAGTGGAGCAGTTTGTTAGAAACTACCTCTATGATGTTGGAATCCACAAATCCTGGCAGTCTTTCGTCCGTGCAGATCACCCCAGCATCTTCATCGTGAGTGCAGTCACTGTTGCCCCATCCTCGTGACTTACACACTGATATACTCCTCTCGCTGCCACTGCACTGCACATTATCTAACCAGATCTTACCTGAAACACATACAAACACGGGACTAGGTGCTTTCATATGCTGTCTGTTTGTGAAGAAATCCTGAACTTTATTTTAAACATGTTACCTGTGCCCTTGCCATATTTGGCACTGTGTGCCCAGCCAGCGGCAGAGACAAATCCAAGCTGGCGACAGAGCACATGGGCATTAGCCAGTGAGAAGTCATCATCACAGATGGTTCCCCACTCGCCCTTATAGAATACTTCGATTCGGCCCTCGTTGTGTTTCCGTGGGTGACCACCCAGTCGAAATTTCAGACGTTCTGGAGACTGAGGTGTTGGCGTGGGGCTTGGCCGTACAGTAGGTGTTGTCTGAGCAAGGAATGTCGGGAACCAAACACCAAGACATAGTATGACTATGTGTTGCCACCTCTGAGACTGCTCCATAGCTAGGCCTGCAGAGGAGAAAGGTGAGAGAGAGGAATCCTTTGATGGAGTTGAGAACAACAGCACAGTTAGTGATTATACCTGTGATGTCTGTGTGAATTTGGGTCTTTGTGGAAGCCGGATGTGAGCCAGCTGTCTGTAGTTTAGAAAAGCAAATAGACTGGCTAAAGGGATGAGCCTCTGGCACTGTGTAACTAACATAAACCTACTGTGTGTACAGTATGTGTATTTTCTTGACCATCTGTTTGGGTGGGAAGATTAGCCAGATTCAGCATCTCAGTGAGACTCTGTTTTCATTAGGCATTTGAAAATAAGCTTTAACCTTTGAACTTTCACCTATGTGACCTGGTATGCCTGGGGCATAGTACAAAATCTAGGGGACATTTTTCACCAGTCTGGACCTGAAAAACAACAAGTGCCTTCTTTATTAACTTGAGAAAAGACTGTCTGGCAGAAACGCTAAGAGATTAAAGATGTATATACTGGTTTAGCAATACTGGAATCATAGTATTTTTATTCACAGCTCCCTCTGTTTCAGAGGACAATTCAATTTGTTATAGTTCACAAATTAACATTATCTTAAATATGACATATGAAGAGCTAGATAACAAATCCTTTGCAGTCAATGACAGCTTAAGGTCTGAGATCCTTAGGCATCACTATTCTTCTGGCAGTTCTCTACAAGGCGTGCACTGCAGCCATTTTCAGTTCCTGTTTGCCTTCAAGTTTCCCCTAATTAAAATTCTGATGGGAAATGCTTTATTATGAAATGCTGAGCAGAGTGGCTCATATTGAGTTATTTTCTAGGCCAGTAAAGAGCATTTCATTTTATTAGTGAAAAATTCCATTGCTGTGTTAGAACTGTTTTGTGTCCATGTTATTTGCTATTGAGAAGCCAAAAGCATTCTTGTGTGTGCAGAAGGCCAGAAAACAACTGTGAATTCTGAATATGGTTGCAAAAGGTGAAGGATATATAGGCCAGATTGGCTCAATATAGACGTACATAAAGAATAAAGCAGATGTTTCACTACTATATTAGACACTGGGCCATATACAGTTCAGTATATACATAAATACATAAATAAATAAAAATGAGTTACAGTTACATTATATTACATACACATTGTCTACGCCTACAACATTGTTTCAACACATTACATGTCAAGCATACACTGGGTTGAAGGAGTTCTAAGCATAGTGCATTTGTGACTGGTCAGACAGCCTGAAGGCACACACTAGAGTTTGCATAATTATGTGCAAAACCCAAGTAGGCTATAAAAAACACAGAGACAAAAAGCATTCTTTCAACCATGTGTAGAGAACCAAACCTAACACTATTATGAGAAACCTTGGCTGAAAAAGAGACTTTGATACAGATCTTTGCAAACGATTAAAGGAATTTAACTCAAAGTGAGAGCTAGACTCACTGGTGGGGCAATGTAATCCTTTTGGTAAAAAGGACAGTACAGCCTAGACCCTATACATTTATGAACCCAACCAATGATCTGTGCTTTAGAAACAGGGAACAGATTGGGAATGACTGAAATCATAATGCCATATAGGCTGATATGGTGGTATCTCTATGCCTATACATGTGTACTCATACCAAACAGTCAGGGAAGAAAATAACAGATAACATACTGTAAAACTACAGTAGACTGTGAAGAAGTGAATAGGGTGCAGGCTTGTAGGAGCCCTTATATGTTGTTTTTTTTCAGTTAACATTGAAAAGAGCTTATTAAATGTGTGTCTAAAGAAGCAGAGCTATTCAATGTGTGTCTAAAGAAGCAGAGCTATTCAAAGTGTGTCTAAAGAAGCAGAGCTTTAGACACACATTTAATAATCACAAAAATAGATCTACAATAAGGAGTTATAGCTGTGAAGGTTAAAGGTTTTTAACAATTTTGAAACTAAGGCCAAAACCATGATACAAACATCCTTGGCCCTGCATTAGTCTTGTATTGCAGCAGATATTGAGGTATTATCCAAACTGTGTCATACAAATCAAGGTCTGAACTAGGCCATGATTAAGATCATAACTGATGTCTGAATTGAACTCTGGTTAGAAACCTGAGGTATAAACAGAATCGTGGATTTAACAAATCATTACACCGCTACTGTGGACCTGACGTCCTGCGACTGTCATTAAAAACCATATGAGGGAACCACAGGGCTGCAGTGAAACTGGACAATAAAATCAGTCCTGGAAATGTGTAAGTGCCTAATTACTAGCTACTCTAGGTGAAGTACTGTTAGGTGGTCAGATTGGACAGTGACTGTGGTCACTGCTCTGGCCAGTTTGCCATGTTGGATCCAGCAGAATGATCAGGAAAGATTGAAAAAAGAAAGTAAGGAAGAAACTAGAAAAACTGGGATGGGGGGACAGGGAAAAACTAATGGATGAAACTCTGAGCTTCACCCACACACATGGCCTCAAACTCAGGCAAGTGAGAAAAGAGAAACAACAGTGGGGTTACAGAGCAGAGAAGGAGAGAGTGAAGTCAAACACAAACATTCTTGTAGAAGTCTACGTGTCGTCCAGCCCTGATCCTGATACCACAGCCTGCCTGCGCTCATCACATGAACCGTTATTCGAGAAGGTAGTATAGAGAGACGCTGTCTGCGCAGAGACGGAGGAGCTTAACACCCACAATACGACGGAGATGAACTTTGGGTCTCACCTTCAATACTTCAAGTTGATCGATCTTTTTTTCCCTCCAGTTTTGATGGCTGAGGATGAATTCCTGAGGGTGTGGGCTGGTCTTCTGTAACAGACTTGAAAATGCTAAGTCAAGGAAAGCCCCGCAGAAAGCCCTGCATGCCTGCTTTACGAGCACGGCTGCTATTCTGTAAGTGGGGCTCTTAATAATGACCAAAAAATGAGCTCGGGTTAAAAGGCGAAGCTGAGAAGAGAGAGAGCGGGGGGAGGACGAAAGGGGGAGGAGGAGCTCACTCGGGGCCGACCTCACACGACTGAAAGGGGGCTGGATTTTCTTCCAGAGCACACACTGTCTCATTCACCGGTTAGGAAAAGGTTTTTCCATTTTTCCACTTGCGTGACGAGACTCACGTTCTTCAACAGTTCTTCAACCATGGACAGGTTCAGTCTGAGATCTAACAGCGCAATAGAAGTGATAGTGTACTGTAAGCTCTGCCAGATACTGGCATACCCCTATACAGAGTACACAGTCTACACTGAGGCTTTATTATTTGAGCCAGACACATGTACAGCACCGCTGAGTACTGAGTAAACACGAGGAGTCCAGGAAACATATCTTTAATATGCTTTATTATAAAAGAAAACATTCAGGGAAGAAATCAGTTGCAAATGGTTCGTACAACCACATATAGCCAACTCTAGATCTGTAACAAGATTGTCTCTTACTTATGGGCACTTTTAACGTTACCTATGACAATAACTGAAAAAACAACCAAAAAAAAGCTTTTTATATCACTCAAGAACAAAAAGACAACAAAAAATTAACCTTTTAAACGGAAGAAAAACAAGTGAACTGACACCAGTGGGCTGGTCAGCGCTGAGGTAAAATCATAACCAAAGTTAACACACAGGTCCACAATTCTGGTACCGTCTTCCTCTTAAGAACACAGATTTAAGCTATTGTGAATTTGTTGAGCATATCTACTCATGTGTTTTCCCCCAGTTCAATGCAAAACAAAGCCTTGATGCAGACACAGCTCCACTGCATTCGAAGTCTGTATTCTTGTGGGTCTCCACTGTGCTTGGTCAAAACATATTTATATAGTCTACTGGTACAACTCTGAACATCTTATAAACCCAGTACAGCCCGTTCTAGCAAACTGGTGAATCTGTAACAGAGGAAAATGAATGGTCTTACGAGATTACTAGCTCTGTACCATATACAAAAGACTACAACAAACCTAACTCAAAAAACATGTATCTCAAATTTGACATTATGAAGAACAGTACAAGGGAGAAAAAGAATGCATATATAAAAGGTCCTTATGAGCATATGAAACACACTCTCTCATTTATGGGCCTCACTATAAACAAAGCATTGACTGGCCTGACTTGGTCTCCTTGAGCTCTTATTAAAGACTGTGCATAAGAATGAGAAAGCATATGCAAAGTATTATAATTCTGTGACAATTATCACACTGACCGTTTACTTGGAAGCCAGATGCATTTCTTTGTGAAGCCATTTTGTGCTTACATGGGGAACAAAATTCAATGGCAATAAAAGTTGTTTGTGGCCAAAGAATAAAGGCTATCAAGTGAATCTTATTGACTAGTGCTAATGGCCTAGGTCACAATGTAGGCAGTTGGCCATACCTATCTAAGACTTGGCCAAAGGCTATAATGTATACCTGAGTTTTACCAAGGAACACCTAGCAAACAGACATGACTAAGCTAGACATCTTTAAGGGCATGAAGAGGACATAGAAGATTCCATTACTGATAAATATCACTGACAAAGATATCATCATGGTCAGACAGTAAAGGCATTTGTGGTAAGTTTCAAAAGTTGTTATAATTTTTGGTAGGATTGATGACCTGAGGCTTTAACAGCGATCAGTGACGATCAGGATGAATTTAACAATTCCAACAGCGCTCCGACAGCACCAAAGTACCCCTGAAACACACACAGGAGGGTCAATCATACCTTAGAGGTCATTTGTTTTGAATAATTTTTTACCTAATATAGTAAATCTCAACCTACACATTTTTATCTTTCCCCACACATCTAATGTGACAAAATATGTTATTAATAAGAGAATCTGGATCAAGAGCATGTAGGAGCTGGGAAAACAGTGTAGCATGCAGGGGAGTATTCTAGGACCAGGACTGAGAACTACTAGTCACACACAAACACATACCTCATGTCTAAGGAACAGTGCTTTGAGCTGTCCTTTACTCCAGTAGTCCAAAGCATAAGCCAACAACTTCATGGATAATGTATTCACCCGCAAGAAGTTCCCTACAAACACGACTCTCTCAATGTTCTAAAGAGGAAACACACATTAGAAAATGCATCATCTGGTTAAACAGAGTAATCTTGATTCTAGAGCAGGCATGTCCAACTGGGTTCTTTCCAGGTAACAGCTCTGTTAGCATTTTCCTTTATATGATACTCTAAATTCAAATTGGATAATTTAATCTGGTGTTTTAAATGAGACAATGATGATATCTAAAGGATTGGGGTCTCAGATGTGATCTAGAGGATATGGACATATAACATGTTTACAATATAAGAGGTTGTCCACTGCAATATTGTGAGGGATGAATATCTTATAAAATGACTGCTTCATGACACATGCTGCTTGGACCTTGATCACTCATAGCCCTGTACAATGCTGCTTGATCCAGATTCCACAAGGCAGCACCGTAAAGAGGCTGAGAGACCAGGGTAAGAACAAATAAAAATGAAGAACAAAAAGCCCTAAAGTTTATGAGCACGTGACCAGGTGAATTCCATACCTCGTTAAGTGCACACATGCGTGTGATTGAGCCGATGTTGTTTGTTATAGTAACAAGTGTAGCTCTGGCCAAGTCTTCTTTTGAAACAGAATCTCTTTTCTCTTTGCACATCATGTTCCCAAAACTGAAACACATACAAATATCTACATTCACCTTTAAAACATACTGATTAGGTGCTACAATAGAAAACAAAACAAATATATCAAGATTTAATTGGCTTATGAGAGATATTAAGCTCCTGTTTACATCACAATTAATACACATGATCTTTGTATCATTCCTTCAAAACAATACTTACGATTGACACGAACACTTATGAATCAGTCATATAAAGTTTATTTCAAGACTGTTAAGCTGACATGTCAGCCAATGTTTGAGAACTAGAATTTGGTTCAACTGGCCATGTTATCCTAACATTAGCAGCCTCTAATTATCCAAAAAATTTACCTTCATTATTACATTTCATTTCATTTATTGTTTTCAAGCTCACTTTAACAGGCTAATAAAGTCAAGGAGTTGTGAGTTTGTTGAGAAGCATTATTATGTACATACCTAGAGGCCACAGCCCATCCTGGCAGTCCAAATCGTTCGTAGTCACCCCCATAGATATCTTTGACTAGTTTGTCTACACGAGTGCTTTCGCCCTTTGAGGCCATTTCCAGTGCATCTTCAAAAGTGGAGCAGCCAGTCAGCAAACAGCACAGGCCCAGGAAAGTACCGCCACCCAAGCTGCAAAGTGAGAGAAACATTAACCACATATTCTGCCTCCATAGCCAAAGATAATCACATTACAACAATATCCATTTACATATACTGATATTCTACTTGATGCTACAATCCTTGTTATGAATTCAAATTAATTGGTATGTCTTCTTACACCCTAACTGACCTGGTGCCAGTGACACGTTTGTAGTTGTCTTTGGAGTAGACAGCCAGAATGCTGACCCCTGAGCCGATGTTGACCAGCAGCAGAGGGTAAGGATTCTCCAGATTGTAGGCTTTCTGTTGGCAGTGCTCTGGGTCAGTAGGGTTCTCGTAGTAGTAACACTCAGGAGGCCCATTTGAGGCCACTGAATCGATGTACAGGACACCCTTAATCAGACAATCCAATTCATCCAGCTTCAGCAGCTGCAGGTCTGCCATCTTAGAAAGAAGAGGCATGGCAGGTTCCTATTTATTGAAGGAGGCTGCATTGGCACTTAAAGCAGACTGCTACAATCTAGGCTGCAGGTGTTTAAGTATTTACGGGATAACAAAAACAATGCATGTGTGTATGCTACGCACTGTGCGGAAGTCGGCCTCAAACTTGTACGCCCCACCGCCAGTGGCACAGAGCATGGTGTGCAGGCTGGAAAAGTGTTTGTCTCTGCCCATCTGCAGGAAAGCAGGGAGCTCTTGGGTTGGGAAGCGAATGAAGTGCAGACTGCCCCTGCGGCCCCATAAAGTGAGGTCTGGCATCTCCAGATGCACGTCTCTTATGCCCGTTTTGCCATAGGCTGTGTGTGAGGTGAGGTAACGACGGATGCTTTTCAGACTCTCTACCTCCTCCTGCTCTTCCTCTGCTGTGATGTCTTTGGGCTCAAAGTAGACCAGCTTAACCAGTGTACCACCTATATCCATGCCAAACCACGGGAAGGCTGTGGGGTCAATAACATACACACACTTTTACATAAATGTGTACCGTGTAAACAGTAGGGACACGGATTAGAAATGGCAGATGTTTGCTCAACACAAAATCGGCAGTCAGCCAAGCTAACATTTTTATTTTGGCTGATCTGTTTTGCAATTTTGTGATGTAAACAATCTGAGCCAGGTGAGTCCTCCTGCATTGTATGCTGCTTCTGCTGCTAGACCTGTGCCATAACGTCACAGAATAAAATGCATGACTGATTATGATAAACAGCCAGTTGCTTTTTACATATGGTGTTGTCCCTTTTTGGTTTTACCAATTATATTTGAATAAATAAATAAATAAATGAACAGACAAATAAATTAAAAAAACTGTTTGTACACAAATCCAGAGAATCCCATGAGGTAGGTATCTGGACTGTAACCTTAGAATTTTTTTATCTCTGAACCTCTATTGTCTATTGTCGCTTATAAATCAGCCAAAACACAAGCGATCAGCCAATCTAGCTGTAAAGAAATCATCTAGAGACAAACTCAATCCTTTCCTGTGATTATCACTTCTACAGAGGTACATCACAGGGAACACGTAACCTAATAACATATGACTCATTCATGTGAGGCTGATGCACATTTTTGACAAAATTGATTTCCTCTATTTTGGACTGCTGACATGTTTTCTATTTGACATGTTTTGGACATGTAAGATGGATTGTATTCATGTCACTACAGTATTTATATGACTGCCATGACGATATTGTGAATGCACTGTGGGCGTAGTCCTGCCTGCACACTTCCACTACCTTAAAATGTGATGTAACTGTAAATATTGGCTTTTCTAAGGTATGTTAATCCTGGCACACCTGCTCACAATTATTAAAATGACTGACAGTGGATTAATGTGGCTACAGATTAACATTAAAGTTAAAATGGGCGCTACATAACGGAGAGATATTTGGCTAGCGAGCTAATAAAGGTCTGGATTAGCTAGATAGGTAAGCTAAGCTATTTAGCTCTCTTCATCTTTAGTTAACATTAAGGCTATTGGGTTGACTGAGCATTCAGACATCTTTCTGAAAAAGGACATAAATGACAAGTTGGTTATTTTTTTATCTGATTAAATAGACAGATGTGAATACTGTAAAAAAAAATAATTTTCGCGTATTATTAAATAGCAAAATAAAGCTGTTTCATGAACCGTATGTATCCGCTGTGGTTCATTATGATGTGTAACGGCCCGTCAGCGCGGAAGCTCGCTAACGTTTTAGCGCCATAAAACGGGACACCTACGCGGCCTGTTTTTCCTCAGCGAGTCGAGCCTCTGTCTCGCCGAGGTCGAGTTAGATATCCTCCGCTCTCTGTGGGCGGGTCCACCGCCCGCAGCCTTCTCCATGCTCGCCCCAGCATCGAAGCTACATGGCGCCTCGACCACCGAGCGGACCTGCTTCGGCCCCGCCGTGTCCTCGTCTTCGGCCTCCCCGCAACCCTCCCCCTCACAGTGGTAGCCATTCAGCTCCATAACGGACGTGTAACGTTACAGAGCTTCTCGGAGACCTTTATAATCACAAGCACAGTAATAAAAGCTGGTGCGCATTTTTCTGACTGCTGCCCATAATCATTGGCGAACCGCGTCACTAGGTATATTTACGGCTCTGTGTTTACAACACAAGCATCACATATGTGATTGGCTAAGGGAGCTGTCCATCATGACGCTCTACCAATCAGTTTCCTAGCCAGTAACGCTTCTAGTCACCCATTGGCTCATTCCACAAAACGGCTGGGAATTGTAAACGCTACGGCTCTTATCAAGATACCACTATATGGCCAAAAGTATATGGACTTTTCACACCATCACACCTATATGAGCTCATTGGACACCCCTTTCCAAAACCATGGGCGTTTAGTTGGATCCTCTTTGCGGCTCTAAAAGCCTGCGCTCCTCTGTTAAGGTATTTGGAGCGTGGCTGTGGGAATTTTTGTACCTTAAGCTTTTGTGATGTCAGACACTGATGTTGGATGACCAGACCTGACTTGCAATCATTGTCTCCCTTCATCCTAGAGGTGTTCAATGGGATTGAGGTCATGGCTCTGTGAAGGCCGCTGGAGTTCTGCCACACCAGACTCATCAAACCGTGTCTTTATTGGCCTTGCTTTCTGCACAGTCGAGCAGTTATGCTGGAAAGGAAAATGGCCTTCCCCAAACTGTTGCCACAAAGTTGGAAGCATGTAACTGCCTAAAATGTCTTTGTGCGCATTAACATTACCCTTCACTGGAACTAAGGGGCTGAGGCAAAATCCTAAAAACAGACCACTTATGCCTCCTCAACTGACACCTGGCATTGCACATAGTGATCTTGGACTTGTGTGCAGATGCTTGTCTATGGAAACCCATTTTACACACAGCTCTTTTCCTAATGATGCTTCCAAAGGCAGCTTGGAAATCTAAAGCTGGCGATGCAGTATAAGATAATTTCTGTGTGTTACCCGGCAGCCCCTCTCTATACGTTTGCATTGTTTACCCCATTTTGGCTGAGTTGTTGTTGCTACTAGAGTTTTTGTTTCACAGTAATAGGTCACATCCTATGAAAATGGTGGCATCCTATGTCTGTACCATATTTAAAGTCGGTGATTCCTGAGTGCGGCCCATTCTACTACCAATTTGTGTGCATGAAAACTGCATTGCTGTGTGCTTTATGCACCTGTAAGTAGTGCGTGAGGCTGAAACACCAGAACTCAAACATCTAAACTCAAGACTCATTGTTTTTTTGGCCATGTGGTGTATATTATTTAAAAATCTGATTCAGTCAAAACTCTGACCAAAATCTGATTTCCAGAAATTCTACTTTTGCTGTGGAGTGCACTTTTTTGGTGACGTATCAAGTCATGTCGTGATCTGGTTTTATAACAATGTAGATTGTCCAATTGTGCTTTTGTTAATTTTAAGGACACATATATTTCCCAAAATACCACTTTATTTTGTTTCAGCTTACAAGTGTTTAAGAAAGAAAGAGGCAAATGCACATTAAATTTAGCCTTCATGCAAACGCAAGCATGACTCAAACAGTAGTTCCCATTTTAAAGTGCTGATGTGTATTTACTTACAAAAGCTATAGAAACTGGAAGATTGTGTCTAAACGGTAACATTAAAACAAATTTAATGAATAATTATTAAAACACTTCTGATCTGTGGTCAGGGCAAATATAAAACAAGTCTATAAGGACACTTAATAAAAGGACTGTACTTTGGAAAGGCTGAAAAACATCTACACATGACAATGAAATTTGACACTTACTTGGCTTTTATCCATTTCTTCATAAAATGTACTGACAACTTATCAAGATCTTTGATGTTGATTATTAACATCACACCTTGAAAAGTTATAGACAATAATCAGACACTGCCATGCAACCACGCAAGCAATGCTTTTAGGTCAGCCTGTGACAATTTCTGGTCCCTAACAAAACAAGTTCTACTTTAGAATGAGAGGTCTCTATACATTCTTGGCATTTGTAAGGGAAGTTCAGAGTGAAAACATTAAATTACAAGATCATTGTGCACCCCAAAAGACCTCTTTCTTTTAAACTAGGCTCTGTTGTGTGCAATGTAAAGATATGCTAGAACATTGGAAAACTTTAGCATAACTAAGCCTTCACAAGGAGAGAGGACTTGGGCACATGAGCTAACAGTTGTAATGAAAACGATTTAACTGTGATATTGACGGAACTAGGAACAAAGCTTTGGCCACATAAGCTTAGCATAAAGGTTAGTGCTACTGCACCATCACAAGAAAAAAAATTAAGTGATGGTTAAGAAGACACAAGTCAAATTAGTTAAGTGCTAAAGAGCTAAAGAAGCTATTGTCTACTATAAACTATAGTCCTTATGCTCTAGTGCAAAGAAACCAGTGCTTACATTATCCCTAACACATGCTGACATGACAAACGTCAGGGTAAAGCATGATTTAGGTTGCCTGTACTGCTAACTTTCACAGGTTAACCAGAAGTGGTGCAACAAGAAGCACAAAAAAAAGTTTTGTGAAGCAGTACAGGCACAGCTAACTGTGTGATGCAGATGTAAGAAGTCTGAATCCATTCAGGCCCAGACTTTCTTGTTTAATTGTTGATAACGCCCCCTGTATGATCCTAATAATCACAATTTCCCTGATTTCAGGAAATTACCCATCACAAAACCTGGTCAGCAATTAATCAAATATAACATGAAGGCAATAAATAATATATGGCTGCTTAATAGTTAAGATAGTTAAGATACTTGGCTGCTTTTTTAAGGCAGTGATGGTAGCATTCGTTTAGAAGTTGGCATGCAGGTCAGCACTCTCGCTCCAGTCTTAGTGCTTGAGTTTCCAGGCCAACAAAGCCACACCAACAGCTGCTGCAGCAACCATAAGCCGTGGGTTATGCTGAAGATGGGACAGCACTCCTTGAACATTTTCAGCCATGTCTCTTTGCTCAGGCTGATGGGAATTAATCAGCCCTGAAGAATCTGATCTTAAATCCTGGCATGTTGAAGTGCCAGCTGAACCAGCCCATTCATTGGCATGATCTTCATTACTCTGTGTGCACTGTGTGATGCCCTGGTCCTGGAGGGTTCTCGGCTGATCTTCAGACATCACAGGCATAAGAGGACTTTCAGCTTGGCTAGTGTGGTCTAGGCTTATTTCATTATGATTTCTGTGAATTGCATTTCCAATCATGCTTGGAGTTTGTGCATTGAGATTTAGAATTGATGGCTCTTCAGAGACATGAACAATGTTGACCAATGTCTCTGTCTGCAAACTCTGACAGATAGACTCATAATGGTCTTCCACTGGCTGATTATTAGAGAAAGCTGCATCTCCTTCTGGAAAACTGTTTTCTTCCGGAGTAGAGTGTGGAAGTACGTTGTCAGCAGCAGCTGTGGGATGTGAGACAGGAACATCCATCTGCTCAGTGGGAGAGTGCTGTGAGTTATGCACTTCTGAAGAGCTGGTGATCGGTGTGGTGTCACGGCTGAACATTAAATCGTTGGAACTAATTGAGCAGGGCTCCTCTGATAGTTCCTCAGGCTGTGGACGGCTAGACACAGGTGTAGGCCTGGCTGGTTGCACCGGTGAAGAGTTTGCCATTACTGTTGGGGGACGGCTGATCTGTAGATCATTATAGCTGTCCAAGGATTGCTCTTCTCTTGGCTCCATTAGTGTGCCTGGCTTGCTGAAATACTCCTCACCTACTGCAGCAGTGTGGGAAAGGTGGCCCTCAACTGCATCATTAGATGTTGAAGGTAAAACATGTGCTGTTTCTGGAGATGGTGTCTGAGGTTGGGAATTTTGTAACACCGTGGTTTGTACTGCCTCCACAGGCTGCAGATAAATTAAAGAAAGGATCGGTTATTTTGCCGCAGAACAAAAATGGAAAATGCTTATAAGAAATACATCACAGCTGGTTCAACTGCATTATAAAGGCATGCCAGGTACCATGTCCCCTTCCGACAAACTGCACCACTATCCATGTGGCCATTAAGTAGAATAATAATAATAATAATAAACAGAATAAGCTGGCAGTTTAATGTTAAGAAGGTTAACCCTCTTTAGAATACAGGTAACTGAGTACTTTACCTGACTGACAGTTGAGCTGGTGTTTAAGTCCTGGGTTAAGACAGTCACCCTCTCTGGAGGATTGGTGTCTTGAATAGGACACTTCACAGAGGTGGAGCTCTCAGTGACTGCCAGTGGTATTTTGCTCTCCTCAGATGCAGCAGAAGGCTCCACAGAGGCGCTGGGTGCAGGCTGGGATGGGGTTGTTACTGTGTTAGTAGGGAGAGAAGCAGCAGCAGCTGACGATGCTTCAGAAGTAGGAGCAAGAGTCAAGTCATCTGAGGAGTCTGAAGAGGATGTTACTTCAGTGTTAGAGGAGAGTTTGTTTTGCTTAGGAGACGGGGTCATTGTGGGAGTAGAGATTAAAGACGGAGAAGCTTGGGAAGTTGACAATGGGGGCGAGGGTTCAGAAGGCTGGGCTGGTTCAGGAGGAGGGGGTGCTGTAGCCTCTTGAGTTGGAACTGAGGCTGGTGCTTCAGCTGGACTCGACGTAGCTATGTTGGGAAGGGACTCTTGGGGAGGATGGGCAGGAGCAGAAGCAGCTGCCTGAGTTGGGGCTTCCACTGGAGAAGGGGTCAGCAAGGGAGAGGTGTAGCTGGGAGCATTGTGGACTGTTGCTGTGGTAACTGTTGTTGCTGGAGATGGAGCTGGAGATGGAGTAACTAAAGCAGAAGTGACAGGGGCAGGGGCAGGGGCAGGGGCAGGGGCAGGGGCAGGGGCAGGGGCAGGAGGAGGAGTGGCAGGAGGAGCAGCAGGAGTGGTAGCAGCAGGAGCTGGACCGGAAGCAGAAGCAGCAGCAGCAGCTGTGGGGGCTGTCTTCTCGGCTAAAGATGAAAACAGAGAAAACATGTGTTGTATATTTAATGTGGAAATTTGAAAAAAGGAGACCTATGCTTCTCAACTCCAGTCCTGAACCCCCTGGGATTCTATTTTAACACACCTGATTTATATCGCTAGTTAATTAATAGCTCAATTTTACGCTGAATCAGGTGTGTTGGGACAGAGAGTGCAAGGGGCACCTGGGCTAGATAAACAGACATAATAGACACAAAACATTAGTTACACATGCGGTACTGTGCAAACGTCTGGGACTACACTTTTATATGTTTAATTTCAACGCATAACGGACATTAGGTAAAAGGAAAACTCAGAACATATTTAACAGAAACAGATTACACAGATTACTCAAAATTAGCATGTCAATTCATTTCAGGAATGTCCATTCATTTCAAAGAAATCAGCAGAGATATTTTATCCACACAAGTTCCTAGTTGGCGGATTTATAAGGGATATAAATATTTGTGATACTTTATCGATTCCCAAAAAGTACTGATTTTAATAGTTTTTAAATAGTTCTATAATTAGTTTTCCATGCGAAGATTGGTGACAAACAATATTTTTTTATGTTGAGTTTACACCTCGTTTACACGTCTTCAGCCTTTAAAGACTCATCCAGTATAATGTAAACCAAGAGTGTAATGGAGAATGTTTGTCAGCATTCCCAGTGCTTGATTCCTTATGGGTGCAACTATTTGTGAACTATTCTTTGGCTAATGAGTGTATTTGTCACATCTGTCTGGCTCAATAAGCGATAATTTAAATATCTCTTTTCTCAAAATTTCTGTGCAATTTGAATAATATAGGAAAATGTCTTACTCTTGATTCCTCTTATTTTGTTATAAGCATTGCTGAGCTCATCAGCCAGCTCCGAATGCTCACAAGCACCCAAAGCCGTGATTAACTGTTCAGGCCAGTCCTGTCGTCTGCGCAGGCAATCCAGCATTAAAATCACTGCATTATAATTTCCAACTGTTTCTCTCTTCGCCTCAATCTCCTCCTGCAAGATCAATCAGGACAGTGGTCGCAGAAACAGCACATTGTTAATCATCAAAGCATACTGTTATCACTTTATCAAGCGGTTCGTTTAAGATGTAAAAAATGCTTTTACCCGATCACTAAGCGTGAGGCAGGGCAGATGCGGCACTATTTCTCTCACTTTGACTGTTGTAGCCAAACGACCAGACATCCTCCCCTTCCTTAGGACCTCATTATACAGCTTGTCGCTCGCATACGTCATCTTCACACTAACACAGAAAGAGGGAGGGAAGATGTTTGAGTGGGTGCCGACAGAATGGAAGTTGAAGCATCTTTAGTGAGGGAGTCATCTGTATTCATAATATTAGTACCTTTAACTTGTCGAAATAGTCAACGCAGGTTTTATTTTCTGGACTTTTTCTTCTGATCTGCGCTCAAAATTACTACTGGAGAGAAGAAAACAAGATCATTAATTTAAACACCCATGTGAGACAATATCCATATGTCTTCTGATTTCAGTAGCTACAGTAGCAACTCCTGCTCCACAATAATATTGTCATGATGAGACAAGACCAGCATGGTGGTACAAAGTATCCCAATAACAGCCTTTCACTAGAATAACTGCCTCGTTTATACAGGAATCTACGACTAGAAAGTGAAAATGTAGGTGCTGAGGCCAGTCTTGGGAAATTCTGCAGTTTCTCTTTTGGTTTCCTGTGAAATTATCATTACAACAGACAATGCAAACCACAATGTAACAGCACAGGACAGGCCCAAGTTACTGTCTCTAAAAGGAAACTTTACCTATATGAGAAAAAACTTCCGTCAAGATGTGAAATCTCTGCATGACAGCCTAAGTGTCTTAATCAGCTGGTTGCATCATCACATGGACGATTCCCTAAAATTCCCCTGCAGTTTCAATTTCAGTTTCAAATATAATACCCTAATAATTAAGTTACTGACGTCACACTAACACACTCACTTTTTACAGCCTAAACCTAATCCTTCATTTGACATTGCGGCCATATTTTACTACCTCCTAGAAACAGAATTCCGATGATTGCTAAATATTCCAAATACCCGTAGGATCTTGAGACTACTTATTTCAGTTAATTTGTGAATTATATATAGGCCTATGTAGCATATTTAGTCACTACTGTGATACTATGACCATGGTCAAACAGGTTCAAACTACACCCACACTGATTTAAAACACAGTCGAATATAACGACCTTGACAGGCAGCAAAGCCAAGTATTCACAGGGATCTCAGTGTATTCTGCCATGAGATCTGCAGAGAGCTGTAAGGACTTGGACATTACCCAGCTAGTAACCAATTAACGATCTCCAGACTTGATTTGGAGCAGTTGGACGTTCTGATCAAAGGCCTTCCATAAATAGAAAAAAGCACAGAAGCCAACAAGAGCTTGTTCAGCCTTATATTTCTATGTGTTATATTATGATATGCAACAATACTATTATTGAAACTATAGAAAAGCTTGAACTTAAAATATGAATTATTTACTAAATGTTTTCAGGCTAGCATAGAATTTCATTTTGCAATGAACTGAATTGTGGCTGATTACAGTTTAACTTTCAGCAGACACTGTCTATTACCACAGGCACTACAGGTGTGTGACATGCACGAATGTCATATTCCTATACTAAAGGATATCTTCATGATGCACGGTATACCTGCTATGAAACCAAATAAAGTTTTCTTTTGTGTAGCATGAACAGATTAAGCCAAATGAAGACAGACAAAGCCCTCCTCTGTTTGGACTGAAACAACAGCTCAGCTGGTTTAATCTGTTATGGCTGTCAGTCAGATGGAACAGCTGCTTTTCACCATCTGAAAGTTGGGCTCTGACCGCACTGCCCTTCAAGCTCAGTCACTTTCACACACAGACTCACCTGAACACACCCACACATCTCGGAAAGGACTGGAATAGCACTTTACAGGGGTCACTCTCAGAGGTTAAGACACCAAAGAGCGAAGTCTCTTCTTGTTTGCGCTTATCAGACAGGGAAGGCTCAAGCAGACACGTTCACTGTCTCGTGAAGCAGCCCATACCTGAACAGGACAGGCAGGGAGGTGTTCTCTTCTGGCTCAGGGCCAAGCTTAGATCCTCACACTTTAATTACGTCTCAAGTAGCTCATGGCGAACGGCCCAGTCAGATGACTAGTCGCTGCGTTATGTATTATTCGAGGAACTTGCCAAGGGCATACAGGACCCTACCTGCGCGCGAGACATGACCTTTGCATGTCTGTGCCTCCTTCACGCGCAGGTTTCAGTCAAACGACAAGCAGAACAAGCTGCAGTAGATGCTCTCACGATCACAGCGCATTCACCAAAGTAGGACGAACATGAACACAAAAGCTGTTGACTGCATCAAAAATAAATAAATAAATAAAAATTAAATCATTGAGCCCACATACATAAAACCAAATTTAAATCCACTTAAATCAGATTCTGTCTTCGGAACAAACTAACTTTGGTGCTTGTCCTGCTCTGAACTACCATGTTTCCACACACTGCATGCAGGTCGCAGAGAAGAAGAGGCAGCCAGTAATGGTGGCGTTCAGACGAACAAGAAAAGCTCAGAGGAATAAATGTAGTCACATCGAGCTAGAGCTACCAACAGAACGCAAGGTGACTGTATACTAACTGCGAGGAAAGACAGATTTTAACATACCTTAAAACCAATAACGAGTCGAGGAACGTCTGGTCGAAGGAGCAGGCTCGACTTTACTTTCGCTCCGCGCGCTTCCGCAGCTGCGCACTGAGAGCCCTCATCCCTCCCCAACCGCGCGCTGCGTTAGGGGTCGTAACATTGAAGGAGGTCACGCTGGGGTGCATAATAAACCTCATATAATAAATCTAATATAAACACAATACATTATTTTTTTTCACTAGCTAGAAATGGTATATTTACTATTTCTGTGTTTTCATATTACAATGGAGCAAAGCGTCTGACATTTTGATAGCTGTCACTATCGACCCGATTGTTTTGACGATTAATCGAGGAATCGAGAGTTTTTATTGCGGATAGAACAGCACAATATTAACCCATGATCCATGGATAGTTCTTCGAGCATTGTATATGAATAAATACACAAACAGATAAATCCATTGCAAAAGAAATAGACATAATAATAGACTGTGGTCTTTGTAGGGGTATATATGGGAGGTGCTCCATGGAACAGGTTTCAAAATCATATACTAAAACTGAATCTCCATGGCACGCTTCCCAAAACTAACTCCTTTTATTATAACAATGCAAAGGATTTAGTCATGTTTTAATAAAGGCCTTTTAATTGTAAAAGAAAAGCGATGGCGTTTCACTTTTTGTGCTTGACAAAATATGATATATCCTAATATAATAAAACACCTTGTGGCTAAAAAAAAGTATAAAATATGTTCCCAAAGAAAAACATGAACTCTATTTGTGTCTGATTTTTATTTTGCTATGCCATTTTAACACAGCAGTGGTTTCCTTATACTGTGTAAAGTGGATCATGCAAACATGTATCAGCAATGAACGCTGGGCTTGATTGACTATTAGAGATTTGCAGCTTTAAATGAAAATGTTCTTATAATATAAGTAATAGCTTTATGTGTTCATCATAAAGCAAAGAGTGCAAGGAAGAAAGTAAAACAAAAAATTAAAAGTTCAACAACAACATCAACCTAAAAAACAAATTATTATTTATTATTTATTATTATTATCTATTAGCTTATTTCTGAGAGCTTTTGCACAGATATTTTGCTCAGTTGCACTGGAGCAAGAATAAAATGCTCCTTAATTCTGGCAAGTCAAGAGGCATACTGCAGCATTCTACACTTCCTGTGTAGTGTAATAAGGCACCCTGGGAAACCAAAAAGAAAGTTTTACAGTAATCTAAATGAGCTGACACGAAGCATGCTCAAGATTCTCACCTTCTCACACAGTCTCAGATTGTGAATAGTTTTCTGAGGTGGTAAATGCTGCTTTATAAACATTGCTTATGTGATTTTCCAAACTGAGCTCACTATTAACATTGTTGTGTAGATTATCCCTTAAGTCTGTATAGGTATTGGTTAAGGGTAGCAATGTTCTCATAAGTGGTACCAACCCAGCAACCTACAGTCTTTCTAACAAAAATATTAGCCATCAGGATTTTAACACAGGTTTTTAGCTTTAGCAGGCAGGGACTCCAAATAAGTCAACACGCCTTTCCACCTTGTTCACTACTAGAGAACTAGAGACATCCAAGATCATTTAAGCAGCCAAATAAAAAGCCACAAGGCCTATAAGGACACCTAAAGTCAAGCACTGAGGGAGAGAAATACCATATTTAGAATTAGCCTTTGCTCTAAAGTAAGATTTGTGAAATGCATGTTGTTTTTCAGGCTTAAGGCCAGCAGATGTCAGTGTTGAACTGGCTGGGTTGCTGAGTAAATGCAGGCTGCTCCCAGCCTGTCTCAGCTGACCTGTAACTATTACAGCTCTCACAAGGCTTATTCAGCCAGGGCTTCTTATTCAGACCCAGTTTCCTACTACACTTATGATGTATTAAATATGTTTGTCCTGTATAATACATGCAGTTATGGCACCGTGTGTTTTATTTGTGCTTTTAGAGTATCAACATCATAACCATGACATTTTCCTGCATTATTAGGAAGATTTCACATATTCTTATTTTGTGATCAATATTTTTTATTAAGTAAGTGCATGAAACACAAGAACTATGCTCACAGGGCCCAAGATATGCTTGTAAGGCTTTACAATAGGTATACCAATAAGTCAATAGTTACAGTTAGATAGTAGGACAGTAATAATGATGGTATTGTTGGTCTGTGGTACACACATTTGGGGATAGCACATACATGTAAAATAGAATATTATTATTATTATTATTATTATTATTATTATACAATACTAAACTCTTATTATTATTTCAATAGTAATATTGCATCATTGATCTGTCTTGGCAGAGAGAAGGAGAGAGGGAGAAAGAGTGAGAGTGCTTAAGTGATTAAGAATTTAGATAGTAATTAAGGAAGTAGGCGTTGAACAGACATGCATGCATAAAAATCCGCTTTCACCAACTAATAGGTATTTACAATATATGAATCTACACCGGATGGTGCATCTAGCATTTTATAGTACATTCAAATATTTATAACCATTTATTTTATAAAAGTATTGAGAATAGACTGCAAACTTAAGGTAAGCATACATTTTCTTTGATTTGGAGTTTAGGTTTTGGTGTTCAGCATAGTGTTGGTGTTGATTTTGAATGTGAAAATAAAGTGATAATAAACAAACATATATCTGTGAGGTCTTTATGGGAGTGTAACCTTCAACATATTGGTGAAATGAGATGCATATGTGATATCTGAAATAAATCTTAGTTCAGGAGAAGGAAAGAAACATACATAAATTTTAATGTACTGTAAGTCAATGGCATCTGTGATTTTCTGCTTTTTTACTTTTGGTACATCAGTCATGAATTTTAACCATAGTGTAAATTGTACAGGCATTTTCAAAATGTCTCAAAACGTAAAACAAAAACGAAGATACAAGAGATTTGGTCAGATCTAAATTAAGCACCCAAGCAAACCATTTTAAAACTTTTTTTCTGGACAATATGTGATTTTTTGCTTGCAAAAAACACATTTAAACATTACAAAATGTTCAAACAATGTTAAGGCTAAATGTAGCCGATGCCTTGGGTTTTTTTTTTTTCTTGTTTTGAATAGGTTTGTCTTGAGATTCAGCCTAGATGCCTCCAGTCATCTCTTAGACTTGATATATTTAAATGAAGAACTGATTAGACAAGTCAGGTCCTGGACCACAAATTATACTGGGATACCATGTATAATAATAATAATAATAATAATAATAATTATTATTATTATTACTATTATTATTATTATTATTATTATTATAACACACACATAAAATCATCGCCGATTGTATTAATATCATTTGTATTTATTCTAATATAACTGATTTTCTGAACAAATAAATGCTCATTGTTCAGCTTTCTAAAGAACATTTTTTCTTAGCCTAAAACATTTACATAGTGCTGTATGTTTGTGCGTGTTTTGTCTTCTATGCCTGTCCTAACAGGGAGGAGAGAAAATGGATGTGGCATCAGGAGCCCTGAACCAGTCACGACAGTCTTTGTAAGTGGTAGTTCATTACTTTTTATTGAATTCACAGTTACCAATTTAAGGTAACAATGCCTGCTTCATTCAGCTGTTAAGATGTAATGCCTGATGTAATGTAAATTGTAATGTAAAGACTCTAGACAATCACTGGGCATTAGTGCATGAAAAGGTTACAAATTCGCTTCACGACACCACTAGGTCATTGCTTTACGCTATCTCTGAGGTGGGATTTTGGTCAAAACCATATATTTTTAAAATCCGTTCATGCTGGAGGTCCAGTTGGCTGCCTGTGTCCCCTCCTTCAAAGAGTCAATGCTCACACGGGTTGCCGGGTTGAGGAAACTGAACCCACATAAACGAGTACAAGAAGAGCGCAACATTCAAACTTCGACAATGGCAGGCAGCAGCCAGGTCTACACTGTAAATTGATCAGCTAAAATATACAATGTTGTTATATTTTGGCCCATTCACCTTCCATATGCTCCTCTGTCTAATAGCAGTTAACTATTGTGTATATTAGCATGATAGTGTTAGCCAGTGCTTGATAACTCAGTTGTACACAGACCACAGGGTATGAATGCAAGTACTTAGTTTACATAAAATGCCCATACCTGCTAGTTGCTGTGATTAATTAGTTAAGCTTACCCTAGTTTACCTTGTATAATTTCGTCACAAGGAGATTATCCATCCTTCTTGGACCCTATTTTGTAAATGCATTGCTAATGTTTTATTGAGTCTGTTCATGGATGGACTATCAAGTGTTGAACCAGTTCATTCGATAGCTTCCAAAGCTAGATTATTTGATTATTGTACATCCATGGGTCAAAATACTACTGGGAAATGGACAATGGGTGGAATCACAGGCCAAAAACCAAACTGAGTTATCGATATAGTACAGTAAATATATTACACATTGTTCCTTTAACCACTGTTGAAGCCATTCTAAATTACTTGTTAACATTGCAAAGACTGAATTGTGTAGAATTAGTATTCCCCTATAGCTGCCCTACGTAGTTAATAACGAGGCTTTGTTTTGTGTTGATTCATGTATTTGAAATTTGTTCCTTTTTAGGCTGTCTGCTAAGCAGCGTCTGGCTCTCATAATGTCCTTTGTGTGGAATGCTTACTCCAAACCCTGTCCATCAGATGCTCGTGAGATGCTCACTCTGATTCTTCTCTGTGTCCTCATCACCTCCACCATTTCGGTCCTGCTATTTGTGTGGATGGTGCTCAGTTTGGCCTATACCTACTTTGTGGCTGGCATTGTAGTAGGTGTGAGCATGTGCGTGATGTTGGTGGTGTTGATCCTGGCGCACCCTGTACGCTGTGTAATAACAGTGAGCATGCCGACGCTGGGTACAAAACAGGGTCGTAAGATCATTCTGTCCACTGCGCTGCTGTACACCATCACCTCCTGTGTACCCAACATCACCCACAACGTGGCCTCCAGCCTCCACATGCTGAAATGCAGTGCAGGCAACATCACTCACAGTGTGGTAAGGTCCAGTTGGGTGCCCAATAAAGCTCTAGAAGACATCAGGGATAAACTGGCTGAAATACCCTCAATTGAAAGCAGTGACTACTTTATAAAGCTGGAGAGTAATGTAGATGTAGGGGCCATGGAGAAAAGACTCTCTCAAGTATCTGAAAGTGTGAGAGAAGATCTTGCCATGCTGCACAACAGCGTAGGTCAGATTTCCCAAATTTCTAAGAAGATCATTGCTGTATTGTTCATAATGTTGATGTTAAGCAGCTCAGTGGTCTATGTAAATAACTACCTGACACACATTAAACATGATAATGTGTACCAGTCACGTCAGCTGATGGAGGCTTTACAGAGAGTGAGTGGTGATGTCACGCTCCCCATGAGCTACAAGAAGAAGCTGGTGAAGACCTCTGGGGTACGAATGAGCACTCGTGAGCTAAAGCGCAGTCTCTGGGGGGCACTAACTCTGCTTGTCTACGCCTTGATGTGTGGAATCATGCTGGGCCTGGACCACTTTGTATACTGGTCACTGCAATCACTCTTGGCATGGGCCTCGAACATCCATCAGATTAGCGCTACTGTCCACGTTCGCCTGTCAGTGAGTACAGCACTCATCATATTCACTTATTTTATTAACTGTAGTGGTCATTTTCTCTTAAATAAATCAATGTTTGAACTGCTTTCAAGGTGACAATTGCCTTGGGACCAAAGGAACCTGTGGGGGTTAATAGCCTTAGTAATAATAATTTAAATGTGAGGAAAAACTAATTCAACAGCATGTCAAATACATCAGTGTTTGTGTTGTTACTGAGTTGAAAAAGTCCGGCATGGAAGAATTCAGAAATAGCCCCGCTGGGATATTCTAACTGCTTCTCATGATGAATGTTTTGCTCCCAGTTAGATCATTTAAACACCATGTTCTGCTCCAGGCAAGAAACCACATTAAAGAATAAAATAAAAAAAGAAACACAGAAAAGGAGTGATATAAATAGAAACAAAACAAAAGTCAACATTGGCCTTACCTTCCACCTCTGGAGAAACTCTTGACAATCCATGAGATGAGGTTGAATGTGCAATGTTTTTACTAGGCAGGAAGGAATTGACTTTTTGAACATATGTTGCCCCGTATTATTTGGAGTATGAATTTAACAGGTTGTGTCCTCTTACACCCTGCGCTTCTAAATCTTGTTGTTTTAACTTAATAGTTCTCATTTTAAGATCAGTGTAGGCTTATTATAAGTTTATAAGCACTGGGGTCATAAGTATACACAGAGAAAATAAGCAGTCTGCACTGTACAATAAAATTCTTGCTCTGCACTAGACAACAGGAGCAGAACATTTGTACAGTATTCATTATTACTTCAGATGACAGAACTGTGACTCCAGTGTCCCCAATAAGTATACATGTATCATATACATAGTGTACATAATGCAGTATAAACATAATAACACTGCTCCTTATATAGAAGTGATATATTGAACCAAGTGTGTGCGAAAAGTGCAATCTGCGCAGTTATGTAGAAGTTCCTCAGAATTCTGGCTGGCATGTCAGTTTTTTGAGTCACACAGGAAATGGAGCTGTTTCTGGGCCTTTTTGAACAGATCTGTTGTGTTGTGAGATCTTTACTGATGTTGACTCCAAGAAACTCCACTCTCTCTACTGCTCTTTGATGAATAAGCAGTGGTCTGTGCTACTCTGCCCTCCTCCGATAGTCCACAATCATCTCCTTTGTCTTGTAAACATTTAAGGATTGTTGGCCTGATTGTTGATTTGCCACCCTGTCCTATAGGCCATCTCATCACCTCCAGTGATCAGTGCTATGGTGGTCAAATCATCAGCAAATTTGATGATGGTGGTGTCACTGTGAGAGACTAAACAGTCATGGGTAAACAGTGTATACAGTGTTTAGGATTCAGCACACAGCCATGGAGTATCTCTGGTTTTATGATCTGTGTGCTGGAGATGTGGTTTCCAATCCTGAGAGACTATGGTCTGCCTGTCAGGAAATCCAGCACCCAGTTACACAGGGGGGGTGTCAGAATAAGATTCTAGTTATGCATCCATTCGAGACACTTGCAAGCATATCCCTCTGACTGCAGTTTATTTACCCTAACCATATGCTTACTAATTAGAAATGGGTGTATCTCTGCAAATATTAAGACACCTATTATGGACTCATGTACAACCTTTCCCTCAAAACAACTGAAGTCAAGTTCTAGCCATAAACTGTGTTTAATGGAAAGTACCCACTGATTGTACAACTCAGTTCAGCCCTAGCACTACACGTTTTGGAGGTTGTTTTCCAGAGGATTGATAAACTTTACCCTGTATACATGTAGATTTGTTCTCTTTCAAGTTCTCTTTTCAAGTTAAATATTTCGGCCTTGAATAGGGGAAACATTTAATCCATATAGAGAATTTAGATTATGGGTATGAGACCCTCTGAGAAGGTATGTGGGTCTTTCATTGCAGATTTTTTATGTTCTCCACTTTTACTGCTTATTTGTTTTATTTTCAGGTCTCGGCTACATATATAGGTATATTTCAGCATGATATTAAAGACATGCATAAACAGTATCCCTACACTGTTCCGATGCTGCCTCCAGGGTGTGTCCCTTTACTATCTGCACCAGAACGCTCCACCCTGACCTCCATCTGTGGCTTCCTGGCCTTTGGTTTCTTCATGCTTCTCGGGGAGGTGTTTGCCAGCCGCCTCCGCCGCAAAGTCTGTGCCTCTTTTTACCACAGACGTGAGGAGCAGCGCACACAGTACCTCATGTGGAAGATTCTAGAGAAGAGAGATCGACCAGAAGGAAGTGATGACTAATAACATTAATGCCTAAACTTTACTGGTCTTACTCGAGCAGTGATTTTGCATTTGGGGTGATTTTAAAGAACATAGATTTTAAATGTTCATGTTATCACAAATTTATGCCAATTATATGAAATAATGTAGAGAAATAATGTCACAGTATAATTAAACAATACAATTACACACGTTGCCTGTATGCCATTATTACTTTATGGTTCATCTGATTGATCCAGGAGGAGAATCATTTGTCATGCATGCTCCGTAATACACACCCTTCATGGAATAATAATATTATCGCTGTCCAATGAAAAACATGTATCTCCATTTTTGCCCATATTGACTTTTAAGCATCATTTGAAAACAGCAGTTGCCGTCTATTCATCAGATATAGTTGAATGCTTCTAAACCTGTGCCCGAGAAGCCCACCCAGTATTAAAGACTGTGGATTAAAATCATATGGTTAAAAAAGTATGGACCAAAATAGCTCATATTGCTAAGCCTAAGATCTTTCATGACATTAAACAAAGCTGTCTCATTACTAAAACATGGAAAGGAGAGGTGACAAACTGAAAGTCTATACAAACGCAATCTCGTTTCTCTGATTATTAATGGGATTCTTAATCAGAGAAACATTTAATTAACCTGTTTAATAGTGCTGGGAATCCCATAAATCCAGCCACTGAGATATCAAATATTAACTCCCATGCTATAGACTAATTATAGGACGATCATAATAATGATAGCTTAATATTTCGCCACTTGGACAAGGATGGTCCAATTATATTTTAAATGTTATGTTGAAATGTAAACAACCAACACTCTCAGTGCCAACACATTTATAAGCATTTAAAGGGATATTATTAATATTGTACTCAGGATTATAAGTGTATTCGACTCCAAGACTCAACTGATTCATTTTGTAATTTAGAATTGAAATCAAATTTGACTCCAAATTTTTAATATCTAACCAGACTTTTTCCAAGGAGTTTGCAATCATTTCTGTTGATCCATTCATCAAGATTTTTTCACACAGTGTCACAGTTCAAATGAAGCATTAAAGAAAAAATTGACAAAGACATAAATGGAGATATAAGTTTTTCTTTGGACAACAACAATATACTATCCTTACAGAACCATACTGAATAGCAAAAACCATAAACCTCACAATTTGAGTAAGAAAGGCCCTTTAAGAGTTCAAAACTGGAGAAGAAGGATGTACTCTGTATATAGCAGCAAGTTTAACTTCAAAGAGTTTTAAAATCGTCATGTAATATTCCTGCCTTTGATTGAATACAGTTCATACATGGGTCACTGATCAGTGATTCCTGACCCTCTGTGCCACTTACAGTACAGCGAGGAAGGAGAAAAAAGGAAGAGTACAGAGAGAAATGAAGAGAGGCCATTACTGACATTGACTTTGCTGTGTTCTTTCATGGGCGACAGGAACACAACTACATAACCTCCCTAAAGCTACAGCTAGCTATTCAGGAAATCCTTTTGTATGTGTGTGAGAGAGAGTGAGATAGAAAGACAGAGGAAAAGAGAAAAAGAGAGAAATGAAACTTGGGTGACTAAGAAATCAGACAGTGTGTAAATGTATTTTTACATTTTTAGATAGCAACCATGCATGGAGAAACCTCTGAGTATTTGTTTAACGGAGTGAGAGGCAGCTTCTGATAACAGTTTATATTTATGTTTGGTGCAGCAGAGCTCTGATAATTATTAACTAATAAAAGAACAGTCTGTTAGAGCTTGTTAGAAAGCTCTCTTAATGCCCCCTAATGTGTCTATAAAATGTTCCAACTTAACATTAGAGCATTACCAGTTAATGCACTTACTGGAGAGTAGGCCAGTAGTAGTGTTTATGAGCAAAGTATATAAACACCCAAAAATCCCTTCAGTGTTTAACTTCCATTCAGCTACAAGAGAATTAGTGGGGTGATAAACTGATGTTGGGCAATAAGGGCACACTATGCCCAGGTGGCTTGTGCTGTGATTTTCCCCTGCCTCCCCAGAGGTGTGTGGCCTATGCTGACCATGCACTTAACGTTTCAGGCCCAAGCGTGCATCATTGGTCCAGGGGTTGTTAAAACCCTAATTTGCCAACACCCAAAGCATTCACTGCTCTGTCTCTGTCCAACTGAATTGTACACAAGCCCATCACCTCAAGCATACCACATCCAGGATTGGTACAGAGCAATCACATTAGTCAAACGAACCTTGGGTGTCAAACATGCTCGGCCATGGTATGGATTGTCTAGTATGAGTACACCCTAAAGCCTGGTTCACAGTCAGTGTTCCAGTTCATCCCAAAAGTGTTGAATGGGCTTGAAACTGCAGGTCGCGTCTTTCACGCTGCACTCAGTAGACTCGTGCGAAGGAACTTTGTCCTGCTGAAATAGAAAAGAGCCTTCCTTTTAGAAGTACAATAGTAAAATGTGTCTAGAAGCTTTAACTAAGGGGTTCACATCATCACTGTTAATCACACTTGGCACTGAGCAATCAGTATTCTGCATGTCAAACTCATATTTGCCCACCAATCTGCCAAATGGTGAAGCACAATTCATTACTTCAGGGAACACAACTACACTGAGTCCAGTGTCACTGCATTTATCTGGCTATCTTACCTTAGGCTCGTGTGCAGCTGGTCAGTGTTCGATTATGGAAATACAGTCCATGAAGATCTCTTCTTGTATTGGTTGGCAAGTCTGACCCACACAACAACAGCAAACCATAACATACCCTCAAACACAAATCCACTCCATGCTATACCAGAAGACACCATCAAAGCTAAGCAGCTGTGCTACTACATTAGGGCATCTAGACCTGTGTTGGACGATGTGCTTGATTTTGTGCTTTCTTTATTATTATTAGTAGACCTCCTCCTGCCTGCTGTCCTTCTAACCCCCTCTGATTACCTTAAACCTTTACAGCTGTTGTGTATGAACCTGTTGATTTGTGACTGAGCTGTTGGTGCTCAAAGATGTTTCTGCTATATAGTAACAGCATGTACAGTTGGCCAGAGCAGCTCTATCTGAACAGACATGTGGTTGAAGGATGGTATTTAATGACACTGAGCTCTTCAAAATGACCAGAATGATCATATTTTGTTGCCAGTGTTTGTCTCTGGAGGTTCTTTGATTCTGTGTGCTTAGGAATGTGGCTGTCCACTTTTGGACATGTGGTTTATATATAAATGATAGAAAATACCTAATATTGCTTAAATTACTTTTCAGTGTAAGTAAGCCCATTTTTACCAACTCTAGCCCAACTGTAGACTGTGTTGTTCATTTTCCTTCTTCCTTTTTTTTAATCCTGGTCTAAAAAATAGACCTTTTGAAAAAGAGACCTTTTGAGTAAAAAGAAAAGTAGCCTATAAAAAGAAACACTTTCAAACTGCAGCCAAAGGTCGCCATCTACTCTTCAACAATAGCATTACAGTCTCTGGCCTTTAAGACTGACTGATAGTGTCCCTCAGGGAAGAGGCTTTGGTGCTCAGCCATCCACAAGTCAAAGACACACATAAATCAGTCTGTCATTTAGAGCAAAAGCAGAGCTGTAGTTTCTATACAGGATAAGAAGAAACAGAATGTGTAATAATGTTGTTTTTATTGTTATTAGCACATCACAGTCGCAAACAAAGCATTAAGAATTACATAGATGAAGTCTAGTAGAGTCAACAGAGAGACATGGGACCAAATACATGTTGCTTCTTCTGTGACGGGTCAGGAAATGGACATGCATGCTTTAATTAACTGTGACTGCGTGTAGATCCTAAATATCGTCAGAATGTCAGAAAAATTAGAAAGCAAATTTCATTTAAACAGTGCATTTATCACCTATTTATATGAAGTTATCTTTTAGTTGGAGAAATAAAAAGGAGTTTGGCAGACTGTTTTGCATGAGCACTTTGAAACGTCAGGATCTTGGACTTGTCAATTACAGTGGACAAACACATTTAACAGCTACGAGAACAATATTAGTGACATTGCCACTGACGCCGATCTGCAGTGTTGTGGCAATAATTAGGATAGGAAACTCGAGGAATAAGAAACTCATCTACACAGTCTGTTTGAACATGTGCTGGTTCACCTCCTGCAGCACCTGGTTTGCAGCTGATGGAGGACTTCAGTCCAACATGTCATGCTTCTCAAGAAGCTTTAAAAAAAATTCCCAGACTCATCAGGCATGTCACTAGAAACCTCTACCTTGTAGCTCCACCTTGCTGGTGTAGTGTTCAAGCATGTAATGCACATTTTTGCCTTGCACATTTTAGTGGATTGCGGTTTCAACACTCCATGTGACTTTGAAAGGGCTTGTTAAAGAGCTGATAAGTTGAATCAGGTTGGAAGGCTGGGAAAGCACTGAAATGCAGGGCAGCATGCCTTCGGACCATGGCTTTAAAACACTGGTGTAGACCCTCTGTCAAAGCAGTCTGTGGGAGCCAATCTAGCCCTTTATCAGTGGTCAGTTTCTGACCACAGAGCCACTTGGAATAGTGGACCGCACCTAAGCATGACACTGACATGTATCAAATCCCCAGCGACAGGGCTGTGACTGACACCTTCGTACCGTCTCCGTGTCGCTGCCGTGTTGGTAATGGTGCACCACCCAAATATGGTATCTGGTCAACTGCAGGCCTGTGGTCAAAAACTGACCACTGATGAAGGTGGTACACAAACATGAGATCAGATTAAACACCTAAATAAAGTCCATACGTTTATAATTAGTTTCTCTGGTTTGTTCAGACCCATTTAACCCTTTCTTTGTTCAGAGTTCAGCATTCCCCTGATCCAGTCGTTCCCACGGAAATGGGTCAGTGTTGTCCGGCACCGTCGGATTTTGTCGGCCGCTCCAGAAATGTTCCAGATCCGGCAGAGTCCGGCCGAACTCGTCCGTGCCGACTTCGCTCGCGCTGCTCCTGCGCTGCGTTTTCGCGTTGTTCACAGCGCGCCGACCCGCCAAGCGTACGCACGAGCGCGTCAGGCTCTCTCTGAGCGGCACGAGCGTGCTGAGGAGGATGGCGGGAGAGAGCGCGCTGGCCAGGTACATGCACACCTCGGCGAGCACGAGCAAGGCGGCGGGCGGCCCGCAGCCCTCGCGTGCGCCATGACGCGCCCACGCCCATGCGCCCCACTCGGGCAGCAGCGCGAGGGCGTTGGCCGCTGTGACGCTAAGCAGCGAAAGAGCGATCTCCCCGCGTCGCGCGGCGCTGGCCTCGCGCGCCCTTGGGATGCTCTTGAAGATGGCCCGCACGTGGCACACGGTAGCGAAGACGAAAGGAACGGCATAGGCGGCGAGCGGAAGAACTTTGCCATACACGCGCACGAACTTGGAGGAGTGGAGTGGCAGCTCAGACACGCACAGGCTCACATTGCCCTTCACGTGCAGATTTGAGAAGACGATGTCGGCGACCGGAAAAGCGAGCGCCGTCGTCCACACGGCGCCTGCGGTCATCACGGTCCGTTTCATCTTAAATTGCGCGTCGCTCGCCACGTGGGAGTGCAGGTCGTGGCGCGCGCGGCCCAGGAGCGCCAGCGTGAAGGCCTTCGCCGCCAAGCAGCCGTGCTGCAGCCATTCGGTCATTCGGCAGGCCACGGATCCGAGGGTCCACGCGCGTTTGCGGTAGGTGAGCGCGCGTGCAGGAGCGCACAGCGCCAGCAGCAGCAGGTCCGTGGCGCTCAGGTTGGCGAGCATCGCCGCCGTGTCCGAGGCGCCCGTAGTTTTCACGTTGTTCGTCACCACGGCGAGCAGCAAAACGTTCCCGCCGATTCCGAGCGCGCAGATGGCGCCGAGCACGAAGGGTAGGATTAGCGCCGTGTCCTCGCCACTCAGCTGCTGAACTCCTCCGTCGAAAGCCACGAAGGAGGTGTTGGCCGTTGTTTCCAGCTCCATGGGCGCGCGCGCGAACAGGTGCCTGTTGCTTCGTAACGGCTGATGTTTTTATTCAGGTTTTTTGGTTTGACATGGAAATACGATAATGATGATGATGGTGGTGGTGGCGATGAAGAAACTCGCGGTTTAAGGCGCCATCGCATTTGTGAAGTGAGGGGCAGTGAGCGAGGCTGACCCTGGTGGTCCGTCTCTCAACCCTGAAGAGTTATTTTAAGATCCTTCTGTGTCGTCAAACTGGAGCGTCATGCTCGCGCTTTGTGGCTGCGGGGCACAGTGGCAAATGGACAGTCCAGAACTGGGCTTTCCATTCATTCACTGCTATAGATCACCCTGGCAGTGCAGTAGGTGGGGATTCAGGTGTACAGCCTGGATTGTTAAACACTGTAAGAGATACGCCAGTGAACACCATCTGAATTCCAGCCTTGAGCTGCTTTTAAAACCTGGGGTAAAACAGGTGGGGACAGTGAACAGAAATTAATTCACTTTGTAAAACGTGTGTTTGATGTGAAATCAATCATGTGTATCATTCACTGTGCTGCTATATGCATGGGCCATAGCGCCGGTTGGCCCATGATATGGAACTGTAGGATGGGATTTGCTGTATGCGTATTAATTCAACACAACGTTGCACGTAACTACAGAGGCAGTTTTTGCCCACAGGTTATTGGAGCTACTCACTCAGTTGCAAGTAATTCTTCCATTAACCCATGCATGCGAGCTAATAAAGCTTTTCCCTCATCCTTCTATACGCTCCCTTATGCACATGGATGCTTGTTCCTTCTAGATAGACTTTGTGTAGGGTGGGTGTAGCTGGAGGGTTTTGTGCAAGGGACTGAGTGGTATATAGTCCACATAGCAATCTGCCTATTCACTGCACCTTGACTTGGTATTTATAATTTTTTTTAAAGATGCATTTCTATAAATTTTATACTGTTTTGTAATTATATGCCTGGCTCTACTCTTTCAGAGTTAACACATGCTGCAAAGCACACAGATGCGCTGGTTGTCTCCACCAAGACAAAAGAGAGACTCGTCACTGAAGATGATCCACTGCCAATCTGAGTCACTCCATAACAGTCTGTCACGACACCATTGCCACACCATTGCAGTCTTTGGAGATGTTGATGTGGTGTTAAGGGCAGTCGTCGTAACGGCCTGCATGCCGGTAGTCTGGCACTAACAGGATGACTCATGGGGGATATCACTGCTTGCTGAATGTCCACAATTTTGAGTATTGTGTCAGTCAGGTACAGCGATAAGGCCTGTGAAACTTGAATCTTTTATGTCATGATGTCAAACGTACCCGCCAAGTTTCATTCCCTTTCGATTGAGTCCTGTGTGCAACTATTGGTGCAACTATTCTTTTGATGATGAGTGTTTATTAGCTTAAATGTAAACTCTTCCTTCTCCTGTTCTGTCTACCAATCTCCTTCCTCCTAAAAGTAACTAATCAACAGTTTCAAAATAGCCTTTATCTAACCCAGGCTGGGTTTCCTGAAAGCATAACCTCCAGAGACCTGCACAGCTCCTAGCTATTTGTGATTAGTAGGACCTAACAAGTATAAAAACTAAACGTTGTCTGTGTACAGGAAGTTGTTTTGGCAAAAAAAACAATGTCCTCATATGAAGCCAAAGGGTCAATGTTTTATAAAGTATCGTGGTGCAGAGAGGCAGAAATCTAATGTCCTCATATGAGGACGCTGGGGTCTCAGAAGGTTAGGGATTTAAATGGTGGATCCCTCTCTTTAACAGTCTAGATTATCTTAACGTTGTGATGCTTTTGGGAAATCCAGGCCCAGTCAGTATGACCAGAGTCAGGTATCTTCCTAGTTGTGAGTATTTCTTTCAGAGTATAATTAAAGTAGACAAATTAAATCCCCGCTTCCCACCCATCCAGCACTCCTCATGAGGTACACACAGCAGCCTGAAACACTGGGTTAATGTTGTTCTTGGAGCATTTCCAGTAAAAGGAGAGTAGAGTTTTTACTTCAGGCATGTGCTTTTAAAGGCTGTACCATCCTGAACCACCACTCCATCATTCTCCCCCTTTCCCAGACACACTAACATTTTATATAAGGAGCTTCATGTGTCACCTCAAATCTCAGTCTAATGCTCTGTGATGCAGAAGGGAAACACAAAATGAATACACTACAGTTGGGTAGCTTTCTGGGTCAAACCACCGTGAGCAGAAACACCAAGAAAAACACTGATGATAAATCTTTCACAGCGTTACACTGATGATAAATCTTCCACAGCGTTACACTGATGATAAATCTTTCACAGCGTTACACTGTTGATAAATCCTACACGGCCTTACACTGATGATAAATCCTACACGGCCTTACACTGATGATAAATCTTCCACAGCGTTACACTGATGATAAATCTTCCACAGCGTTACACTGATGATAAATCTTCCACAGCGTTACACTGATGATAAATCTTCCACAGCGTTACACTGATGATAAATCTTCCACAGCATTACACTGATGATAAATCTTTCACAGTGTTACACTGATGATAAATCTTCCACAGCGTTACACTGATGATAAATCTTCCACAGCGTTACACTGATGATAAATCTTCCACAGCGTTACACTGATGATAAATCTTCCACAGCGTTACACTGATGATAAATCTTCCACAGCGTTACACTGATGATAAATCTTCCACAGCGTTACACTGATGATAAATCTTCCACAGCGTTACACTGATGATAAATCTTCCACAGTGTTACACTGATGATAAATCTTACACAGCGTTACACTGATGATAAATCTTCCACGGCGTTACACTGATGATAAATCTTCCACAGCGTTACACTGATGATAAATCTTCCACGGCCTTACACTGATGATAAATCCTACACGGCCTTACACTGATGATAAATCTTTCACAGCGTTACACTGATGATAAATCTTCCACAGCGTTACACTGATGATAAATCTTCCACAGCGTTACACTGATGATAAATCCTACACGGCCTTACACTGATGATAAAGTTTGAGAAAGAGATTCATCTTAGTGGAAGTTGATGCTGTTCTAGAAGATGGTGCATGTGGTGAGAAGCACACAGGCTGAAAGCCCAGCTGGACCAATGGCTTGAAGAAGTCTCAACAAATATGGGCTTCAGAATTGCCACTGGCCGGCAGTCGTATGTATTCCTAAGAATGGAAAAGGAATAAAACTGGGATTTGAATAAATCATTACAAAGGCCACGCTAGAGTAAGCAACATGGTAATATTTGGCTTTTATATTTGCCTCATAATTCCCCAATATTATAAAATATTTCCTTGACATTAATAATTATAAGCCCCTATTTGTAATAAATCACAATGCCTCCCGAATCACTACTTCGTTTGCTGCCCTCTGGTGGTTAATATTATGAGCACCATTCAGTCTAGTACAACGTTCTGTGTACTATTAAATAAACAGCAAAATAATTCAGAGTGGTTTGAAGTGAAAATGCTTTGTTCTAGAGAGAAACCTACCAAGTCAGAAATGTTCACAGTGGTGGTGATAGGAACCAGACTTTTTGCCTCAGAGCAACTTTACAGGTTTAATATTTATTTTGTATTCCCCGATGACAGTGTTTTACTGTAGCTCTGTGATAAACGTTTAGTTTAAATTGTATTTAAACTGAAATAATT
Organism: Prochilodus magdalenae; assembly: GCA_024036415.1. Taxonomy (NCBI): domain Eukaryota; kingdom Metazoa; phylum Chordata; class Actinopteri; order Characiformes; family Prochilodontidae; genus Prochilodus; species Prochilodus magdalenae. Next base: position 752,227 of record JAMWET010003377.1, on the reverse strand, counting down.
TTACTTTAATCTTTTTGTGGTGTTCTGAGAAAAATCATCCATAAAAGGATGTCCTCATCAGCAATAAACAAACATATACAAACATGAAAAAAAAAACAGACATAGAAAATCTGTGTTTACTGGTGATTTGGGATAATAAATTGAAATGCTGTAGCTGTGTTGCAGACATCTGCCAGCACTGTAAGGAAGTCTGTAATCTGTAGGTTTCCCTTTACAAATGATTCATTTTCATCATCACATATTCACTGGGCCACTGAAATATACAGACATTTTGAACATGTAAGGCAAACTTTGGGGGAATTGTATTTTCTTGAGTATCTCTAGATGTTGAATCACATTTGCGAGGCAAGGTTACCCAAACCTGGCTCTGACAGCCCTTTCCTCTGCACTGTAAGTGTTTCCCAAAAGTATCTTACGGTTAAGATAAACCTTACTGCTAGACAATGTGTTCAGTGTGATGCTGCCACTAGCATTTGAGAATGTGTTTAGATGCTCTCAGGAATGCTCTCACCTGGCCCTGCTTATTTACATCCCCTTGCTGACATGATCTCGGTGTGTTAAAGCAGCACAACCATTAAATTGTGTAGGTCTTCAGGACCACTGTTACTGTTGTAGATCGAGAGTACTTCATAAACAGAAGAACAGAGAACTTCAGATCCTGAGCTTGGATATATAAAGGCGTTCTTTTATGGGTGGCACAGTGGTGCAATAGGTGGCGCTGTCGCCTCACAGCAAGAGGGGCCAGGTTTCCAGGTGGGGTGTCCGGGAACCTTTCTTTGTGGAGTTTGCATGTTCTCCCTGTGTCTGTGTGTTTCCTCCGGGTGCTCTGGTTTCCTCCCACAGTTCAAGGACATGAAATCAGGGATATTGGAGATTGGTTAGATTACCCCCTAGGTGTAAGCGTGCGTATGTGTGAATATGAATGTTTGTGTGTCTAACCTGTGATGGATGGCGGCCTGTCCAGGATATTTCCTGCCTTCTGCTTACTGAACCCTGGGATAGGCTGCGAAATGATGACTGCTAAAAAATGGAATAAATCAAATTGGCATGAGAAGTTTTTCCAGGTTAGCAATGTAAAGAGAACCAGTGTGAACTGGTATGCTCAGTTAGAAAATCCACACTTATGTATATTATTTATATATATTATTTATGTGAGTACCTTGAAAGGTAGCTAAGCTTACAGGGCAGCGTAGGGATGTAAAGAAGAGAGACCTACCAGCATCAGATTCATTTCTGGTTTCTTGTGTTAGTAAGCCATCCAGATAAGGCTGTTATCCTGTGGTATTTATTATATGTATATATTAATAAATACATTTATGTGTTCAAGCAATCCAAAAGCAATGGAAAGTAATTAAAGACGTTATTGCAGTATTCTTTTGCATTAGGTAACCAACCAGTCCTCATAGAGTTGGTTGTCCCCTATGCCATCTGGGAAAAGGCTTGGGGGCTTTAAATTTGACTGTAATCTTATGGATTGCCTGCACATTGTCAAGCTAATATTGTACCAGATGATATATATATTGTCTTTGGCCTTTGCACAAATTATATTTCCTTTTTTACATTTTTTATCTATATTTGCTCTGTTTAGAGACGGAAAACAATGTTTCAAATTTAAATTAAATTCAAGTAATTTCATCTTTGTTGTCATTATACCAATACAGGGGTGTGTGGAATAACTAAACACTGTCAGGTTACTTCTCCAGTACAGTAATAAAAAAGAATAGTTAAACAGTAAGTAACAGTGCAAAGACAAAAAAACAAAACATACAGTACAAGAATAAACAGTAAGACACGTGGAAAATGCACAAGAGCAGTAACTGTGCGTCAGTATGTTAGAATACTATAACTGAAGTGCAAACAGCAGTTAGCACATGTAGAAGAGCAAAATACAACTTAGTGTGAGTGTACATATAGGAAAGCACAGTATGTTGAGGTAGCCAGATGTGCTGTTAAGTATGTGGTTCTATATATTTGTGCGTATGTGACTGCAAAGAAATGAGAATAAAGTTATCTGATTCTGAAAAAGTTACATTTTACAGGTGATCTGTCATTTAAAACGGAATAGCTGTTTCAGGCTACCTCACCCGTATGAGTTTCGGCTCCCCTGTCCAGCTCTGCTCCTATTGACCTGTTCTCGAATCGGTATATGCAGTGGGTGAAATGTCCAGAAGGGGGCAGCACAATCCACAGGAAAAGGCAAGTTTCTATTCGAACGGAACGGTGGTGTTCAGGGAGTTTTCAGTTCAGCGGCACAGTTACGATGCACCACTGCCGCCGAGAAATAGAGGCAGTTAAGAAACAGAATCCATATTCTTGCACATGTGACATTAGCACCACAGTCTAACACACATCGACACATACTCTCGGACGGAATGTGGCTTTAGGTTGGCGCTTTTGCCACAAATTCCTGGTTCAAGTTGTTGTATTTAGGCTACCATTCCACAACCTCTAAAACGTCTAGAAGAATAGTCTTGGGAAGTACATGGCTGAGGTAAACATCGCTGGGCTGTAATTAAATATCCAGTTCAAGGTTAAAGATGTATGTGAAATGGGCTGTGTATTGAAAGCATTCCCAGGGGAGTAAACTCCGCACTGTCCTGAAAGTTGGTAGCTGAAGGTGATGGAGGCCGTGAAAGCGCACGCGCACGCAGGCCATCTACATCTTGATTCATTGTCTTGTTTTGCCTTTATGTACAGGGAGCGCGTGCTAATCTGTTTCGCCATCTCAGCCGGTGAATAATGAAAAGCGCGTTTCCCGCGGGGCTCGGCGCGCGGAGCGCATCTCCCCAATCCCACGGGCTGGTTTGCGCACGCGCCGCCACGCCGACCTAACCCTCGGCCACCAGGTAGATCGAGAGAGAGAGAGAGAGAGAGAGAGAGAGAGAGAGAGAGAGAGAGAAAGAGAGACGCATGATATGAAGAGTCCAATTGGGAGAAGATGAAAATAAATGGAAGCCATTGCTGATAACGCACACACAATTTCCTCATCTATTTAACATTCATTGAATTGAATAATCCGACCCTTATTATCGTAAATGGTCTGCATATTTACCCTGAATATGCTAATTTATGTTTGCTGGAAGCGCTTCTTGGTTTAATAATTTTTTCATCAGTATATGCATATCTCCCCGCCTCATATAGGCCTAGCCTGCGTCATAGGTTTCGGGCTCTGTATGTGGGCAGGGTGGATGCCGAGGGTGGAGGAGGAGGTGGCGGAGATTCTTTGTCTTATAGCCGCTGATTGTCTTTGAGGCCGTTATATCCGTGTCCCGCGCGCTGCCCGCGGCCAAGCCAGTTACATTTCAATCAGTAGATTCATTGAAAAGTCATTACGCTAAACTGGGCGCTGAAAGGCACGGCGCCGCGGACCGGACTCGCCGTGTATAATTGGTTGTTACTTTGCATAGGAGCGCAGTTCGGCCCTCTGGGGCCAAACCTCGTCTTATCTTTTTCTTTTAGGGAAAAATAATGGCCAACTTATCGTCGATCTTACGATAGAAAATATATTAACAAGTTAAATGTCATTTCGCCCTGTTAATCCTTTCCTCATGTTTTTAGGCCTGGAGCGCTCACCGGAAGTGCTCGGACGTTCTGGGACCGGGCGCACTCTGAAAAGCGCACTCTGGTCCAACAGAGCCAAAGTGCGTACTTCTATGGCTTCATGGTTGTACGGTTAGTCGTAGTGGCTACAGTCGCTGTGTGAGTCAAATGTGTACTTTTGATTTGAGCACAGACAGCACAGACGTTCACCTCCAGTACAGTCTTAAAAGAGGCTTTTCAAGGGTTCCTTAGTAAAGACAATGGTTCTACAGGGGTTGGACAATGAAACTGAAACACCTGTCATTTTAGTGTGGGAGGTCTCATGGCTAAACTGGTGGCCAATCTTCATTAATTGCACATTGCACCAGTAAGAGCAGAGTGTGAAGGTTCAGTTAGCAGGTAAGAGCACAGTTCTGCTCAAAATACTGCAATGCACACAACATTATGGGTGACATACCAGAGTTCAAAAGAGGACACATTGTTGGTGCACGTCTTGCTGGCGCATCTGTGACCAAGACAACAAGTCTTTGTGATGTATAAATAGCCACGGTATACAGGGTAAAGTCAGCATACCACCAAGAAGGACGAACCTCCACCAGCATCACGTAGTGACCTGGCCACTGTCCTGCAAGAAGAATGGCTTAAAATCCCTCTGACCACTGTGCAGGACTTGTATATGTCATTCCCAAGACGAACTGACGCTGTATTGGCCGCAAAAGGAGGCCCTACACCATACTAATAAATGATTGTGGTCCAAAACCAGGTGTTTCAGTTTCATTGTCCAACCCCTGTATGTATAATCAAGAAACCTGAAAGAACATTTTGTATGCCTAAATGATTCTCTGCAGGCTGAAACTCAGGTTGATGTTGATGAGGAAAGTCATTAAATGATTCTACAAAAAATAAAAACGTGGCTGCTGAAAGGAAGTGCTGGATTGCAGTGCTATTGGGAAGGAAGATAAAGGTTACCAGAAACAATAAATGATGATAAATTTTTACTGATATGGGCAATATTTATTGAGCTACACCTACAGAAGTAGTGTCTCTCACTATGGTGTCAGGCTGCCATGTTTGCTAGTACAACATGCCAGATGTCCTCCACCTCCAGATTTATTGGCCGTCTCAATCAAGACAAAAGCACTGAAGATGACTAGCTGCCATTCTGAGTCACTCTAGGAGCATGACAA
>JAMWET010003377.1:492500-742500 GCA_024036415.1 Prochilodus magdalenae | reverse complement strand
ATACATTAACTATACATATATATATACATACAGTCCATAATACATACATACATACATACATACACACATACATATATACATACATCAATACATACATGAGCATACATAAACATACACACATACACCAGACCAACATACATCAGAAATTCAGTGCTGATTTAAACACGCTTACATACATACATACATACATACATACATACATACATACATACATATATACATACACGAAATAAATAAATACAATATAATAAAATCAATGAGAAAGATACAATACATAAATGAGATACAATATTATATAGGTTTGGACCAAACCAGTAGCTGGATAACATCACCAAACTAAACTATTCAATCAAATAGAGTAAACACCACAACATGAAAACGATTATTACTCGATTAAAAGTCAATTATTAACTAATTTATTGCCTGTCGTTGTTTCAAACGCATCTATTCTCAGTCGAACGTTCCTCACGGTGTCAACTTTACCAAATCTGTTGCTTCACTGCAGCCTATACACATTTCAGAGACTGAATCATGCTCCAATTCATAAAACATTTTTTTCAAGGGTTCTTTACTAATAGGAAAGGTTCTATTTAGAACCACGGGTTCTATATAGGACCATGAAATGCTTGTATGGTAACATGTTTGCTTTTTCAGGTGGACAGAAATGTGTATCGTCGTGTATACATACACATACACATATATGGTTATATACACCATAGGGTATATGTCAGGATTGTATGATATAAGAACACTTATTGGCGCAGTATGGAACCATTTTCATGATTTTTTTATAGAACCATAAACAACACTTTCTCCGCCAGTCTGAAGAACCATACGCCCACGCAAATATCAATTTAAGCATGAAATGGTTCTATTACTGAAGAACTCCTGAGAAACCTTCCTTTTAAAGAGTGTGCTAATACCTTTTTGTGTGTCATTCATAAGGATAATGAGCCGGTTCTTGTACCCGCTGAGTGAGCGCTTAAGGGGGCGGGAGGGGTCTATTTTATCGGATGATTGACATGAGGGGTTGCCAGGCATCCGCTTGTTCCCACAAATGGCTTCCGCGCGCAGTTTAGCGGATAATTAAAATCTAAATCGAGTTAAACCGTTCAAAGAGATGCTCTCCAGCCCGAGCTGGTAAACCGACACCGCCAGTAAGCCCGAAACAGAGCGCTGAGCCGCGTGAGCTCAGCTGCGTCGAACACGTGCGGCTCGCGACGCCAGAGTTTGGTGGGGCGCGGCCGCGAGGCGAGTCTGGGAGCCGCGAGCTGTTTGGACAGGCTAACAACCGTCTACTGACGGACAAAGAGAAAAGGCAGCGCGGTATTAGACGCCTTAAAGTGGAATTTTAATTTTGCCAAGCGCTTGGACAAGAACAGCGGTCAGTACACCTGCAGTGGACAACACGTTCCTAAACTCAGAACCTCCCAGAACCCACAACAGTGGGCCAGTTTAGTCTTTAATACAGCAGTTCATGTTCTAGACGCTGTTTGCAGTTAACATACTAGTAAGATGTGTAGCTGTACAGTAGGTTATTTACCACAGAGGTACACTTTTCAATTAATCAAGTAAATTCAATCACAGTACAATTTTACAGTTATGTTAAGTATTTGTGTTTTAAAGGGCAACATAAGTGCCACCTCAAAACCTCTACCTGATTAAGTGGTTGATCTATAACCAAAGTAATTCAAAGTGGTTTGATGCCAAATCCTCTGTTCTACAGAAACTTCCCAAATCAGACTTGTTCACAGTGGTGGTGATGGGAACCAGATGTCTAAAGAGTTTACCGCGTGTAAAAGGTCTCTCACAGGGTGGCATTACATAAAATAATTGCGAATATGTCTTCAGATGTTCAAGAGATTTTTAGTAGTTCTGGCAAGTTGTAAAACGCAGTGTTAATCCATTCATTTTAATCTGTATCCAACAGAGGGATATATACAGGGGGTTAAAGACCTCTTTCAGTTATTATGCTGCTAAACTGTGAAACTTAGTTTCAACTTCTATTACACAGTAAAGCTCAATGCACTCTGTAAACATGATGTCACATTCTTCTAGTTATTAATAAATGTGATCGGTGTTTTTGGTTTATTAAACCCCATAGTTTCTTCTATTACTGAATTACTGATGACAACTGTATGTAAAGCACTTTGAGCTGTCAATGTAAGTAAAAGTTCTCTATAAATAAAGATTATTATTATTATTATTAGTAGTAGTAGTAATAGTAGTAGTAGTAATAGTAGTAGTAGTTTGGGTGGTAGAAGTGATAGTTAAAAAGAAAAATACTGTTTAAATGTTGATTAAATACTGACTTGAGTCTGTAACTTGCTCTACAACAAACCATTTTACATGAAACCTGCTCTAAAATAACTTTGTTTATGTGGCAACAATGAAATTATTTTGAAAGAAGTGTGTCATTCCTCTTTAATTAGGTGTGGATAAAAATAACCAGAATCGTTGTTGTTATTCGTAGTCCTATTACCTCTGATGATTCAGTTTCAGTATTTAATTGACTTAATGTAGTGCTTCCCAGAGGAGGATGGGCTCCCTGGCTTATTATCTAGTTGAACTGGACAGTATATATACTTCATCCTATGGATGCTGAATAACTGACATAAAACTTGGTGACTTCCATTTTGTACTAAAGTTAAACATAATAGAAACACCCAATGTAATGTCATTACAAGATGTGTAGTAGATTTAGTTGCTGTTTGTGCCAACCATAACAGAAATCTTTCATATGTGAGCTTTCAGAGTAACGTGACTTGACCAATAGAGCTCTAAGGAGGCCAAACTGCAGGTGCACAAAGCTTGAGAGAAGAACAGTCTGTGTCACAGGCTACTGGTCTGTGCAGGCTCTTAGAAAGAAACCCAAATATGGTTGAGGAACTTTATTATCAACAGCTTGTAAAAATATAGCAGCGTTTTGCATACCACAAAGAAGACCTCCTAAAAGGCGCTCAGCCACACAGCCCCCATAAATAACCAACTTACCAAGACATAACTTCTAAACACTTCATCATTCAGTAACAGACATGCATCTAATTAAACACAAATGAATATAATGCAAAATATATGTGTGTTGCTGAGGGATGTCGGTGATTAAGCTTCAAATTATAAATGATTGATTTTCAGTGTCTGTTTTACAGCAAATAGATAATTTTGCATGATAACACACCAATTAATATTAACAGCAAACAGTCATATTTCATTGCTGACTTTTTAAACAGACAGATTTCCTTCTCATTTCTTTCATCACACAAGTTCGAAAATAAATAAATAATTAACCTTTTTTAAATGACTTTAATAAATCGCCTAGTCAGGAAATATTTACCATCACAAATCACTAACCACAAACATATCATCACTGGAAAATCAAAACATTATAACTTTGTTTTCACACCGTTATGAAACACCAGTCATCGTTTGTGAGAACTTGTAAAGATAAATGGGCCTATAGAAATAGCCTGACATGACTTGGATTGCCGGAAACCTTAGTTCAAAACAAAAGTCTTTAAACACAGAAGCTGCTGTTTCACATAGATTTTTGACCTGCTGTAAGGAGCACACATCTTATACCCCTGAGCACTGAGTCGTATGAGTCAGCATTTAAAGCTTATCTCAAATCTGATTGTGTTTATGTTTGGAGTAAGCCAAAGGATCCCTTTACCCTACAGTGTCAGTATCTTACTGTTATACATAATGGAGGATGAATACAAGTATGCACAATCATCTTATGAGAACCCTTGGCTTGTCAAGGAAAATCAATACCAGATGCATCTAATGGTGCACATTGTGTTGCCATATTCCATAATGTTCCATTGCATGTAGTTTAACTTCAATGAACACCAGGATATAAGTCAAACGGCCAGTCATTCTAGTCATCATACCTAGACATTAAGACCTGCTGATGGGAAGTTTACAAAGTTCTGGAGCAAACAAAGAAAGGGATTCTTCTAGAATAATGCAACTGGGTTCAAACCATCAGCAAGGCCTTTAATAATGGGTTTCATAGTGTTAGAAGAGGTAAAATGCCAGTATGTGCAGTGATGTTGCCCAAAAGGAAATTTAACTTTGTCCAGTATTATGTGTAGTGCAATTCTCTCTTAAACTAAATTTTGAGCGGGAAACAAAAGAAACAAAACAGGGAGACCACTAATCTTGAGCTTATTAGCCTATACATAAAGATTAAAATATATATCAAACACCGTGTGTGCATGTTAGTTTAAGACAGAATAAAGCTACAGAGAATACAGGACAAAGGCCAGTGTTCTATGCTTTTTTATTTTATCAATCATTGTTGCATGAAACTTTCCCAAACTTTCATTACACATTTAAATTATTGGCTGCTTTGTGCTATACATGATTCAAAATCAATCCATGTGAGCTAAACTGCTGTAGACTGAATGGGTAGATGGGTGGATGTCATGAAAACAGTCAAATTTAACAAGACAGCTTCCACAGCTTTGTTTCCATGTGTAGAAGATACATAATGGCACCTTCTAAAACTTATCTATAGTGCATATACTACATCAGACTCTCTCCTAACAAAATATGGACACTTTACATGACATGAGCCTTTTATTATTCTTGTTGTCACATAAACAGACTTTGTATCACCATTTTGTTTCAGTCAGCCTCTAACCCTTAATCAAGACACGACAGTGATGGTTTCTGACCCCAGAGACTCTATTCACTGGCTATTTTTTTTGGTGCACTACTCTCCACTTATCAGTTTTGATTAAATCTGTGGCATCTTCAGGAACACTGCATCACCTGATACAGTCATCTCAGTCCCAGAGATACCACCATTTGAACAGTGTCAGTGCTATGAGGAGAACAATCCACTACCCAGTTATGTCTGAACTGTGGTGGTTCTATGGTGGTATATCCATTTTTATCCATTGCATTGTATTAAATTTGATCAATACAAATGGTCTAAAAGTACTTTTAGAAAGAAAACTTGTCAACTAATGTTGACTTTCATTACAAGTTAATAATGTTTTTGCCTTTTTCTGTAAAGTTAACATTTTGGAGATTTAGAGTATTTGTTCAGACAGTGAGGATAGACAGTATTTCCATTATATACCCGTGTGTATGAGCTTGTCTGTGCCTCTGAGTGACAGTGTGCATATCAGTGACAGCTGCTCAAGGCTGTGTGAATAAGAGCTGATTAGGTCAGGGAGCTTGTGTGTTTGTGTAGGAGTGTGGAATTTCATTATGTAGTACTGCGCTGTGGTTCTGATCCCTGATTAGGGATCTAATTACCCAGTTTAGACTGTAAGTGGCCTATTTGCACTTTGGTGCTGGAACTGAACCCTGCTCGGATTAGAGTGTGTATATGAGAGAATGAATGTGTGCGTTGCTGGGTTCTGTGGGCTTTGGGCATGAGTGGGCTATTTTTTGGTAGCCTGTGCTACTCTTCGCCCTAATGATATGCTCATATATACCAGCTGCCCCTCTGTTTGTCCCCTGGTGTTTGTCAAGTGCTTTGGATGGTGATATGTAAAGAATTTATGTTTAATTGATTATATATGACATATTTTGTGTGTTGTGAGGCAGATATTTGAGTACGAGGGGATTTGATGAATGAATAAAAAAAGAGAGTGTGAGAGAGAGACGAGGGATCTTATGGCTCAGGATTTAACTGGCGACCATTATGTAACAGCTGTGGGTGTTGGCCGTGATATGGATCAGTGAGTGGGTGATGAGAAGAGACTGACATCGCCTGTCTAAGAATAGCTTCTGTTAATTGGGACTAAATTAAGAGGACTCATTGGGGACCTGGTTCATTCTCTCCCTTAAATTAAAGCCATTATTGAGACAAGTAGAGCAGCTGAGATCAAGTTGGTGACCCTGCTGTTGATTTTGGATACATTTCCTCAAATCTGACCCCTATGCTTGTTATCATTTTGTCATATTTAATTTTTTTCTCCAAACATATTTTTGGCAGAGGCGGTTTAAGCTAAAGAAACTAAACTGTAGTTTATTGTGCAGTTGCTTTCTTCTCATTAAGTTCTTGCAGTTTCTCTCACTGCTTCTGAGAACATTTCAAAAGGGAACACTTTGTGTTTCTCATGTAGAGTCAACATGGTAACATGCATATAAACAGAAAGAAAGAAGCTGGGGTTTGTTATCTGATCTCAGATAACTGTGCTAGGTATAGAATCTATATGTGGTCCACTGCTAGTCATATGTTAGTCCAAAAGTCAAGCAATAGTTGACCTACTTTAATCTTGGTCAGTCCTAGGATTCTGCTGGTGCCTTTATATCTGTGACTGTAGAGTGACTAACATGTTTAACATTCAATGGAAAAACAGAATAGAAACTGACGTATGACCCATTTACATTCATTGTCAAATAGTGCCACACATAGTTACACCCAGAAAAGGTCATATGGCAGGAATGAAACTCTGTGGGTAGGTTTGACATTGTGAGACATACAAATGCTTTAAGGTTCATACTTGGCTGTGCATGAGACAAGAATGGGCCTTATCGTTGTACCTGACTGACCCATAAGCTATGTTTGCAGACATTCAGTCAGCAGTGATGTCCTTCATGGGTCATCCTGCTAGTGCCAGCACCATTGGCACATGGCTGCATGATGCAAGACTACATGCATGCAGACCGTTCCGACAACTGCCCTCAATACCACGTCAACATCGCCAAAGACTGCAATGGTGTTATGCCAGACTGTCATGGCGTGACTCAGAATGGCAGTGGGTCATCTTCTGTGATGAGTTGCACTTTTGTCTTGGTGGAGACAGTCAAAGAATCCATGTGTGGCTAAACCATGGTCAGCACCAAAAAGAACGATTTGTTGTCCTGTGTTGTCCAGAAGGCCTGGTGTGACTTCACTTTCATCCTTACTGCCAAATCTGCAGGAAATGCATGAGAATATTCAAGCTGCATGGAAGGTATTATCACAGACATCCCTATAAAAGTACTATACAGTACTATAAAACATATAGTACTGTAGTCTGTTATATAATTCAGGTGACTTGTAAGTACAGATGCTCCATAATGTAACTGAAATGCTTCAGTACAACTGTTATTCTCATGGCCAGCAGTGTGCTAAACCTGGCTTCTCCTCAGAGGCTGCCAACTCCACCAAATGCTGCACAACTGTGGGAAAAAGATCTTTTCAACACATCTGCACACTAAGATGCCACTTCACTATGAACACCAACTTTGTACTTTGGCCCTTTTATCAGGTAAACCTACCATACAGGCATTACAACTGGTTGAAGCCAAACTATTGCTGTACAGCAGTGGTATCCTGTACATTGTAGTGTTTCTGCTAGCTGGGAGCACTGGAAGCACTAAATTGTGATGGGGGTACTGTAGAACCTGTGTTAGGAACCTGTGCTTTACAGTTTGTTATCCACCTTCTCCATCCATAATTGGAAAGGAACCATCACCACTGACTAGATATTATTTGGGTGGTGGATTCTAAATACTGGGAAATGTACCATTAGAAATGTAAAGCTCTTATTATTCCATTCACAGCTTGTGTTAGTCATTCATTAGCGGGCATTTTCTTGATCTTCTTGATCCTTTCTTGATCCTCTACCCAAATAACATATGGTCTGTGGCAGTCCTTTCCATTGATGGATGGTGGCACAGTCTTGGCAAAAGTCTTCTTTTATACTGTAGTTTTGAAAAGGTTTCTTGGACTCAGTGGAATAGTTGGTGCTATATAGAACCACTTTTAAAAGGGTTCTTATAGTACTACACACTTAAAAAGATGGTTCTTCACTGGTTCTTTACTAAAGCCCAAAACCACCAATGGTTTTGTTTAGAACCATGAACACTCAAAGAAGAAGTTGAATGCATAAATTGTTTTTTGGGTGGCCAAAGGTTCTTCTTGCTGATGATAATTAGAAGTATGTAGGACAGTTTGCATGCTGATATATTTTATTTGGTTGGTGAAGAATGTGTTGTACACTCATTATCAAAAAATAATTGCACCCAGCAGGATGTGTCAATGATATTGGGAAGGAAGATAAAGTTACAGGAACAATAAATGATCATACATTTAGGCTAATATGGGCAATATTTATTCACTTACGCTTGATGTTAAATTGTAGAGGTTACTAATGGTGTCCTGTGATAATCCATCCCATGCAGCTTTAATATTCTCACACAATCCCTGCAGATTTTGTAGTAGGGATGAAGGTAGAGTGACAACAGGCCTTCTGGACATGTGACACAGGCAATAAGATGAATCATGACGGGCATTAGGGAATTATGCAAGTATACTTTTTTCATGATGAGTCTAATTTGGTTCTATACAGAACTTGTTTTAAAATAGTTCTATATAGCACAAAACAGTGTTGTTCTAATGTTTACAAGCTTGATATTTAAACAATAGAAGAAACTATTGTGGTGCTATATAGAACCATATGCAACAGATTCTCCATTAACGTAAACATTTCATTATGCAAATGTTTCTCTATTGAACTCTCGATTCTATATACTAAATATAAACACTGCCTTCACTTAAGAACGCTTGAATGAGTTCTGCTACATGTGAAAGAATATGTATGGAGGTTGTTGTTCAATTTACTGAAATAAGTTCAGTGTTTCAACAGAGTAGTAATCAACTGTGTGTGGAGACCACAGCTCTTGTGTTTTCTCTCAGTGTTTTTGTGCTGGATAGCCCTGTACTACTAACCTACCACACGATGCATTTCCTTCCTCCTCTGAAACTGGAAATACCACACCGATTGCAGTGAGAGCAAGTTAATACTGTCTGACCTGCACTGAATGTTTTTCAGCACTTCTCATGTAAAGTTCTCTGACCTGTGTGTGTGTGTGTGTGTGTGTGAGTAAGTAAACTAAAGTTGAGATTAAGTTTTACTGTCTGGAATGCGACCTTGACGGCCCAATCGATGTCTCTAGTGAGAACGGAGGACGGTCAGATTGTGCTTCTAAATTAAAAGTTGGGTTTGGTGTGGTATGCAAAGCTGGTGTTCATCACATCAGGGAGGAGAGCGTGTTTGTGTTTTTACAGAGCCAGCAATGCGAAGCATTTCCACAGCCACACCCGGGCATTTAGGGAACTTCACCCAAGAGCACCCAGACCACAGTGTGATCAGCCAGAGTCGGGCCTTTCCCATATCCCAAACTCTCCTCAGCCTCAGCGTTCACTGGTCGAGCCGGTGGGGTTTGGCGCTCGCTGCTACTTCCCCGCTAAAAACCCGCCCGTCCTCTCTCAATTCGTCGGGCCTCTGCAGTATTATGTCATCGCAGGGCGGCGGGACCCCGCCACCGCCTTCCACCGCTCAGGAGCAGCTCGCGGGCGCGTGCGATGCATCAAAGGAAATGCTGTAGAAACAGAGCGGCGTGTGGATTTAGAGCGCGAGGGCGTTTTAAAGGCTCGATTTGAACTGAAGTCCGGGCTCCCGGCAGAAACGATCTCACACGCACTTCCTTCCTCGTGCTGCGGAGGGGATAAAGCTGTGACGTCGGCGGCGGACCGGCTGTAACAGCGGCGAGGAGGAGAGCGACGTCGAGCGAGACACAGAGAGAAAACCTCCCGCGGATGCCGCGATAGAGAGAGAGACACAGAAGGAGAATAAGGAGAGGGGCAGGACCACATATTTCAGACGGAAGAAGCTACTGCTGTGAAATAATGCTGGAGAGCGCCAGCCTGGGCTGCTAACGGCTAAGCAGAAGCAGTAGTAGTTGCAGCGGCGGCGACGAATCGGGGCTTCGTTCTCACACGCGCCCGCGCGCGCCACACTCTTCCCCTCCGTCCGCTCTCTATGTCTCCGGGCGCCGTGCGCGCGCCGTCGCCGTTGGCGCCATGTGCTCGGTGAACGCCGCGGACGAGGAGCAGAGATGGGTCCCCACGCACGTGCAGGTGTTGGTGATCCGCGCGCGCGCCTTGCGCGCCAAGGGCAAGCACGGCACGAGCGACGCGTACACGGTCATCCAGCTGGGCAAGGAGAAGTACTCCACGTGCGTGATGGAGAAGAGCACCGAGCCCGAGTGGGGCGAGGAGTGCTCGTTCGAGCTGCAGCCCGGCGTGCTCGAGGAGGGAGGCCGCGACGCGTACTCCCCGGGCAGCTGCGACTTGACCCTCACCGTCATGCACCGCGCACTCATCGGCCTCGACGTGTTCCTGGGCCAGGCCGTGATACCGCTGGACAAGGCCTTTCAGCAGCGGATATGCATGAAAAACGAGTAGGTTTGTCCTCTGTTGTCTTGCTTGGGTCGCTTATTTGTTTAATCACCACGACGTGAGCTCCAGGTGAATGTACAGGTCTGCAGAGGTTGATGGTGGTGTGTAAACATTGGGTCAGCGCTGGGTTTCATTTGACTCTGAATGAGCACCGAGCACGTTCCCAGTGCTGGATCTCCCAACACACTGCTGCAATCCTCCGCAGTCACGCCCTCGTCGTTTCAGTTTCAGCTTGCTGAGGGGGATACTGGTGAAGGGAGGTATCGGGACACCGACAGTGCAGCTGCATGGCTTCTGTTTTTCATTTAACTTTCTCTTAGTTGACCATGCAGCTGCCCTCAAGGTCACAAAGCATGCAAACTGAATGTGAAGAAACTGATGCATAGTTTTGCTGTTGATGTCATGGGGGTGACAAGCAGCAGCACATATTCCATATTCTGCTGTGTCAGCTTTTGGATTATGTAATCGTAATGCAGGATGAAAGCAGGTCTCTGCTGGCATCCCCACGATGATGCTGTGTTAAGAGCGGTTCTCTAGCATGGCTGCTTTGTGATTCGCAGGCCTTCAGATCTGGTGATAAACAAACTGCCTTAAATGTCAGTGAATGAGGTGTTTAGAGAAGTGCTCACCACTTAGTGAAGACACTTTAGCATGTTGTACTGCTTCTCTGACTGCACACTGGCCTACATGATGTGCAGAGTAAGCAACCACACATGATACCGCTGACTAGGCGCTAGATCTTAATACTGAGTCTCATACACATCTTATTAGTGCTCCACAATATGTTGTTTGTTAATCAATACTGCAGTGATGACCTCTACAAAAGGCTGCAGTACTGTGGCCTCATAAGCTTTGTTTTGTTCTCCTCCACTGAGTACTTTGCTTGGCACCTTGCAAAAGGCAGTGAGGAAGTTGTTAAAGCATGCTTTTGATGAATCTAGCAATCAGAGAAGTGAGAATATCAGCATAAAGTAAAGCAAGAAAATGGACATTGTATATTTACATATGTGCCACTGAATGCAGAGCTTGTTTATTCCATATTTGCTATTGTGGACAGCAGCTAAGTTGTGCCTAAAGCTTCTCCGAATAGCCTTTATTTTGGCCTGTAAAGATGATAGTCTGCTGTAGCAAGTCAGTGTCCCTATTTAGGTCAGTCTGGCTCGCTCCGAAATGTTTCATTATTAAGCCCACTCTATAGTCAGCGTTTAGCCATATCAGATTACATTAGAGGGGCATTCCCACCTAAACCTATCATGTTGTTGTTGTTGTTGTTGTTGTTGGTCTGCTGCAGTATTCTCTAGTGCAAAACTGCACCCTTCATCCTCATCAGTTTAAAACATGTACACAATTTTGTAGGATTTTCTTGTTTTGTTCGTTAGTGTTCTTTCACTACAATATCCATCATGCATCACAGGATCATTGGAAATTCCTGTACATGAGACTGACCATGTGTAATTCAGAGTAGGCTCTAATCACCACACCCCTTTTAGGGGGATTCAAAGAATGTTTTCCAAATATGTAAACCATGAATACTTACTTCAGAGACTTTGTTTGGTATGGTAGCCAACAGATGTAGCTTTAGTTTAAAGAAGAAGAAGAAGAAAGTTTTAGCTGGATTGTCTCTAAGTAGCATGAAGACTTGTTACATACATCGGTTTATTTAGGTGTTTGTTTATGTGTGTGAGAAGGAAGTATAAATGCAGTCAAGATAAATATTCATCCTCGCCACTTCCTGTGTATGTCCAGGAAACAGGAAACCACTTCAGGTTGGCAAGAAAGTCATGAGTCAGAGTAAACGTCTTTATGCATTGCTGCAGGTTTTAAAATTCACAATAATGAGATTAGAAAGAGCAGGAATCGAGCTACGTGGTGTATCTAGGGGCAGTAATGTTATAAAGTCCACAGGATAGAGTTTCAACTTTTAGATTGGAGTGAAGCAGCCTGTATTTCTTGCTCCTAACCCAGGAAGACTGTCCAAGGAGAACAGATGACTGATTCTCTTAAAATACACTACGTCTTTATCTGCGTCAGTCTGCAGGATATGGTTTCCGTCATTGTTATTCTTGTGTTTTTGGTGCATTAGTCACTTTCTGTATTTGATCATTTCTGGGTTGTATTGGGGTTTCCCCTGCTTGTGTGGGTGAAATATGATGTGGGCTGCAGATTGTGCATAATTGTCAGAAACGTCATCTAATATGTGAAGGAGTGTAGCATGGGATATTCACTAGTGCAACAGCAAATAATGCACCCAATGAGCATATATTGTTGCTTTGTGATACGTGTGGGTCAGTAACCAAGATTTGTAGTTTCCTTCCTTTGCTCTTGTGGTGTGGCTGAAGGGTAGTCCTCCTTGAGTGACACTTCAGAAAAGTGGTCACCAGATCTAACCATCATGGGTGAGGCTATGTGGTTTAAGTCTGATCCAAACCAGCTATGAAAAAGAAAAAAAATGTTGGTAAAAGTTTCTTGGCTTGAATATACAATTCTAGTGAAAGTATTAATAAGTGTAGAATCTTTAAGTTACAAATAAACCATGCAATAAAAATTTCTTTAAAGAACCAATAGGAAAAAAACATCTTGGTCTTCTAGACTTGTGGAGCTTTTGCTTTGGTGTCTTTATCAGAATTTAGTACCTTTTTGATAATTACTTAAAATCCATCATTCAGCCCCGAATTTTAATACCAAGGCAGCCAGTCTTAGCCTCAGAGGACTTGTTTCCACCTTGCATTAATGTGAAGTTTTGGTGATCAGTTTACATTTAGATTTGACTTGGCCACATAAAAAAGCAGGTGGAATCACCCCGGGACACAGTGATTGAGTTACGATCGCTCAAACCACATTCAGAGGTAGTCAGAGATGGATCTTGATCTCAAAATAAGTGTAGGTGAAATACATTTTTGTTATCTGTCTACAGTTGTGCAAGTGCAAGGAAAGGTACAATTGAATTTCATCTGGTCACATTGTAGATTATAGGCAAAATTATGTGCAACCAAAGTTGGGATCTGGACAAGAATGTTGATGGAAGACTCAGTAAGTCAACAAGCTTGCTTGTTCCAACATCTAGACTGGATAATTGACTGTCAAATTATATGCATTTTGGTTAGTTTGCATTTCTGAGAGGCCTAATCTTTTTGCGATCAACTGTGCACTTACTCATTCATGCAATTATCTAATCAGCCAATCATGTGGAAGCAGTGCAGTGAATAAACTCATGACCACCATGTTCACACCTACCGATACATCAAGTTTGAGTGGAGAAAAGTAATGATGTGAGTAATTCGACTGTGGCATGATTCTTGGTTCCAGATGGGCTGGTTTGAGTATTTCTGTAAGTACTAATGTCCTGGGATTTTCATATCACGTTACTCAGAATAGTAAAATAAAGTAAACACATGCCATGAGTGGCAGTTCTGAGGTTTGAAACACCTTGTTAAGAGTATTGCAACAAAGATGAATTGGCTGATTAAAGTTGACGGTCAGATTAGATGGTAACTCATTTCATAAAGGCCTGTGTTTAGAGAATTCATTCTGTGGACCTAACCTGTTGGGCTGGTGGAGGTGGTATAATTGTGTGGGAAGGTTTTCTTGGCACACCTTGGACTTGTTATGCTAGTCAGTCATTGCTTAAATTCCACCGTCTATTTGAGAATGATTGCTGAGCATGCACATCATCTTCATGTCTACAATTTACAATATTCTAATAGTTTCTTTCAGCATGGTAATGCACCCTGCCACAATGTAAAATCATTTCAAGCTGAATTAATATTACTATACGTTTACTGGATTTGATCTGCAGGAACTACATAGTCCAATCATGTCAACATAGACTAGAGTCTCAAAGGAATGCTTTCAACATTTTGTGGAATACATGCCATGTTGAGTTTAGGCTGCTTTGAGAGGAAAGGAGTGTCATATCCAGACCAGTATTAGTATTGTGTTCCTAAAATAGTGATAGGTGAATGTATAATTCTGGTTTTAGCTACACACACTTTGGTTTGTACCTAAACGTAGGTATAAATTAGCATTGATTTGGTAAAATGATGACCAGCTCTAACAGTTTTCCGTAATAATAATGAAGCTAAGCTGCATCACAGGACCAAATTAGAAAATGTCTGCAGATATTCCCCTCTTGCCATTCCCCTCTTAATGTTTCCGTTTTACCACAGCAGACGTTTTAGCAACAGCGCTCTTAGTGTTATCTCCGCTAAACACACAAACCCAAAAAGGCAAGGAACAGCAGATCATGTTTGAGCGTTGGAGCCTACTCTCCAAACATATTCTGGGCACCTTGTGAAAGAACCTATCACCTTCTCACTAATGTGCAAACACACATGACACTGTGTTAGGGAAGCCGAGTGTTTGTTTGGACAGGTGTTTTTACTGTGCTTAAACCGAAGGGGCATGTGTACTGTAGATGTGTATAATAAATGATAGTCCTGCTGTAGGACAGAGCGTGATGGAGTGGGGAATGTTTGATTTCCTGTTAGAGATACTGGAGATTATGGAGGTCTTTGATATACTCTTTGATATGCTTATAGGAATTTTGTTTGGTATGCTGATGTGTGCCTGTGTTTGTGAAGAGGTCAGATTTATGCCCCGATTAATTTCATGTTTTGAAATGGTGTGATAATGCTATCTATACTTGAAAATCAGTCAGCCTCAGCATGCAAGCATCTTTCCACAACAAGGGTTTGTGTGTGTGTGTGTGTGTGAGATCTTGCAGAGCAAACTTCTGCCTGTTGTCAGAGTTTGATGCATTGTGTACCTTAATTGGACAGGAATTGCCTGCTTTGATGGGAATGTTTGCTTGACTGACATGCAAAATAATCCCTCACAAATTGCTGTTTTAGGGTGCTATTTATGAGGTGCTGATGATTCAAAACAAGCCAGCAAACAAAACAAACCTGCAGAATACAAAGCAGTACGTGTCGACAGACACATGAGGATATCTTGCTTATGACCTACTTGGTGCATCAAAGAAAACTTGTGAATAAAAATGCTAGGCCATGAACTTTGTAAAACCTCAAAGCTGTGCTTTGTCTGGGATACTATATGTCCTTAAATGTCAAACGATCGCTAATGTTACAGAAATATGGTAAGAAGTTATGACTGTGAAAATTGATCATAAAAACTTGAATAAAGATGAATATTAATGCATTCATAGAGGTGCTTGTATCTTTTATTAAAGTTTGCATAAAGACCTTGTGTAAAAAAGACAACACGTCATTCCCAGTACAGATGCTCCTGAGGATCTAACATAGCTCTAACTAGCTCCATTGCTCCATACCTGCACCTCATTATCAGCACAGCACACCAGTGATAGAGTTTAAGGCTCCTGTTAAAGTTAAACTATGTAAAAGTGAGAGTCTGTAAAAGTCATTTTCTACCAATCCCCCCAAAAAATATAAAATGATAATCCATTACTTATTTGGCTAATGGCTCAATCAGAGAAGAATGCACGTATACAACTCAGTCTGAATAGACTAGTCTGGACTAGATTATAAATATTCCTGCAAACAATCTGTTAAATAAAATAATAACAGGCATGTATACATCTGTATCTGTTTACATTGCCATTTAAAAAGAACAGTATTAACTAGTTGCTTTACCCCACGTGCAGGTGCACCTAGATTCCACGTATCTAGTGGACCACAGCAGAGCTTGCTTTCCAGTTTGAGTCCACTCCGTAACTCAAAAACGGCTTCATACTGGACAAAAAATCCCAAACTCTCAAAGCTCTCCAGGTTGAAAATGCTCTAAAAGACTGAAAGCCGGCAGCCAAATGAAAACTTGGGTAAGATGCTGGTGCTCGCCTCGCTCTGGTCAGGCTCATGTGATGCTTGTTGTCATTGTAACATCTACACTGATTTTCTAGGGTTAGGTAAATGTATGCTTGGATCTGATTACTTATTGCATGGTTGTTTTATTAGTGTATAGTGTGCGCTAAACACGAGTCTTGATCTGTAATTAGAATTTAGTTGAATTGGCGAAGGTCTTTGCATGCAAACCTTGGCATTGTCAGTTTTCCATGAATTTGGTACTCTCAGTGCTCTGCTACTGCAAAAGTACATTGTACAAGGTAAGACATAAATGGATAGTAAGCATTTCTGATGCCGACTGTAACCATTTGCTGTTGTGTGTGTGTGTGTGTGTGGTGACCTGAAGGAAGAATCTGCCCCTGGAGCCAGATAAACTATGACTGGTCGGTGGTCACGTAGCCTTACTTGACATGAACAAACATGATTTTGATTAATTTGCATTTACACCCCGTTTCCTTGTGTCACCTTCATTTTGGTGAGCTACAGGCCTGTAACCATAGCAACATTGCAATAAATGGCAGGAAAGATCTAGGACACTGGTGTGCTGCACATTTTGTGCTGAGTGTGAGAGAAAGAGAGAGAGAGAGAATGACAAAGACAAAGTACTCTGTGTAAAGGTGTAGGTATACAACTGTGAGTTAATGGAAAGTTTGAATTGCCGTGTTTTCTCGGGGGTGGCCTGACGTTAATCTCTGGGCCCATGGTTGTATGGGAGGAATGCAAATTTTTGTGTACATGCATGTGTATATTGCACAGTTTTGCAGATCAATATTGCTGATGGGCAGAAAGCTGAGCCCTTCTTAGATTCTGCATTTGTCAGCATTTGTGTGTGTGCGTGCGTTCGTGTGTGTGTGTGTGTTTGTGTGTGTGTGTGTGTGCATCTGTGCATATTAATGCACATGTGTGCACAAACCTGTACATAGTTGGAAAGCAGGAGCGTGTCCTGTTCGCACCCTGTAATTGTATACATGGAGTCATGTTAAAAGACCACAGCTAAGGGGGGTTTGAGACAATAGAAGTCAGTTTTTGTGTGTATGTGACGTAGCTCACAGTTGTTGGTGACCCATTATGGTTTTCTGGGTTTACCTTTCCTTTAGTGTGTTGTGTAGCGTTTTTGTGAATGTAAACCATCTACAAAGTTCTGAAGCCCAAAGTACATGCCAGAGGGAGAAACTCTACTACTCAGCTGCCTGAAATGCCTTGTTCTAACAACACTCGCCTCTGTTACAAGGTGACATCATATCCGAACATAATTCTTATTATGCCCGGCTACCAACAAATTGATTCCCCCTCATACAACACACAGAGAGCCAAAGTGAGAAAATACCTCTGAAACGCTGTTCTCCAGACTAGCTTTGCAAAGGCGGGTTAGGTGTACCAATTTGTTCTACCGGACTTTTGGGAATCAGACTCTGGCTCAAACTGATATAACAGAACAGACAGCCTTGTGTGAACAGCCACAGCTGTGTGGGTTTTAAACAGACGGTGAAGATGCACAGGACCACAAAAATACAGTTGTGACAATTAACATAATAAATAAAATTGTATTTATCATGAGAGCCATGTCAAACAATATATATATATATATATATATATAGCCTACTGTGAATATTTTCCTTTTATATTATATATTGGCGTGCAGTGCGGGGATGAACATTGTTGAGTGGGAAAGCGCATTGTGCAGAATGTGCAACATGGAGCTATACAGTTTATCAGGAGAGTATAGTATTTGTGAGTGAATAATGTTCAGTGAAATCCTGCGTATGATGTGTGTATCAGGTAGTCCTAGTTGCTGCCTTGTTTCAGAGTCTGAATGGCATACGGGAAGAAGCCCCTTCTCATCCTTTCTATGTTTGCCTTCAGGGAGTAAAAGCGCTTCTCTGACCTTAACAGAGATAGGAGTCTGTTTTTGGGATGACCGAGGTCCTTAACAATCTTTCTGACCTTGGACCACTACCGCTTTTAGTAGATGGTCTTCTGGACAGGAAGCTCAGTCCAAATGATACACTCCGCTAAATGTACCACCTTCTGGAGATCCCATCTGTCCTGCTTAGTGCTGTTCCCAAACCAAGCTGTGATGTTCCCTGAAAGGATGCTTTTGATGGTGCAGGTGTAGAATTTCACAGTACCTTGGAGGTAATCTGAAGGCATCTGAGGTAGGAGAGATGCCGATAACCCTTCTTTGCCATGAAGTTGTTGTGGCGTGACCATGACAGGAACTATAGGTATATGAAAACTGTGTGCTCTTTTTACTGCAGCTTTGTTGATCAAGACTGGGTGGTAGCATCTCTCCTGCTGCTTGCTGCAGTGTGCTATCAGCTGTTTTGTCTTGCTGATGTTAAGGAGGATATTATTATCCTGTTCTCCATATGTTTACTCTCCTCCAGGTACCCTGTGTATAGTGATCAAATCTGTGTGATGTAAAGGAAAAATTCAATACACATTCTTACCCCTTCCCCTTATAGAAATTCTATTATAGGTATTAAAGCAAGAAAGAATATAATGCTGTGTGGTGAATATAAAGTGTTGATGTGGAATATTGTATATTAGAATATGAAATGAAATCTGTATTTTGCATTTAAATTTGTGGAAGGAAGTTAAGAAAATGATGGCTTTATGTTCACACGGGATGTTAAGACACTCAATGAGGAACTTGAGCCAGTCTTGATAGTTTGATTTGCTGAAATTCACCACTCATCGTTTGGTTCCTTGTTGCCGTTTATTGCCCAAGGAACTTGGTTGCCAGTTGGTTAGTGCTATCAGTTAGCGACACTGCTATGCACTTTTTGTATTCCTTCTGAATTGTTAAAGTTATAAATTCAACCATATGGCGATACATTTCATTAATGCTCAGCATATTGTAAAATCTCCATAATATTGTATTATAGTTTAAGTATCACAACAATATTAATATTGTGGGGTGTTGGTGACCCCCCCCCTCTAAATAAATAATTAAATGAATAAATTGATAGATATCTATTTTCCTGTTAAGAATAGAGGTCATGAGAAGGACAAATATAACAGATGTTCACCCATTTACATTGTATTCATCTGCTCCCTCCCCAACAGGTGGTACAAGCTTCACTCAAAGACCGGTAAAAAAGAGAAGGAACGGGGAGAGCTGCAGATTACTGTGCAGTTTACTCGGCACAACCTGACAGCCAGCATGTATGACCTCTCCATAAAAGACAAGCCACGATCTGCCTTTGGCAAACTGCGAGAGCGCATGCGAGCCAAAAAACGCAGCGCAGATGAAGAGTCCTCCTCAGCCATTGTCCCTGGGGGCTATGGAGCACTGGCACGAATGAGGGGACGGCTGCCTAGTGATGGAGGGGGAGAGGAAGACTATGAGGACGATGAAGGTGGGGAGCTGAGGAGGAGTAAGATGAGGAGCTTCTTCCTGCGGGGAAGGTTAAGGAAGTCTTCAGATACGCGCTCCAGCACCTCTCTGGGCTCTGAGAGCAGCGAGTCGTCTTCCAGAGGAGGCAGCCTCAGTCCCACTGCTGGTATTAGTGTGGTGGTCTCTGATCTGTCCAACTCCCCCAGCAACAGCAGCAACCTGACAGCAGACAACAGCCCAGGTATTGTTGGTACTATTTCAAGAAAATCTATTTTTGTTTGAAATGTGATAAAATTGTAGGTAATATCCGGTACAGTTTAACTGGGCCTGAAAATGTAATCTTAACCCAGTAATAATAAAAACGTCATGATCTTCTGTCTGAAACTGGCCCGAACAGGGCTCGTTTTCTTCCAAAAGGCTAAGTAAACCTGAACAGGTTACTTTACTGGTTACTTTATCAAAATATTCTATTTTCACATGTGGTTTTGTCCTGTATTGTGTGAGTGGATGTTACGGTTACTTGATTTTTTTTTTTTTCATGCTCATTTATCCACCTCACAAACTGCAAACACGCCAGGAAAATGTACATTTCAATAATAACTGTGCATTAATGCTCAAGCAGCGAAAACAAAAAGCGAAAAGTTTTGCTCTGAAAACCAGTCAACTGATGATTTTAAAATACTCTGGCTGATCAAGACAATTCAGCTTTTGTTTTGTGAAAGTCAGGGAATTTAACATTTGACATTTGAGTGGGAATCCTGATAAAAGGTTGTTAGATAAATAGAAAATAAAAGTATCACAAGGGAAATAAATATTTTTTGTTGGTAAATATACATCTTTTGGCTGCATTAATTTTTTTTTTTTTTTTTTACTTTGCTGTTTGTCTCATTGTCTCATGAGTGTTGGCCTTAAGCTGTTCCAGAACCCTTCACTAATCATTATCCTGGCCCAAAGGCCAAACTAATCATAAGCAAATGTTTAATTTGTTTTAGGAAGGAAAAATATCCACAATGAGGACTATCAAAAATAAAAAAGCCTCAGGAATTTTTTTGTCTTTTTGTCCTTTTTTTTTATGGAAGAAACATTATAGCATTTTCACTGTGCTAGACTGTCACTGGGGCTCTGCAGATTTTTTCTAAAGATTTTTACTCATGCTTCATACCGATTTATGTGCTGTAAAGTGACAACAACTCTTTAAAAACGATAACCGAATTAAACTCTTTCCTTTTCTCTTCCTCAGACCACACAGTAGCACCCTCACCACAGGTCTCTCCTGTCAGGCAGATGTTTGACAATGAGCTGTGTGACATTAGCATCCCCGTGCCTCATTCCCTAACCAACGACAATGACACCCGCATTCTCCTGCCCTCCGTCTGTGTGAATGGCAATCCAGTGGAGACCTCTCCACTTACTCACCAACCACCCTCGCTGATACTACAGCAACCCAAGCCACAGTCCCAGCCAGATCCAACCAAAGCTCCACCTCAGAAGAGTTCACCAGAGAAAACCAAACTGACTCAGGCTCAAATAGCAAAACTTCCAGAACCCAGACCCCAGCCCCGCACAGAGCCTCAAAGCCAGCTGCCTAAGGTGGAGTCTAAGTCCAGGCCTGACCATCAACTGCCTGCATTAGGATTGCTGCAGAAGGGTTCTGCCCTCTCACTCTCTTTGCAGAACATCTCTCGCCGTGGAGAAGAGCGGCCGGGTGGAGGGCCAATAGATGGCCGTCGGTGGTCCTTTGATAAACCCGGGGAAGAAGAGAAAGCTGCCATCGCTGCCGCACTCGAACACACTGGCTTGGTTTCGGATGAAGTGGAGACGACAGTTTCTGAGACAGAAGTTCAAACCAAGAAGAAGCGGGGCTTGTTTTCACATGGGCGTGGGGGTGAGTCTGCTGGGAAAGGGTCGGGAACAGGCAAAGAAGACACAGGCCATGGCCAGCCACCTACAGAAGGAAAACACAGGGGATGGTTCAGCTCTAAGGACAGTAAACCCAGGTAAATGTCATTATTGCTTATACATTGTAAAGAGTTAAAATGAGTAAAATGGAGAGATGGGACTTGTGTAACTCCTGTCAGTAGCTGCCATGACTAGTATCAGCATCTGCATTGCAGAGAGGGCTGTTGCCCTGAAGACCTTAATGCCTGTTTTTATCTCTTTCTCTTTTCTCCCTGTCCCTCTCTATCTATTCTGGGTGTTCTACATGCTGCCATTCGGTCCTCACCATCCTGTTTGTTTCTTGTCATTCAGATTTGACCAGACATGGTGGATGTTTATGTTTCTTTAGAGCCAGGTTTCACACTGGGTTGTTTTTTTTTTTTGTTTTTTTTTTAAACAAAGTTCATAATTATTTTTGGGCAGTGATCTTAACCAGTTACACTCGTTGGTCCTGTCCTAGGCGTGTGTGCCTTCTAATTGATAAATGCATTGTTTTCATGCAGCGACTTGACGAAGGGATTATTTTGTTGTATGAAGACTGGAAAGTAGACAGCAGTGCACATTCATGCCTCAGTGTGTCCCACACATGGGCTATATTTGGGTGTCATGAGAACAGCTTTAGCATCTTCCACAGAGCAAAAGATCTATTTATATTTCTTAATGGGGAGCTATTATGCTCATTCGCCTAATTGTGTTTTTGGAGTGTAGTACAGTAGATTTACATGCTTCATTGTTCTCAAAACACAATTTTTTCCTCAAACTGTATATTGGCCATACACTGTCTGTATGAAACGCTTTATTAGAGCTCCAATGTCTTTCAACCCTAATAAGGGGGTGTGGGGGGCGGGGGGGTCTAATAAAGGGTCTAGTATAGGTGATACCTTAGTAAGTAACACGATTCTAGCATTGCAGTTTCATAATACCCTTCCTTACCCCTTTGAAAGAGAAAGTGACCACTGACGTTGATTCTGCTGTTCAGGAAGCTCCAGATTTGACTTATCCTTGTCTCGAAACTTTGAGCATGGAGTTCTATAAACTGGAGGCAAAAGTGTCTTCAGTCCCCCTCTCCCAACAAGCCCAGTGTGCTTTGATTGGTCAACATACTCTCTCTGTTCTGACAGGTCAACCACCAGAGCAGGATCCTGTCCCCACACCGCTGTTGCAATGCTTACACTGATGATGGTTCCTCCACGTCGGTTTAAGCCAGTGTTTAATATTGAAAGTCATGTGGAATAAGTTGATAGTGCCGACTTAAAGGTTTTTACTATTTTAGCTCTCTGACTGTTGTATGAAGACACTCCAAGTAGGTGAGCGATTAGGATTGTGTTACGAGATGATGTCACCATGTAGAGAGAGTTGTAGGTAGTTTCTCCTCCTGGCATGAACGTTGGGCTTCATAACTTTGCAGACTGTTTACATACACAGAAATGTATATAACACACTAAAGGAAAGGGAGCAAATTATACTATAGCGCCACCATGATCTGCACCATATAAGAGACTTTACACCAGATACTTCTCTCACTTAACCTTTCACTTTATGTAACTTTCTGAATATAGTTATTGAGCTGGTGTTCTGTCATTATTCAAAGCATTTTGTATATGTCTTCATGCAGAAGTATATGTGGTACTGTAATACATCACACTTGAAGTTATTTTGCTAACCTAGATTATAGTTAGACTGCAGCCTCATTTCTATTTTCTTTTCATTCCTTCTCTCTCCGATTCTGCTGCTCTGTCATTTTCTGACATGGCTGGATGATCATTATGGTGTTTGCTAGCTCAGTGGGGCAAGCACTCTGCAGTGCTGCAATAGAGAGCAAATGTGGCATGGCTCAATTTCTCACTCTCTGTCATGCATGTGCACTAATTTTGTTTTTCTAAAGTGGGTCTGATTTCTGTGTGAAGGTTTGTGTTACCTCTTGCAATACTGTATATAAGTAGCAGGCTTTTACAAAGCCACAGTCCTCTCTCTGTTTTACAGTGAACTCAACTGTAGTGCCAGGTTAATAATGCCCAGCCTGGACCCTCTGCATCTGCAGTGCTGCTTAGTATTGTACACAAAGGTGGTTGCCTTCTTTGTTAAAATACCACTCCCTTAGAATAATACTGCACCAGTGGCTCACAGCAAACACAAATGAATAATTCACATCTCTGGTGTGTAGTGTGTAAATGTTAAACTGCTGGGACAGCTGTCGTCACTAATGGTGTGGATTGTATGTGCCTTCCTTTTACAGCCAGCTGGTTACTCCTCAGACAGACTCCAGCTCCAGCA
The DNA here is from genome assembly GCA_024036415.1 of Prochilodus magdalenae. Classification (NCBI taxonomy): domain Eukaryota; kingdom Metazoa; phylum Chordata; class Actinopteri; order Characiformes; family Prochilodontidae; genus Prochilodus; species Prochilodus magdalenae. The sequence continues at coordinate 718,940 of JAMWET010003377.1, read as the reverse complement.
CAACCATGCCCCTTTCTCCCCTTACCCCAACTGACCCCTCACAGGGCATGACTCACCAACACACTAACCCATTCACCTCACCCCCTTCACTCTCTTCTGCCAATCCTTTCTATTCTCTTCTGCAGCAGAACCCTTTCTTCCAGGAATTGTGTACAGTTAACCCTTTAACTGATGTACCCTCTCTCTTTAGCTCCGCCCCCTACCAACATGAGGCACCTACCTCCAGTCCAAGAAACCTCACTCCTTTTCCAGCCTTAGTTAAGGATGGAAACGAACAGCCAGTTGATGGAGAATCAGACACAGGCACAAGTTCAAACAAAACTGACATATCAGATGATCACCGCAAGAATCTGACCTTTTCCCAATCGGAGAAACATTCTGACTGGGACATCTTCATAAGTGACAGATTAAAGCCCTTAAAGATTGAGGCTCAGATAAATAATTTCCCTCCTCCACTGATTGAACCACCTGGCCCCAAAGTGCCATTTGTTGAGGATGGGCTAACAGTGTCTAATATCTATAATACTGTAGTAAGTAATACTACCCCAGCATGCACTTTGATTGTAGATAATTTAAACCCTTCTACACTTCCTCAACCTTCAGGAAGTGAAATGAATTCTATTTGCGAGAACGTTTTCATGACTGACCTCAATTCTGCTGCTCAGGAAGCTCCAGCGTCTGACTTTGACTCATCCTTGCCTCAGAACTCGAGCATAGAGTTCCCTGAACTGAATGCACTAGCCTGCCCTTACCCTGCACTTCCAAGCTACTCCGTTAATCAGGACAAAGCCATTGCAGTCTCGGACACTGAGCATTTTGTGGAGCAGTCTCAGATCTCATCCCTGTGCAGCAAGTCATCCGGTGTATTGTCCGCACCATTTATAACTCCTGAGGTTTCAGCAAATGACTGCAAATCCCTGGGTCCTCTAGTGATCACGGTAGACATGAAGGCTAATCAGGAAACAGTCAACAGCCATTCCTCCCAAATGTTGACAGATGATTACACCGATAAGTCTGTGGAAACCCTCACAACATTGGTGCCTTGCTGTAAACACTTTAGCTCAGATGATACCAGCATAACTTTGGGCTCCTCAGACAAAAATCTTGACCTTCAGTTACCCAAGACATCACAAACAGGGATGAGCAGCTACAGATTGGATGATAATAGCCGAACAGATGATGGAGATGTAGAATTGAAAGAGTCAATCAGAACGCATTTGGATGATTCTCTTCTTGCTCATGCAGCAACAGATCTACTAGACTTGTCAGTTCCCTCAGGAACCACAGACAGCGTGTTAAAAACAAGAGCTATGACGGAGGAGAAAAATGCTGCAGGTGAACTAGAGTATACAGCCTCGGATAGAAGCGAAGTTAGTCTCATCGGAGAAGGGTCGCTGATTGATAACTTGGAAGTCGTCGTGACTTCTTCGCCAGGAGTCTTCAGCAATGTGCCTTTGATAAAAGAGGAAATCTGTGACTGGCAACCTGATCCATCCAGGGGCAACTTCAAGGTTGATGTTTTTTCTGGCAGGCTTGGCAGACATCTGGAGGCAGAGATACTGTGTGGTGGCAGGCAGACATTGTCTCTAGGTTGTCTCCATCCTCCTGGTGCCAATATGAGCATGGAGGCAGAGCCAGCTGCTCTAAATCTAAATGCAGCACTGTCTCCTGTCAGCCTGCACTTGCACAGCCTTTATACAAGCGCAGACTCTGAACACTACCTTACCTGCGGGTCACAGCACAATTTCATCTCTGAGCTCTCTCAGGAACCCCAGCCAAAACATGACCCTTTTCAAGAAGCCAAGCCAAGATGTGTCTCATCCCAAGTGGTCTTACCAAAAACTGACCTGTCTCTGAGGAGCGTGCCAGAAACACAGTGTGAACAAAAAAGACCTAAGCTGTTTGAGGAGCCAAAAAGTGTTGAGGAGGTTTCTCAATCTGATGCCTTAAACCCATCAGTATTTCACGCTGTCGTGCCCAAATCTGACCCTTTAAAGAATATTATAGGAAAGTGTGACACCTCAGAAGAGGCGAAACTGGGTACTAGCACAAATGAAGCAATACAACAGTGCTATCCTTCTGTGGATGTAATGTTAAATCATGACTTGCTACAGGAGGAAACTCAGTCAAATGTTGAAACCACTCAGAAGAGGACTGTAAGCCCAGATGAAGAACTTTGTAAGGTAGACCCTCAAACATGTTTGTTGGAAAACAAGAGCTACACGTGTGCCCTACAGGACCAGAAGGTCATCCAAGATTTTTGTCAGCCAGCTGAAAACACATGCAACTCTGATTTTCCTTCAGAGCCAACCTCCAGCATTACTCAGGACCTAGTTAAAACCGATTTGCTCCTGGAGAATATTTTTGTAAACCAGGACACTGCAACACATACTGCCAACATGAATCCTCAGCTCACAGATGTGGCATTATGTCCTGATCGTACTGAGGCTTCAAACACAAGTCAAAATACACGGGCAGTATCTGTTAATGTTCCTAACGTAAAGCACTTCTTGGATAACTGGCCCTCTACAGCTGAACCACTTACTGAACCCTCAACCCTGCCCTCAGGGCGTGACGTCAATTCGAACTTTTCTCTTTCTTTGCTTGACCTCTCACCCCTAGCCTCCTCCACACCACATGTGGCTGTAAGCACTAATGCCTTCCCTCTTGTAACCTTTCCCATAACGCCCTTTACTCCAGCAAGTTCATCGCCAGGTATTATGCTGGCTGCTCCTCCTCTTCCCTCTAAACAGCCTGTATCACATGATAACTTTCCCCAGGAAACACACCAAGTGCCCACTCATCTCAGCAGGTGAGGTTAAATGGTTGGTGGTTGAATCGGCCTGAGGGTAGGTGGGTGGGTAATGCAGTCTCTTGGCAAATTCTGTGTTCATATGTGCACAGTTTCAAACAAATAATGAGGGTTCACAGATCTGCATTGCTCAAACCTCCTGCTCAGATCCTTGATGGATGGAGTTTGTATGTGTTGCTCTTTAATAAAACTACATTTTTGCCTTGTTATAGTTACTTATTTGGTTTATAATGTGAAAAGCACATACAAGCTCCACAAGGAATCATGATTTCTGTTTAAGGTGGCGGTTTGTGTATGGGGAGTATTCTACCTATAATACTGTACTCACATTCTCTTTTCTGTCTTTCTAACTTTCCTTTCAGTCACAATTCCTCTGACTCTGACAAATGCACACTTGGTTGCCTGTGGTGATTTTAATGGGGTCATTTTTAGGCCCCCTTACGTATACTCTAACAATATATTTATAAGAAGACTCTGTTCACACTTCTGGTACACCAAAGATGAAAACTGTGTTTAATTACAGTGGGGTTTTTCTTGGGTTCTTAAATACTCGCACTAATCACTGTGACTAACATGCATGGGTTTTCTCTTCATTGGACTAGAGGACTGTACGACCACTTCCTATGATGCATGGTTTCAGTCTTGTTAGAAAATAACCCACAAAACCTGCAACGCTTTTATTTGTTTGGGTGAATAATTTCTCGTCTCACTGTGTCCATGTTGCAATCTCGAAGCCCACACCCAGTGAAGCCGCTCACACCTCCAGATGAGAAGAAGTCAGAAGGCCGCTCCGTGTTGGAGAAGCTAAAGTCCACCATTCATCCGGGCAGGGGTCATCATGCAGACCAAGATTCCGAAAGAAAGGTATTCATACATACATGAATACATAAATATATTAACAAAAGGTAAAAACATCACTGTTAGTGTCTCAGTCTACTCGCATGACTGTTCTGACACACAGATTTTTGTCAGGGTACGAGTGCTAATTTCAGAGCAAAGATGGTACAACAGCTCCAGAAGGGACATCTCACTGTGGTTTGGCTAAAGCATGCAAATGTCAGGAGGATGGTGGTCGTCTCTTTCTTGCAGGGATGGATAAGACATCTAGGCCACAGTTTGTAGTAGCCACTGACTAAAACTTATATGCAGCAACACATACAGCTTAGGTCAAAGGTAAAATGTAGTGAATGTCACAAAAAATCTTTTTTTGGAAGAACGTCAGTGTTTGTTTGACCCAATGAGGTTCACTAGGCTCTGCCCAGATACCTAGCTTTTCCAGCTAACGTTCCTGAAGAACATCAAATCCAGGATAAGCAAGGAATAAATGTTGGAAGTAAAAGGCTACATATTAGTATTAACTGCATTTAACAGATTAGTGAGATATGGCAGTCCTCTTACTAGGCTTAGAATTCAGATAGCTACACTGTTTGGACTTTTTTTAGTAAGGCAGTGGTTCTATAAAGAGCAATGTTGAACCAAATGGAACAATAAGTACTCAAAGAACTATTTCAATGGTTCTTCTGTATGAGGGGGATTTTGGAGAGTGTTTACTAAAAGTGTATGGTGCCAGTAAATTTGTAGGTTTATAGTTGAGCTCATGTGTTCCTACACAATTTGACAGCTACCAAAACCTTATCCATCAATGACAAAAGATGACTTTAGGAACAGTGCTGACAAGTTGTGCCTACATCCAAAGCAGATACACTAAAACAATACATGGCATATCTGATCATCTGGGACACAAACCAATGTGTGGTTCCGAACTGACCGTGCATCTTGATCAGAGACAAGTTCTGAGTACTGATCTAAAGTTCAATTTAAGAGTTAAATTGTGATGCCACAGATCCTTATAAAACCATATCCAGTACTGGGTTATGACCAGTAATTGCATTCATACCAAATGCACCTATAAAATGTCAGCACTACAGACTAGATCAAGATTCTTATCATGATGTCTCTTCTACTTTCTCTCAGCCCCTAGTGGAGGGTGGAGGATCCTACTACCATCTGAATCACAGTGAGTTGGTGTCCCTGCTGGTGCAGCGAGATGCTGCGCTCCGGCAGGAAAGGGAGGAGTACGAACGCCGGGGGGTGTTGCTGGAGAAGCGAGAGGTGGAGATAAAGAAGATGAAGGTTTTAATCCGGGATCTAGAGGATTACATTGACACTCTGCTGGTCCGCATCATGGAGCAAACGCCTACACTGCTGCAGGTCCGCTCCAAGATGAAGTGACCTGGTCAGCGCTCAGCCAACTTTTTCGCTAACCCCTCACAAACCTTCCACAAACCTTGGGCAGATGTCGCAACTCTGCACCGCTACTGCTATCATGTAAATGTAGAGTACAGCAACCGGCATTACTGAACAGGCACAGAGGAGATGATGTATATTTGGCATGCTTAACTGTATCCAAATAACACCTGGACCTCTGTGTGAGGTCCATACTTGGCTGTCTTGGCAGGGCTGCTTAAGGGATGCCCTCCACCTCCCTGAAGTTTTATTGTGGTAGGAGAAATGTGATTTGAATTAGATCAGCTGATGTTCACTCTCTGTGACAAATGTCTCAGAGGTGCAGCTGTCTAGCTCGTTACCAAAACTGTCAATCAGTCAAAGGGAGGCTTGGTCTTTATGAGCTGGGGTAAATAGTTTTCTGATGCTATAAATAACTCATTTTTACCAAATGATCTCTTTTTTGCTCTTCCTTTCCCATCACATTAATGGGACCTATCGCATTTTAAACATATAATGTTGTGCTGCTTGAATAGGCCGATTCTGGAGATAGAGTGACACGGGGAAAGAGGGCGAGAAACAACTGGAATAGTGAGCAGAATCGGTCGGTTCTGAATCTGCGTGTGCCTCCTGTCGCGTCTTCCGCACTTTACTGACGAGCATTAGAGCAGAGGCACGCACTAACATGCTGGCTCCCCACTCCCCCATCTGTGTCAGTCAGTCAGTGCCCCTCCCCCACCCTGCTTGAGCTAACGCACGCACATCGCTGCCAGAGCTTTCAGGTGTAATGAACAGGATATGTACTGTCCTTACTGCGTATATGCCACTCTGACGAAATGCCAAACGCTGCCTTATCATATGTCTCTTTCTGTTGTCGCAGAAAACCATCCCTTTTATTCAGCTCTGTGCCAGACCTTAAAGTACCACTTAAAGGATGGCACATTCAAACTTGATTACCAATAGACTGTTAGGTTAAGTCAGGTGAAGACGTGGAATGCTACTGCCTCATTTTGGAACTGTGAGCGACCTGAAGTGAAAGAGAGATGATTATTGAATACTAAATGCCTGAAGTTGCTATAATTCAGTGTTAGTGTCATGCACAGCCGTGGCTCTGGCCTGCGTCAGTGTCCCCGCAGTGTTACTCTGATGTTACTCTAATGTTGCCACTATCAGTGTGTTTTGCAGTGTAGCACCATGTGTAGTTGTGTGGTAGAGGCCTACGTTTCAGCACTTTCAAGCCACACGCACACTGGAAATGGTTCTTCCTCAAGAGCATAGGAAATGTACTGAGCGAACACAAATAGATGCACATGCACACTGCACTAGCTCATTCTCTGAACCTAAGATACTTACAGTATTCCTGTGCTACTGTAATTCTCATAGTCCAGCCCAGCTAGAGGAAAAAAAAATCAGAGGTCAGCATAGTACATGTAACTCATCAAAGACTTAAGATGATTAGAAGCACTTCACATGTTCTGCCTCCCAGTCAAATATGATCTCTGTCTCTTAGATTGTGCTGATGTTATACTGAATGATTGGATGAGTGTCGTTCAGCTGGACTGGTATGGAATGATCGTGTTGGTCAGAGACTGAAGTTTACAGTTCTTAATAACGTTCTTTTACTTTCAAGTCTTTAATTAAAAGAATATTTTTTGGCTTTCTTGCACTTTTTTTTAACTTCCAATATGCTGTTCTTTCATGCTGTGTTCATCAAGTTTTCTCTTTAGAAGTCAGTAATAATGTAGAAAGCAATAGAGCAGAGGGCTAGAGGACTGAAGGGAACCTGCGTGCTTCCTGCAGTCTGGTTCGTAGGTATAAGTGCCCTTGGCTTAATGTTATGGAATGTGTCAATGGGAATGAATGTAGAAATAGATTTGTGTGCTTCTAATTATAGATTTGATAACGAGTCAAAGCTACGTGTCTGTAGCAGAACCTCTGGTAATTTATTCGCAAATCTAAAAAAACATTGTGTTTACAGCTCCTACAGTTTTGTTTCTGCATATCCAAGATGCTCATTTATGGAACAAGAGATGCATTTCCATTGTAGCTTTTAATGTTCTACTTTGAATAAAATTGTTTAACTGTTGCATTATTATAGGAATTGTTTTTGCTGACTTTATTCTTTACCTTAATACTTGATTTGGCTGTTCTTTTATTTTTGGGGAATTCATGGAGAGGACAGGTCCAGGTAAACCTTCCAGGTCGTAAAGCATACAAGAACTGACCACTCTGCAGGAATCTGGAGCTGTTTTATTTTATTAGATTTTTTTTTTTTAATCCTCTCCAGTGTTTCTCTGAGGTGCTCTCTTTTGGGATGTGCAGGTTGTTGTTCTATGACTGTCCACAGGGGGCAAATGTTTGATTGTTTGATTATGGACTAGATGAAAGATGTACAGTCAGAGACTATCAAAGCTCAGTTCTCTGGTCTGTCTTTTTGCATCTGTGTCAACAAAATAAACTCTTTTCACTTTGGGATGGCATTTTCGATTGTGCTTTTTTCATACTGTAAGAGCAACATGCACAGAAGGCAGTTAACACAATAGTTAGTTCACACTTTACAGAGGTAGGTGGAGAATTAGGGTTCTCTGACAGCTTCACTGCAACTTTATTTGTTTCTCAATACAGTAAAAGAGAGATGGAGCAGGTTGCACTGGGCAAAAATGGGTCTAACATTTGTGTGTGACCAGGGTGCCCATATTCTCCAAATGGTTTGAAAGTACACAGATTTAAATTGATCTGTTAGCAGTTAAAACATTCAGTTTTATATAAAGTATGTTTTTACACAGCACAACAGTCTGATTATCCATACATCAATATGAAAAAAGCATCATAAAAATGTAATGGACATTATTGCCTACACTTTAAATGATCCATGTGATATGTGGGAAGCTTTTTTCGCCTTAACGTCTTTAAATAGTGAAGTTCTGTGTAAACCTGCCAACAATTCTTTACAGTGTCAATACTGTTCCCCTCAGCACGTATATCTTTAAACTGTTTAAAAACATAGCAAGGTTGGTTTTTCTCTTTAGAGTTTTATACTGGACTCTAATCCAGCCATAAAATAAGTTTAAAAATGTATATATATTATTTTGCCATGTATTTTCATGGGCAAGCTGATGCACTGTCATTGTCCTACCTATCAGATCTTGGCAAAGTCAAGCAGTTAACTCTGATTCAGTTTAGAGCACTGTAATAACTCTTCAACAAAACCAAGACGTTGTCTTAGGTTATCATTGGGAAGAGGGCACCATAGCTGTAAAGTCCAGGGCCACCACAGGACCTTAACCTGGCCATAGCAGGTCATATCTGTCTGTAACTGTGGCATTTCCAATGAACTACATGTATTTGCAGGGTTTAAAACAAGTCACTTTACATGAATTGTCAGTAATTGATAGTATTACATACCTTTGGGAATATCCTGCCTAAACTGAATTAAACACTCCTCACGATTAAGCATTGCTGTGTGTGATATTCCTGGGTAGTTCTGTAAAACTTCCACAGACAACTGAAACGAAGAAAAGGCATTTTAATTTCTGAATATATTCCTTTATATTATATAACTAGTGCATATATAAACAATCTATTGTATTTGACTGTGCGAACGGGATGCAATGTTCTTTCAATTCGCACATTTATTGTTTAATAAACTAAAAACAACATTACCCACAATGCGACGAAGGACTGACCACTTCCGGGGGGGCGTACCTCGAGTCTACTCTAAATCCCAGACGGCACTGGCTAAAGAGAGCGTATGTGTTTGTTGTGTAGTAACGTTATATTGAACTACTAAGCATATCTGAACTCGTTTGTAGTGTGGGTGGCTTACCTTGCTCCACCATGGCTGCTGACCTGTCAGTGTACCCCGTGTTCAGACTCGGAGAGTCTCGTTTTGATCAGGTAAACTCAGCGGTTCAAACATCCGCCTGAACTTTACTACAGTCTGCAGCCCGTTGGGAAATGTGGCGTGCTGCTACTGAACGGAAAAGTGTAGCCTTGATTCAGTTCCTAGGACTGTCCGCTGAACGCTTGCACCCAGTCAGGCTCAGCTCCTGCTTGGTGGGCTGTGGAGAAATCGCTCTAATAGAGACCCCTATTGGTGTGATAACGTTAGTGGTTTTAAACGGCGTTTTTCGTGCCAAATAAATACGCAACACGGCAAGAAAGATTGTGTTGCCAAATGAGGAAATTAGCTCGCGTAAAGCAACCGGCAGTAACTAGCTCCAATTAACTATTTAATGATCCGATGTGAGCGAGTGGTTTCATCCTCGGAGGTAAAAGAGGAGAGTTTTCTGACAGTGTGAACTGCAGATCTGCTGTAATTACAACGTCAGACATGAACATCTGCAAACCGCCGTCTGTTAGCAATAACATGCAGCACAGAAATGGTGCGAAACCCACCGCGTGCGCACAGACACACACACACGCACGCGCGTATGCACAGGTTTGTTTATGTGAATTGTGGGGCCATTGCATAGACTTTCATTAATTTTCTGGAGATTTACCTAAACCCTAAACAGAGCTACTCCTAGCCCAACTCTAACCATAAACATATGCCTGACCTTAAAATAGAAAGGTTCGCATAGCCTCTGGTCCCCACAAAGACGAAAAGTCCCCACAGCGTGAGTATATGAACAGGTTTTGGTCCTCACAATGCGACATAAACCGGACCCACGCTTACGCACGGGCGAACGCGCGAGCTCTCTGGAAAAGTTTAATTGCATCAGGAAAGTTTCACAGTTTATGAACGAGCAAGACAGTTGGTGCTGTCCTGTAATGAGGCAGTCACACCTGGTGTACAAAAACAACTGGTGAGCCCTTATGTCAAGACATGCACTACAGCAGCTGGCTCCCAACGTCTGGAGAAAGTTTCTGGGACCTGAAGAAAAAATCTAAATGGTATAATACATTTTAATTAAAATTAATTTTCTAATTAATCAGATAAAAGCTTTTTTATTTCTTCTTGAAACAGTTACTTCCTGGGGTCAGTATATTCAGTCGGTCATTATTGGAAAGAAAGTTTGCTCTATGACTAGAATGTAGATTATAGCAGATAATTAATTCTCTAGAGGAGCATTTATTGTGTTTTCTCTTTGCTCCACAGGGATCGTTTTATGGTAGATTAAGGCATTTCCTGGATGTGATTGACCCTCGCACACTGTTTGTGTCAGAGGTATGTGAGCCACTCTTGAGCCTTCCTTATAGGGAAAGGAAAAGCATATCAGATAACAGGGTGTTTAAAAAGTCAATGAAAGAGAGACCAGTACATTGACTCACTGAATGAAAAGGTGAGTGTATATGGAAGAGTTAGAGGGACTGGTTTTTAGTGACCATGGTTTTGAGCAGAGGTACCTATCAGAATCTTTGAATTTGTCTCAAGTTTCATTCCAGAATGCTGTATTGAAAAAGATCTGGTATTTAATTGAGAATACATTTTTAGAATTCTAATAAAGGTAGAGTTAATCATGGTGTTTGTTTTATGTTAAAAGCCCACTTCCAAAATCATATGTCATGGAAAATCAAATTCTTGAAAATGGCCTAAAATGTATTTTGGAAAAACATTGGGCCTCATTTATGATGTGTTCCTAAACAGCAAATTAACCCAAATAAAAAAACACTGATGAATATGAAAACCTTTATTTAAACTGCATAAGTTGATTTTAAGAGGTTAATTTGAGGCCCATTGTTTTACAAGTTTTCAGAAATATTGGGGCATTTTCTAAAATGAAATAAAATCAGCAATCTATAATTAATCTTTATTAAACTGACAAAAATAGGGAGAAAATATGTGTAATGTTTTCACTGACCCACTAAATATGCTGCTTAAAAAAGTTAGGACAGAGGCTTACCAGTGTTACATCACAATTCCTTTGAAATACACTTTTTGATGGTTTTGAAAATGAGGGGTCTTATTTTTGCTAGTAGAGCCCTGGTATCGTCTTGGTGACTTCCCAGGAAAACACACAGTCTTGCGAGAAGCATTTGTCTCTCTAAAATGCCAATATATGCCTTCAGCACATATTCAAGTCACCCATTTGGGGGGGACCAAAGCCCCCCTATGGTCGATGGCAGATGTTGGCATTTGCATCTTAAAAATCTAGACGGTGAAACATGGACTAACAGCACATATTTCCACAGTTTTTCAGACCATCTGAGATGAGCTCTGCAGTGTTCTGTGCAGCAACAAACTGTGTGTTAAGGGGTAACAATTTTCTGAAGTACTCCTGACCTATGTAGCATGATGGTTTCTCAAGCAGTGTTCTCTGAGGGTTCAAAAGTCACACACGTTTAATAGTGCTTTGCCCTACGTGGACTGAGATTCTCCAGATTTAGTGAATCCTTTTACAGTTTGATGTGTTGCAGATGGTGTAAGACCTAAACACCTAAACTAGCTAGTACAAGAAGTTTAGAGTCTAAAACTCGCCATAGGTTCAGACTGTGCCAGAATAAGGGCCAGGGCTAATACATATAAAGAAAAATGCAGAGTTATATATAAAGCATATGCTCATAAATAAATAGAAGAAAGGTTATACTTAGTATAAGGGCCAAACAAAGCATGTCAATATGTACATGTATTAGTCCATATAATCGTGCATTGAGAAATGCTCTTAAGAAGTATGTGACAATCCTTTCATGTTTTCAAGTTTGGCACAGATCTGTAAACCACAAACCAGGTTTGTATGCAGAGGCTTAGCCCCTCATACACAGTCACCTGTTACTAATTCACTTGCTTATTCTGAAATATTTAAAAACGGTGTAAGTCAAACATTACATAAACCTTTTACTCTGATTTTGGGCCTATTCCAGTTTATATGTGCTGCAGGCATAACATTCTAAACCTGTGTATGTAAGTTGCTCAGTTAAAGCACTAAAGTAATGTCAGTTAAAGGTTCAAGAAAATGACCAAGTCACATTTTGGTTTTGCATTTCGCTCACAGATGTTTACCAAGGAAATCATTACACATATGAAGCCTTCAGTTAAAGTGTAATGTCTAATGTTTTTTCTACATTTTATTCTAGAGTCGTCTAAATGAATGTGTGAAACTGTTAGAGCACTTCAAAGATGGGACTCTACCTGGAGGTGTGACAGATGCACAGGTAAGGTTGCTTACAGCAGTCCAGACTATTCAGAGCTGTTTTTTGACACCTGACTACATAGTGTTTAGTTAATGTTGACTGATAGAATTGCTGGTGAGGAGCTGAATGAAGGCGCCTGAAAATTCATTAGGTCACTGTGAGAGTCTGTGTGGTCAGTATATGTTGTGGAAGCAGGTTACGTTGCTATGGAGTCGATCACACAACAGTGGTGATAGACCTAAACACGCCTAGTCCAGGTCTCTCATGTGCACAAACGTACGTATATCAGATGTCACAGATTAAAGTTGTATTTTGCTAATTATTATTATTTTCCATATTCACCTGTTGTACTCTAGCTTTGGGAGGCTCAGAAGGTAAAACAGGTGAGTCTGACCTTTATTTCCTTATATATAAGGTAGCACCGATTCAGGCTTTTTTCCCAATTTCATTGGCCTAAAACAGGTACAGATGGCCTAATACCATCTTTTCTTTACACATAGTCAGTCATGCAAGCTAAAGACTAGGTCACAGGTTGAAGGTCCATGTTACACAATATTTATCAGGCAAATATTCTCATATTTTGTTTTTGTAGACATCAGAACTTGATCAATCATCTTTACAATTAAACGCATACTGTTAGAAATCATTTTCAAATGAAAATGAAAATAAAAATAAGTGAAAAAGTAAAAGATTTTAAATAAAACACTGGTTTATACAAATAATTGAGAGTGTAATTAATGTACCTATATACATTTAATAATCAAATCAAATATAGATAATCAATATATGTATACCCACATGGTACATACTTTAAAATAAAAATGCATATTTTGAATTGGTCTTATTTGTCTTGAATTGCATCATTTGTTATAATGTTATGTTCATTGTCCCGGACAAATAAATAATAAACATAAACAAGCATCATGCATATTCCCATCTTTATTAGCCTAGTTAGAGACTATTAGGTCATTCTGTATAATATTGATTGGCAGCTTGTGTGAATCATGGTCACACATAGACAACTGGACACACACACTCCGCAGGGGTCTTAAGTAGGGTACTAAGTGGGGGATCACAGGTAATCTTGTTGTTTTAGCTCTCCTGTCTGTCTTCTTCCTTCTCTCTACTTTCTCTAACCTCCATCCCCCCCTGTGCTGTCTGTGGGGTCATTACACTTTCAGGCCATCCTCCATCCAGACACTGGAGAAAAGATCCCCATGCCCTTTCGCATGTCAGGTGAGGGTGTGAGCATGCCTCTGGAGTGAGTATGTGCGTGTGTCATGGCTGCCTGGCCGTTTGCTCCTTGTTACTGGCCCTGGAGACGTGGGCAGCGTGGCGGGGGGTTTGCGCAGGCTGAGTGATTGGGAAAGGTCACACTCAGCTGGGATCTGATTAAGGCCTCTGCCCCCTGCTGTCTGCAACTGCTGTTGGGCCTCTCAGAAATGGGAGTATTTTAGTCTGGTGTTAGCACAGCTATTTAAAGACAGGAGAGAGAGACCTGCTTGCTGGAACCGGGTGATGGCTTCTGCTGGAATGAACGATAGAGGCTTTTTAGACTAATAAGAGTGTTATTACCATGTGAAAGGTCAGTGATGATGATATATATGAGAGAATAGGATAATTAAACTGCATACCGACTTATATAGGAAGTTAATCCACACTGCTTTACGTTCTCTTTATTTTAACAAAGTGAAGGTTTTCTCACACTTTCCCCTTCTGCCCCACTTTCTCGTTTCTGTTCTTTTTCTGTCTTATGTTTTTTTTTTCTAGGTTATATTCCTTTTGGTACCCCTGTGGTAAGTTGCATACTATCCAACAAAAAATAAATTAAAATTAAGTCAAATAAATGTAATTAATTAAAAGTACAAGTTCTGTTCTGTCTATTTGTATTCTTATTTTGACCATGACCACATAACACTAAAAAATAGAGGTTTAAAAAATATTGTTTGGAGCATAGAGGAGCTGCTTTTAGTTCCCCAAAGCAAATCGGTCCTCAAGGGACCCAAGACCAGTGGTCCCAGTCTTGATCCTGGAGATCTAACACCCTAGACAGTTCAGACCCAACACATCTATATATTTCTCAGAAGTCCCTGAAGGCCTTTGTTACCTGGACTGGTGGTAGTGACTGGGCATCCCTACCTAGGGTGGTCCACATTTTTGCCTAATTTGCGATATATACGACCCTGTTCGGAAGGCTTAAGGACTAACCTATTAAAGTTTAAAGAGTCTCCGCATAACAAAGGTTCTATAGATGTTAAAGGTTTTTCCTAGAGTCCCTGCCAAGGAACATTTAACCACTGTTGTTTTTAGGGATGTAGGCTCTAACGCAGCCCTTTTTGTTTCTTGTAATTTCTGCATTTCTCTTAAAGGTTGTGGGCCTCTTGCTTCCCAATCAGACCCTGGTCTCTACCATCTTCTGGCAGGTATAACTCACTATTCTGCACCCAGCTCACCAGATAAATTACAATATGGTTATTGTTATTTCATATTTTGCTCTGCTCTGTCTCTCTTTCTGTGTCTCTCAGTGGCTGAACCAGAGCCATAATGCTTGTGTGAACTACTGCAATCGCAATGCTTCTAAGGTGTAGTATGAGCAACATGGTCTCCTCTGGGCTGCAGTAGAGAGGTGCAGGGCAGCTGGGATAATTAGAGATTTATATATACATTGAATTCACAATTAATTAGAAGTTGCATTGAGCGAGGAAATAATTATTGAAAGCTTTGCATTCGTAAGGGCGTTGTTGTGACTCTGGTGGTGCCCCCTTTCCATCTGGTTTGCCCTGATGTCATCAAATCTAGGTTATGTTTGGCTGCAGGTGCTGTTAGGGACTGATTAGCTAAAGCAGTAGCAGCCTCTAGGTGTAAAACCAGCTTTTTTAACACCTTATGTTTTAAGACCTTAGAGTGATATTGGCAATATTCACTCAATGGAACAGCATCTATGACGACAAGCAGACCTGCTTGATAAGGGCTTACCATGGTCACCACAGCATCACACATGCAGTTAGTCTCTTGTGACTGGACAGGTTGGGTAAAAAGAAAAAAAAAGCACACAAAGATGAGCAATCTTTGTGACCAAAAAGTAAAATGTTTTGGCCAGTGGCCAAAGAGTAATAAGAGTAATGGATCGTGTCAGTTCCTGACTAATGATTGTATTTATTCGGTTAGGCCTAAATTTTAAAATCTAATTTTTTTATTTATATAACGGCATTGTCAAATGTTAGGAGACAAGTTGTTCAGATTAGATGTTTGGTTAAGTTTCTGTGTGAAAACAAAAAAGTTGCCAATTTTAATGTAGAATTAGAATAATGTGAAAGAATAAAAAAATGTGGCAAAAGATATGGAACATTTTATATTTTATGTTCCTGTTTGTTGAACACAGATAGTAGAAATTAAACTGTGATGGAAAAAAAGTTGTTTTTTTTTTCCTTAAATTTTCTTACAATTAAAAAAAAAAATTTAAAAAAAAAATATATTTTTAATTTTTTTTTTTCCTTTTGCCTTAAATTTTTGAGTGAATTGCAATTCAAATGGTAAGACAGCAGAGAAAGAATCTGTCTTAGGTCCAGAAACTTAAACCTAGTTAAAGTTAAAATAACACAATATATTAAGGCAGGCCGGAAAAGTTACAACGTCCATGTTTATGCAGTGTATGCACTAAAATGTTTCCTGTGTCCTATTTAATTTTGTCCCTTGTACAGGATGTGTTCGCTTATTTTCACTTAGTACAGATAATCTGACTAGGGCTGTTTAAACTCTTGCATATGACTTTAACAAGCAGGCAAACACAACTTCTTCAGTTTCTAAGAATGAAATCTCATGATAACTCATTGTTAGTGTAGTTCCTTGTCCACAATGTGTAAAAATATATTTGCTCTAACATGGTATTTTGCCGTCTTTGCTGTTACTGATATCTTTTAGTTCACATCAGTGATTTTAATCTGATTCAGTGCTTCTGTCTGTAGCCTACACCAATTTCCAAGTTCTTCCAAGGATACCTGGGTGCAGTCAGCAGTGCAGTTGCCATTGCGGTGAGTTTAGAATGCACACACACGACGCAGTGCCCCACTGTTCAAGCATGCCGAACATGGTGTGATGAATGTATTCTGTTGTTGATGTCAAGTATAAATTTGCCAAGCAAACTGATGTAGTCCGATCCCTCCTGCACTAGCCACTATTCTCTTACGCACAGAGCTCAACACATGTGTCTGTGTGGCCACACCCCCCTGTGTACTCTAGAGCCAATTAGCTGCCCTGCTGGGTGGCGGTTTGATGCCCTGGGGCATGACAACCATAACCACGGTGACGGCAGCTACAAATGGCCCCATGCCTGTGGGAAGTGGAGGGAGGGGTCACTAATTAAAACTCAAATCCTGCTGAAGCCCCCTGCTGGGGAGGGGCAGGGGAGAGCAGGCAAGAGCTGTTAGATGGCAGTTAGACAGGCCTGTAACAGGAGCTGTTGGAAATGACCAGAGACTCCCAAAGCAAGGCAAGAAACGACTTCACACAGCCTGTCATGACCTGTCACCACGCCTTGTGGTCCCTTGAGGGAACCCGTTGTCCTCATGGCACACAAGCAAACAAATGTAATAATGCGGTACTAGAGTGGTCCTTCTTCGCAAGAGTTCATCTGAAGTTGGCACTTTGAGATTAGAGAACATTTTCACTATGTTTATGATGGCTAATGACTATGAGCCTATTAGGAACTGACTTCAGTCTTAATTTCCTAATCTCAAGCATGTACTGGCTGCTCAGCTGGATCATTTAAAATGCTGCAATGTTGTCAACAGATGTTATGTGAGTGTGAGTCAAACAGACAGATTTAATTTATTAGTGGTTATTTATAGCTTGGTACAGAAACTTGTTCCAAATGGCTGTATGTGACCTCATGGTACTGTTCCTGTTTCTCCCGTCTTTTTAGATATACAGCCCTATGGATTCTTTTTAGACATTTGTTACCTTTAGACTACCCCAAATATAGAGAGAATGTAAAGTCTTAGTCTGTTGTTAATGTTTAAAGAAGGGATAAGTCTATAAATGTGCATTTCTAATTTCTAAGAATGGAATTCTACCAATCTTTCTAGGTTTCCTCATAAATAAATGTATAATAAAGTCATAATTAAATTTTAATAAAGTCATTCAGAGTGATTTTGTGTGAAATGCTTCCATATAGAGAATTGTTTACAGTTGTGCTTATAGGACCCAGAAGTCTGAAGTTTTTTGTACAGTAGTAATAAAGCATTGAGTTTGTGACACCACAGAAGATGGGACCAAAGTAGACTGTCTGACCCTGAAGTCAGCGAGGCTAGAAACTAGAAAACTATAATTACTGACGTTAATGCGCTTTAGGTTTTATAGCTACACAGTGTTAGAGCAGGGGTAATCGAGCCATGATTTTAGGCCACCCAAACAATTTTGGAAATGGTGAGAAGCAGTTAAATTCCACAATTCCGTACCACATAGTTTACATAGTTAACAGACTGTTTACAGCAACATGTATGGGTTTAGAAACAAATCTCTGTTACATGGTCTTTTAATGTTTCTGAAAGCTTACCAAAAGCAATAATAGGACAAAAATAAATATTGCCTAATGTTATTTAATGACAATTTTATGACAGGCTTGATGAGTTTTATCAAGTTTTAAGTTCAAATTTTAGAACATTTGCACAACATGTTAGGACATTTATGCATTGTAATGCTTGTGACAACATTATATACATACTAATTAAACATTAAAATAAAGAGATTAAATAAATTCAAAATACGCAAAATACAGAATATACAAAGACTGGAGGGATCTGTAGAAATTCTCTGATATATACATTTATTAGACAAGGAGAGTCTGAGAGAGAGCGGAGATATAACAAATATATATATTTTTATATATATATGTCTGTTGTTTAAAGTGACTCAGTGATATTGTCCACAGCGGTGATATATTAATAATAACAATATAAAGTCTCCAAGTGCAGTAATATTGTAAAAGGCTCACAGCTTGTTCAGGAACCTGATGGCTTGTGGGTAAAAACTGTTCATTAGCCGGTTTGTTCTAACCTGGAAGCTGCTGAACCTCCTGCCTGAGGGCAGTAGGGTGAACAGGCCGTGTGCTGGGTGGCTACAGTTTTATGGCTTTGGAACCAAAACTTTTTGCAGTTACAGCTTTATTTCAACATACCTGATCACAAGTAGTAATATGGATTTGATTTTCAGCCTACAGTTGTTTGTTCATATGCATGTTTGTGTTGTGCAGGTGGGGTTGAATGTTCTGATTCAGAGAGCTAAACGTTTCAGGCCAGCCACACGACTGCTGGTCCAAAGATTCATCCCTTTCCCTGCTGTCGGTAAGTACCCAGAAAGATCTGTAGCGTGTCTACTGTTAGCCAACACCAGAGCTCCCCCTGTCTTATAATGATTAAAACATGTGCAAGACACAATTAAATGATAGCATCAGTAGTACTAAATATTAATTCATTAAGACCATGTCAGCTTTGTGTCGCGTCTTCTGCTTCAATCTGAGCGCTCATTGGCCTGTGTTTGTAATTGTAATGACACTTGGCCTCCAAATGAGTGCTTGCTGGACCATTTTTTAACCACCATTAAGTGTTTGTTTATTTTTGTTTATTGATGTGTTCTATTTTGACTGGTGTCAGAGGGGAATCGTTGGAACGCTATCTCTCTGTTCCATTAGCGTTCTGCGGCTCTAACAAGGCCACAGGGGCTCGGGGAGACGGTCCCAGGATGCCGTGGGGATACTTGGCTGTAATTAAATTGTTTTTGTCCCCTCACCCCACCCCTTTAATTAAATCAGCCGGTCCCCCCTTACCTTTTGGCTTGGGTAACGGAGCCTCGTTAGCTCTTGGTGGCTGCTCTCTAATTGGTTAATTAGGCCTTAAGTGCTCTCTCTGTGTCAGCACAGGGCTTCCTGTCTCCAGGCCGCCATGTCATTGTTGTTGTTGTTCTTGTTTTTTCCCCCTATTGTTTAGTTATAAAAGGTGATTAAACTTAGCTAATTGAACACAACAGAGACAAGGTGTTTGAAATTTGCCAGATTTTTTCCCCCCATTTGTTCTGAATGTTTGACCACAGGGTAGTTTAGCAAAGGTTTAGAATTCTGTTCGTATCTAAAGAACATTCAGCATGCGCACATACATACATCTACTGTGGTTGAATTTAGCTGCACCGTGTGTATTTGTTTTTCGTATTGCCTTCACTTTCATGGCCGACCTAAAGCCTAACTCCTGTACCCTGCCACTTCAGCTTCTATATGATGTGTTTTGATGGTTTTTAAGCAATGAGTTTGTGTGTTTGCATGTGAACACGCGCGTGTGTATGTGTGTGTGCGTGCGTATGGTTAATTGGTCTGGGTCTAAACCCCTCAGAGGTGAATAGCTATTTACTCAGCCAATTAACTCAGCCCCATAACACTGCAGCACTGAACACTGATAACTCACAACACAAGGCCTGCAAATTAAAAATGCTTCAGGCTCTCTCTCTCTTTCTCTATTCCTCCCTCTCTCCCACACACACACACACATATATATATAAAATATATATATTAAAAAAATAAAAACCTTCATATCACTAAATAAATCACTGTACAGGAAATACACTGCTGTGATTCATGTGATGTACACAGCCAGAGTTTTAAAATCATAGGTTTCTTTTTCTGCATGTTAATTACAATGCAGCATGTTAAATGTTCATTGCTAATCAAATTTCCTTGCTGTGTTTTGGAATATTTATGCTTTAATAATTACAAAAGTGGCAAATATAAAATATTATAAAAGTGATCGTGAGTGTGGACTGAATCAAGTCCCTTTTCTGACTGTGATCTCTTTTGCCCATCCTCTGCTGCCTATAGCGAGTGCCAACGTGTGTAATGTGTTGCTGATGCGCCACAGCGAGCTATCTGAGGGTGTCAGTGTGCTGGACGAGGATGGCATTGTAGTGGGCACCTCCAAGCTGGCAGCCAGACGTGTGAGTGGACAATGAGAGCTTATCACAAACGTTCACTAGAAGAGCTGCACCATGTATTGTATTAATGATAAATCACTATATAAATAAATATGGCTGAATAATGAGAAACTATATTGACGCAGCAGCTGTCCTTTACATTGTGTAAAAATGTTATTGATAAATGGATCAATGGAAACGCTACAACATTAAATGCAGAATAATAGATTACATTATCATGCCTTTTGTGGTATGATTTTGGACAGTGACAATATGCATAATTATTTGGGGGTGTTGGGGGGCAGGGACAATATGCTTAATTCTTTTGGGGGGTGGAGGGGTGGCAGGGACAATATGCTTATAGTCTGTATGCTTAGTTCTTCTATATTTCTAGACCACTGAACAGTTACATTTAAAAAAAAAAAAAAAAACACTTCTCGTAAACCAAATATTAGGAGCCTGAAAACAATTATAACAGCCAGTATACAATAACTGCATGAACTGTATAATAACAAGTAGCCAGTTTACCTATTATATTATTTCATAACTATCAAAAGTGCTATAATTATGGTTATACAAGGTTTTATGGTACTGGTGTTTTGCTGGTTGTTTACTCTAGTTTTAAACTTAAAAAAACTAATGTTTCTAGCAGCATGATTGATTGTACAGGTTACATTCTGAGTACACAGATTTGTGCACAGGCTTTGTTGGAGACAGCTGTGACTCGTGTGGTCCTGCCGATGCCTATCCTGGTCCTGCCACCCATGTTGATGTCTGTGCTGGAGAGGTCGGAATTTCCTTTTACAGTTTGTTTTGAGTTGGGGTTCTCAGTCTTACTACCCTAGAGAAATGAGTGGCTCTAACATTCTCTAGGATGCTTCTGAAAGCCTTTATTAACAGACTCAGGTGTATTAGATTTGAGTAGTGAATCACTAGGGCACTAGATTTGACTCCACACAAAGACGTTCTGTTAATTATAGGGAATTGTTTAATTATAGAGAAACAGTAAATATCTGATTTATTTACAGAGGTGGAGATGGGACATAGAGGTCATAATGTGGACAATAGAAATATAGAAATATTATTTATTTACTATCAAACCTGACCGGTGAACCTACATGTGTTTTCCAAGTTCTTATATTCAATGCTGATAATAGTACAATAGTGGAAAGTCTGAAGAACCTGCAAAAACGTTTTGACTATCTTTGATTATTTTAAATGATAAAATGAATTTTAGGTCAAAGTCCTAATCTAAAAGTGTCTCAGGCAGCAGGTAGCATGTACAGAGACAATCACCCACGGATGCATAAATTAGAATACAGCAGTAGATTTGGCTGTACAGTCATATGGAAAAGAGTGAACACCCCTCGTCAAATAACATGTTTTGTTGATGAGTGAAAACTGAGTGAACACATCCTCTAAAGGACCTTAAATACGGCATGTTCTGCAAGCTATTTGTTGGGGTTATTGTATTTGTTGAGTTTAGCATATTGGAAAGAAAACTAAACATAAAACACAATGGGATTTAATTTTTTTACGCTGGCCACATGTTTTTTCCCAAATGTGTGGATTGAGAAAATATACAGTAATTGTAAACTAAAATGTTCAGATATAAAGGATGTGTTGATTGTTTTTAAGAAGTACGTTTGACCAGTGTTGCCCAAACGTTTGTATTTGACTGTATTTTGTAAATAGGAAAAGAAAGTAGAATGTACAGATTGATTGATTGATTGATTGATAGATAGATAGATAGATAGATAGATAGATAGATAGATAGATAGATAGATAGATAGATACTTTATTGATCCCAGAGGGAAATTCAAGGCATCCAGTAGCAGATATACAAACTATACAGAAGTAACAACAGAAGCAAGATAGAGTTGTACAGATAGAGACAGAGATACAATATAAAGTATGAAAGTATAAAAAATAGAGTCCTTAGTGTCTGTGTAAAGTATAAATGGAGGTAGTGGTAAACCATTGCTAAGCAAATTAATAAGATGGCTGTTGTCAGCCATACAGACAGTGCAAGTACGCAGTAATATAAATAATTTAGCAGTGCAAAATGTGTAAACAGTACAGAATGGAGTAGAATAATACAATAGAAATAGAAATAGGGCATTTAGGAGGGAGTGTGTGCAGAGATTGTAGCTATACCCACCCAAAGTCAACTCTGGAAAATCATGTACAGTTTTAGTTGCCCGCAGACAAGTCTGTCTGTCTTCAGGTAGGTCATAGAAATAAACTATGCAGTAACTACATTGTGATTCAACGTCTTGTGCTCTTAAGAGCAACTGAGGCGGTAATATATGATGTTACAATATCAAGATCTCTTGTCATTCAAACCATTAATCATTAAAGCATAGAGGATAAGAGCGCTAATAGTCAAAGTCTGAAGAAAAATAAAGCAACTATTTTACTTTACCACATCCTGCAAATACCGATCCACCATTACTAGTTTTAACGTACATTTTAGACCAACACATTATTATAAATCTAGGGTAAAACAATGCCTCAAGCAGCAGGCAGCATATCCTTTCACTGCGAGAGCTCATGGCAGTATTTAATTCTTCAGACGTCTGCTTCCTGTCACAAGTACTGCACACAGTACTGTACGTTTCTTTAATGCTAAGCATTTTACATCAAGCCACTTCCAATCAGTTTCAAATTACGCATTTAATTATGCAGACATTGAGAAATTAGTGGCACTGCCCTTGAAGCATTTTTGTGGTTGTGTGCCTGTCCATCTGTAACTGTGATTAGTCTGTAATAGTTTCTATCTTTAGGGTACATGCTATAAGAGAATTTGATTGGCTTTGTTAAGGCTGACAGCCTCTGTCTCAACTGCTTCTCAGTCTCCATACTTTAGCGCACAGGTGTGTGTGCATGTGTGAAGAAGCGAACGGTGAGTTGTCCTGTGCAATGCTGCCTGTCAGCTCACCCTCACTGGCTTTCAATGGAGCGAGAACAAGGGAGCAGAAGGGTCAGTGTAATGGGGGGTTGCCTGTGTGATGGATTAGTGTGCTGAGAGGAGTGTGCGTGATATATGCATGCGATGGGTGAACCTTTAGCATAGTTTTCTACCTGCAGGCCTCCTAGTGTTTGCCATTTCCATTCACTCTGTGCTTAATACGCTCCTCTCCCTGCTGCTTCTTTGGCCTTTCTGTTTTATCTGTAGTGTCCTCTCACTTTCTTTCACTTTTTCTTAGGCCAAATTAAGGGTGACTGATGATCAAGATGACACATTTTGAACAATTGATGGACATGATAAAAGATCTTTACCGTACGTCTTTCATTGCTTCTTTCCTCCGGCCCTCCCCCCCCTACTTTCCTCTCGAGCCTGCTTCCCCTCACACAGACACATACTTGTGCACAAGCGCGCACACACAGAGTGCCTGGTCGTGTCTGTTGGCCAATTAAAGCTCATCATGCGAATGTGTTGATGAAGTCGTCATTAGGCAGCCGTTGCCTTCATTAAAGCAGGGCTGCTCTGGAGGACTCCTGCCGAGCACGCTATCCCACAAGCCCCCACGCCGCACTGCGGCCGGGAGCGAGGGCTGAGGGAGGTGTCAGCCGCAGAGCGATCTCGCAGTGGAGAGGAAGTGTCAGAGAAGGAGGGGGTTTAATGATGATTACAGGAATGCTGGGGATGCTGTGAGTTTTCTTTTTGTTGTGTTGAATTATCTGAGTGTGTTTTTCTTGTTTGTGTGTGTGCCCGGGTATCAGACTCCCTCTACTGCAAAGACACCCTCGACTTGTGCTGCCGATACACAGTCTGGTATGTCTTTGTGCATTCGGTTTGGCCCTCCCGCTTGCCATCAGTCTATTCCCACAAAACAGCCAGGTGAGTACTCCCAACAAACCAATCCAACAAAGGATCCAAAAAACCCGCCATGACTGCTCTTTTGTGTCATTCTATGGGTCTATCTCAGACTCATTGAAAAATCTAGACATTCAGTCCTCAGTCTCAATTTTGTAACAGCTAAGTAATCTTAGTCTGTTTTTCATGCACTTGCTAAATAATAACAGTGGATAAAACTACAGCCCTCCACACAACAGACTGGGCTTCAATTCCCCTCTCAGGCAAGCACACCATGTCACACCAACAAAGACCAAGGCACACCAGACATGCGTCCAAAAATGAGAAACAATTGTTTTGAATGGAGGTACTGTTGTTATATAATAGTAGTTGTTGTGTAAGGCAGTAATAGTTGTTGTAAAGTAGTAGCAGTAGTAGTTGTTGTATAGTGGTAATAGTAGTTGCATAGCAGTATTTCTTGTGTACTAGCAGCAGTAATAATTGTATAGCAGTAGTCAATGTATAGTAGGAGTAATAGTAGTTATATAGCAGTAGTCGATGTATACTAGTAGCAGTAATAGTAGTTATATAACAGTAGTTGTATAGCAGTAATAGTTGTGTAGCAGTAGTTGTGTAGTAGTAGTACAAGTTGTACAGCAGTAGTTGATGTATACTAGTAGCAGTGATAGTACTTGTGTAGCAGTAACAGATGTATAGCAGTAGTTGATGTATACTAGTAGCAGTGATAGTACTTGTGTAGCAGTAATAGATGTATAGCAGTAGTTGATGTATACTAGTAGCAGTGATAGTACTTGTGTAGCAGTAACAGATGTATAGCAGTAGTTGATGTATACTAGTAGCAGTGATAGTACTTGTGTAGCAGTAACAGATGTATAGCAGTAGTTGATGTATACTAGTAGCAGTGTACTAGTAGCAGTAACAGAACAGATGTATAGCAGTAGTTGATGTATACTAGTAGCAGTGATAGTACTTGTGTAGCAGTAACAGATGTTTAGCAGTAGTTGATGTATACTAGTAGCAGTGATAGTACTTGTGTAGCAGTAATAGTAGTTGTATAGCAGTAGTTGATGTATACTAGTAGCAGTAATAGTAGTTATATAACAGTAGTTGTATAGCAGTAGTTGATGTATAGTAGTAGCAGTAATAGTAGTTATATATCAGTAGTTGTATAGCAGTAGCTGATGTATAGTAGTAGCAGTAATAGTAGTTATAAAGTAGTAGTTTTATAGCAGTAGCTGATGTATAGTAGTAGCAGTAATAGTGGTTATATAACAGTAGTTGTATAGCAGTAATAGTTGTATAGCAGTAGTTGATGTTAGTTGTAGTAGTAATAGTAGAAACTGTAGTGTAGTAAGAGTGTGTAGTAATTGTTATATTACAGTTACTACATAATTAAGTAGATTTAATTTAATCAAAATGCAATTATTGTCCTGTTTTTAGCTTTCACAATGATTTATTTAATTATAAATAGTATTTACGTCACAACAAACTAAACGTGATACCATTTTGTTTTCATTTGTTGTGTTGAGGCATAAAGCTGTAATGAAAATAAACCGATATTTGTAGGTAGCAGACACACGATAATTATTTCATAAAGAACAGTATTTTAGAATTCATACTTGATGCTATAACACCTTTAGATGGCAGCACTGAGTAATGTTTGTTTACTGAAGCTGATTATGCCTTCAGCGGTGAGCTACTGAGTATGGACAGCTAGGAAGTAAGATGTCTGATCGGACAATTTGGCCACCTTATGCTTGCACTTTAATAGATTCATAGAATCAATATAAAAGCAGAAAAAAAGAAACCATAAATAAATAAACACATAAATAAATAAGTTGGCTACGCTGCGCACAGGACTCAACAGTGCAAACCGTCAGCAGAACACAACCTCACAGTACTACATTCAGTACTACATTACCCAGCACAAAGCAACATCACAACAGAACCTCTCCATCCTGGCTCTCTCTCTCTCCTTCCCTCTTTGTCTCTCTTGAAGAGGCTTATGATTTAAAATGGTCTGTAATAAGCTGTTCCTCCATATGGTTACTGAACTACAGACATATGTGCTGCCAACTTCTTCCATTCCTCTCTCTCCTCTCCCCTCCTCCTCTCCTCTCACTTCCTCGCTCCCTCTTTACACGTTTCAGAGGGTTCCAGACGAGTGTGCTCCCAAAAATCCGCCACTCCTGTACCCCCACCTTTTCACACCCCACGGCACGTCTGTTTCAGATTCTGCCTCACACACTCGCACGCTCCTTGCCATCTGTTTCTGAGCAAAATATTGCGCGTTTTAGCTCTGCTTTGGACGTTTACCAGTGCTCATCACTTTATTTTTGCGCTTATATAGTTTTTTTTTTTTTTTTCAACGCCCAGTTTTGCCTGTGAAAAATGCCCGTGAAAAATTGCTCTAGGCTTTGATGGAAGAGACACGGCTCTCTTAATTCACGTTTGATGAAACGTTTTAAACATCTTAATGAGTGGATGTTTATGGTTAATGAATGTCATTTTTAGCTGAGAGATCAGCTTCTTAACATGCATATGTAAGGAGATGTACACACAACACTGTGAATGTTATAGTTTTGTAGGTGATTTCAATGCGTGCAAGAGGCTTTAAGTTGAACAAGCTAATGATGAACTTGGGTGTAAGTACACAATACTGCTCGTCTAAAGGGAAGCAAGATTAACTGATGAGTTACTCTTGAGCCAAGCTGTAATTTGTTTCCTGATGTACTGTCTGTCTCTCTCTCTCACTCTCTCTCTCTCTCTCTCTCTCAGATTCACATCTCTCAGCTTGAGCCAGAAATCTCTGCCGCAACCAGGTGCAAGATCCTGACCTACAACAAGGGCCTGTAACCAGTCAAAATGGTGCATCACCAGGCGAAAAACGTCTGAAAATTATAGGTCAGGAGTTCTTCATCAAACGCCTCTGAAGCTGTGAGTCCAAAGTGCAGTGATGTAACGAAGCGTGGCGCTACGCGCAGCCCAGTCATGCTAAAGAAGGCTATGAGGACATTCCTCCCCTGTGTTTGGTTCTAACCTGCCACGGATGTGTGTGTGGAATTTATTATCACTTGCATACTGCGACAGGCGCGTTCACACGCCAGTGCTAATCACTTGTCTTCTTTGCATTCGCTTGAATATGCCATTGGTTTGTTAGGATATTAGTGCCAAATCACCAGGATATTAACAAAAGAATGGTAGACTGAGTGCCTTAATTTCCTGTTTTGTAACTTTTTGTCGAATGCATGATAACATATTTTTATAAGGGCTTTTCAATCACACAACCTTACTACCTGAACTATGGCCAGATATGGAAAGTGTTTAGGAGGGGGAAAAAAATAAGACAGTGTTGCAGCGGTTACAGATGGTTTTGACTTGTTTGCCATGCCAAGTTTGTTTTTGGGAGGCCGTTTGAAAAGATCTAATTTCCCAGCTATAAATTTGTTCTCTGTGCATTTTCTAATGCAATTAATGCAATTGTGTAAATTAAAAACTAAAAAAATGCACAGGAATTACACAGCAAATTAGCAGTGACCACAGCAGCACTCTCACTCAGGCTCGGCTAGGGTTCACCTAACATTTCCATAACAGATTCTAGATCTGTAAATGTAGTTTAGGCCTCATTCCTTTGTTTATTATAGCTTAATTTGGCAAGGACAGACTTGAGCACCTCCTTTTAAGCCTCCACCTACAGAGTGATTTACCTCTGTTATAATGTTGGGGTAGAAATTAAACGAATACATCTCAAACATATGAATCATAATTTTTCCATGCATCCATTCATTTATCCTTACATCCATCTGTCCATCCATCCAGGGAGCCATGGACAAAATAAATGGTAGCAAATGGAAGTAATAATAATGATTAAATGTGAATACTATCAATTAATAGGTAGATTAAATTAAGGTTATCCTGTTTACTTAAGGCTGTAAGTTATAGTAAGTCATTTTCTTAGGAAGTATTTAGATGCACATACTTTTTTTCACAGACACAGTTTACTGGAATGTTATTGTCCTGAAATGCTGTAAACAATAATGTATATGTATAATTTAATGTGATAACATGAATTATTGTGGAGTGGTAAAACCATTATAATGACCTACTGATCTGCACATGACTTGAAAGCTGACGTGCAGCGTGCGGAGGGAATGTGTAGCTGCTGAGTCACAGAGTTTATCCTGGAACCTTTAAAGCCATGAAACCTGAGCCATATTCATCCACATCAATCCAACTGCATGCTACATTACAACGTTAGCTTCACCCTTCTCTTATCAGCATAGCATTTTGCTTTTATGGATCGTACCTGTTAAATAACAAAGATCACATGCCACTCATCAAGAAACATATATATTGGGTGATTGCCTTTCCTGTTTTCCCCTCCAGATTCATTTCTCCTGTCGATTTCTCTCTTGGAAGAATCTTTAACAGCTCTAACATTTCACCCTGGTTGTGTCTTAATATGCCAAAGGCCTTGTGAATAAATGTGCATGTACATTTGCATGTATAAGGAAATCCTAAACACACCAGTAACCAGTCAGAAACTGGTTAATACATCTATTTCCCCTTTTCTTCCTTTTCAGGTTTCTTTTCATTAAACGATTGCATCTCTGATTGTATTCGGCCGTGTTTGTGTTCTTTTGGCAGGGCTGTAAAATGAGTCTTGTAAACTTCTCCTGTCTTATCATTAGATCCATCTACAGATCAGGAAAGAGGGGGCCACTTTGTTTTCGTACCTGGTTGCCATAGCAACAGGTCACGGTGGGCCATGGTGAGAGAGGGCGGGACATGAAGCCGCATGCAGAATCATTAACCATATAGAGCAGGCTTGGGGATGCCCCAACACAAGCTTACTCAGGGTTACACAACGTTTACCATTGTAAACCGCGGCACTGAGCTTCCTTCTGTCATGTAAATATCATATCTAAAAATATTCACGTGCTTTAAACATAACATCCACAAGATTATCTGCGCCAATAATATCTCAAAATCCATGTTGTTTTTCTTTTGTCTACCTTTGTTTACCTAGGTTTAGGTTAATCTTGTTTTAATCCAGATGGCGTTTTAGATTGTGTGAATGTTCTAGCTTATTTGCCTGAGACATGCCCCTCACTAAAGGAGCTCATATGATTCATTTGAGTAACATAAAAGTTTTGAGAGGAGGCTGAGTGCTTTACTTTTGTGCCATTTAGAACTACTCTGTCGAGCAACCAAAAAAGAAGGCTTTACAAAGCACAGAATATTCTTACCTCCACCTTTGCAGTCATCGTCTGTGTGGTTTAGTGCTTCGTTTGCAGGGGATTTTTAGGGAACAGCAATTCTATGTTATTATTTGTTAACGGAGTTGCTGTGAGGTATGCCTCTCTATTGGCAATCAGCCAGAAATATGCACACGTATTGTTTTCCGTCCTTGCAGAACCTCCCGGCTTTGGGACACATTGTGTACAATAGCCATGACTGAACGGTCCACTTGAGCTTTTGATCATTCACCCTGTGCCTGCCCTCTGGGCAGTGAAATTAATCTTGTAAGCTGTTGTGATTTTTTATATATGTATTCTTTTATGAAATTATAAATGGCATGTTTTACAGAAGCTGATTTAAGACCAGTCTCCCCGTGTTTAATGCTTTCGTTTCCTTTCTTTTGATGGTTGCAAAGTGGACCGGAGAGTGGGCCTGGAGAATGAATGGTATGTGTGATGTAACAGTGGGCTTTTGAGGATGCACTGTGTGCGTGCACCTGTGTGCAGGATAGGGTGTCCTGTGGACTCAAAACAAACCTACTGACACACACCTTTAACTCCCACTGCTTTTTTTTCCTCTGTGTCCACTCTTTCCTCTCGACTGTCGTTCTCAGGTGTCATCGTTCTTGGCTGTTCCATTCCCACCTCTTCTCCCATGGAGACTTGGGGTCAAATGCTGGGGTGGAGGGTGACATGCAGGTTCGTTTAACATAGATTCCTTCTGTGTCTTTTGACAGGGGACCAGCAAGATGAGAGGCAAGACGCCGCCAGCAGGTGCTATCCTGTGAGTACTTTTGTTGTTTTAAACTGAAATAGCACCTTTTTCATGACGTTTTTTTAAAATTGTCCAAACATTATGTGGTATGCGCTAATGAAGTCCTCTGGCAATGATGCCTGCAGGGAGAAGGATTTATGTTTAAATATCATTTTCAGTGAATAATTATCAAAGAAGAAGAGGCACTTTGCCAAGATTTGTTTCTAAAGCCTGTTTATTAATTATTATGGCCTTTTTTGTGGAAAAAAAAACATTTTCAATTGTACTGTACATTATATGGGCCAATATACGGGCATTAATGTGTTAGTTGGCAAATATTCAGAGTAGTTTCTAAATCAGAAGAAAAGAGCTGCCACACTGTAACCTGCATCCATCAGCCAGCATTACCATTACTGAATGACACCCGAGCACTCTAATCACGCACACACACATACATAAGCTCTCATTCCTGCACTGAGGGTACACGGCTCATGTCTAAACTGGCCTGTAAAATGATTCCTCCCATCACAATTTGTTTATTTTGTCACTCTTGTCAGCTGCCACAGGAAAACCTTAATCAAAATACAAAGAAATGAGTCAGTGGCAGTACGAGACTGATAGAAATGAACTGAACCGGTCAGATGAATAGAAATGTGTTCAGATGATCATGGTGAGGTTTTTGAGTCTAAGTGTATATGAAGACATTATTATTTATAATTGTACGTAACCAGCACAAAAGGTACAGTTTAAGCTTTTAGTGGGCTTTTTCCCCAGTTGACTTCAACTTATCCATACAGTTGCATGCAAACGTTTGGGCACCTCCCATCAAATGACATGTATTGTTTACTTTTTTACAGAAAAGATGTTAATACGTCCTCTGAAGAGAGCACACAGCATAGTTTGCTGCCAATGGTACTTTAAAATACTGTACTGTGTACTATATAACACTACACTGTAAAAAGGGCAATTAAATAAGTTTCACCCAACTCAAAGAATTACTTTTATTGAAAGAATAGTTTGTTCCATTTTAGGTTGAAAAAAGCTTATTAATTTGCTTGTAATTAAGTTTTTTCCTTTAGGTTAAACCAATGAAACACTTTTTACAGTGTGTACTATGTACCAAATGTTTTGTACGGTGTATAGAATACAAAATATTTCATACAGTATAATATTTAAATGTTTTAAATCGCAATATGTTATTGATACTTGAATGTAAAGTACAAAACTTTATTATTATAAATGTAAAGAAAGTCAGTGTGCCCAGTAAATGACTGAAAGGGAGATGAACAGACAAAAACGTTGATATGATTTAATTATCAGATAAAATAGATATTGGGGCCAAAAGTTTTCCTTTGGGGACAAAATTTGCAGATAAGAAAATTCAAAGTATTATTGTATGATGTGGCCCTTGGTGATTCCCACCACTCTAACTTAACCCTGTAAAAAGTGCAGCCAAACAAAACGACTTCAGTTTGTTACAAGCAGTTTAATAAGTTTTAACTCAAAAAAATTACTTTGATCGAGAATCTTTTGGGCCCTTTTTTAGGTTGAATTGAAAAGGTTGAATTTTTTTTTGAACCAATGAAAGACCTATATATAACTATATATATAAATATAACTATACATATATAGTTTAGTTTATAGTGTGTGCCTGCATGTACATATATATATATATATATATATATATATATATATATACATATATGATTCATGTAAAAGTTATAACAAAGTTATAACTAATATATAGGTATTTATGTATGTATGTATATATATATATATATATATATATATATATATATATATATATATATATATATACACACATATATATTAGTAAAAGTGATAACAAAGTTATAACTAATGTGTATATATATATATATATATATATAGTTAGAACTTTCTTATAACCTTGACATGAATTTTATATAACTTTGACATGAATTTTTATGTATATATATATATATATATATATATATATATATATATATATATATATATATATATATATATATATATATATATATACACATATATATATTAGTAAAAGTTATAACAAAGTTATAACTGTGTGTGTGTATATATATATATATATATATATATATATATATATATATATATATATATATATATATATATATATATATAGTTAGAACTTTGTTATAACCTTGACATAAATTTTATATATATATATATATATATATATATATATATATATATATATATATATATATATATATATAATTTTTTAATTTTTCCAAGTTGAATAAACAGTAATTGTGTAGTAGTAACATGTAGTGTGTTCTCTCTGGAAGACGTGTAAACATACAGATCAGCTAAAGATATACAATTATTTGACCAGAGGTGTTCAAACCTTCATATGACTGTATAACGCCTGGGGTCTTAATACAAATTAAAAATATTAATAATAATATTAATGATAATAACAAACATAAAAATGTATAAATAAAATGA
The DNA here is from genome assembly GCA_024036415.1 of Prochilodus magdalenae. Lineage (NCBI taxonomy): Eukaryota > Metazoa > Chordata > Actinopteri > Characiformes > Prochilodontidae > Prochilodus > Prochilodus magdalenae. Next base: position 686,589 of record JAMWET010003377.1, on the reverse strand, counting down.
ATTAAACGACTTAATAATTTGCTTGTTTTGCAAAGCAATAAAACAATGTGCCTTGTTGGGTTCAGCCAGTGTTGGGGACAGTGAGCAGTCATGGCTTAACTGAGTCCATGTTCAGTCTCTGTAGTGTGTGGTAGAGAGCTGGGCTCATTTCTGCTCATTCACGCCCTCTCTCACGTCAGCACGCACACGCACGCAGTCCTCAGCAGCCACGGTTAAACTCGGACACGATCATGGCTTAGAACATAAATAAATAGGGCTTGTTCGGCCTTGTGTGTGGGTTTAGGCCTGTTCTGATGGGTTCTAGGCATCAGACGTGACGTCTATGTCCTCAGAGCCGGACTGTTTAGTGGCGATCCTCCAGCGGTTAATGTGGTGGTTGCCCTTTTTCTTCTGTGTGCTCTCCGGTCCCTCTTCCTCCAGCTTCTGCCTTTTATACTTGGTCCTGCGGTTCTGGAACCAAACCTTCACCTGGAGAGTCGGAGCACAGCAGCGCACAGAGTGAGCGCAGAGCGACAACATGGGCAGAAATACTGAGCACCCTACTGATTATCCAGCAGAACCCCCTTCTGATCATTCGGCAGAACCCCCTTCTGATTATCCAGCAGAACCCCCTTCTGATCATTCGGCAAGGTTTCCACAAGTTCTTCATTAATAAAGTAATAATGCGTATAGTGTATATATGTATGTAGATCCAGTAATACTGAAGGATGTTCCTAAGTTTAAAGGGGATGCAGCGGACGGAACTTTAACAAGTTTATGAATCTGAGATTTGTACTCCAGATTTGCGAGTCGATTAACGCGATTTAACTCGATTAACCTTTTTTTTAAAGCCACGAATAAATACTCCCAAACTGCTCACAGAATACTGCTGTAGATTTTTCTATAGACAGTAAGGTGAAATTACAGTCTGGCCCAAAGGCAGTTTGTATCTTCACACTTAAACACAATAGATCGTGACATGAAGCTATGATGTATAGCCTACATTGTGTTGAATAAAACTGACTGCAGTTCCCTAAAAATATGTATATATAAATAATGAACCGATTTAATGTAGATAATGTAGTTTATACATTAGCCCAATTCTATTTTGTTAAAATTGTTTAATTAAAGTTATTTTGTTCAGTTATTCAAATAATGATAAATCATCTGTTATATATATTTACGTTCTAAAACATATTTTACGCGCCACCTAATGCGTTACCTAGATTTAATAAATCAAAATGTAATAATAAAAAATGCAATCTTTCAAATTTATTTTTAAAATCTTAAAACAACAATAAACGTTAATTCGTTATAAGTTAACGAATCATTTATTTTACATGTGAATTTCAAAAACAACAACAAAAAGAAAAACACTAGAAGCTGAAGCCGCTCTGTGATCCAGAGAGATTTACCGCTAAGGTAATTGAAGTCTTCAGTTTCAGTAAGATGTTCAGTAGAGGATGATAGGTGGTCTTAACAAGTCGTTATTTGTGCAACATTGCTGCAGCCTGGTCAGCACTGATCATGCACCACAAGCCATGACTCAGAAACCCAACCCAAACATGCATTACTATAATTAGAGAATCAGAAGTAGAATATTAACACGGAATGAAACCAGCAGGATTTGCTAATGACAAAACAGCAGCCCCCGAGTCGTGTTGAAGTGCCCTGCAGATCATCAGAGCCCCGTGCAGCAGTGCGGGAGTTTTGTATAATGTATATGTAAACCGTATGTAATGATGTGATTCCGCTTTTGTGGGCGAGTATAACTGTGTTGATGTCTGCAGCAGCAGCCGCAGCTCAGTGCGTGCTCCTATGTGGCTCTCTCAGGTGTTGTGTACGGTGTGAGTGTGTAAGGTGTAGGTTAAGGTGTGTGTACCTGGGTCTCGGACAGGCTGAGGCTGTTGGCCAGCTGTTTGCGCTCCGCTCCCACCACGTAGTGGTTCTTGTCGAAGGCGCGCTCGAGGCGCAGCAGCTGAGAGGGAGAGAAGGCCGTGCGGATCCGTTTCGGCTTCCGGGCGAAGGGCCCATGCAGCAGCAGCGAGTCATGAGCCACCTCATTCCCTGAGAGGGAGAGAGAGAGGGGTGACTTGAGTTAAAGTGTGAATAACCTCCTCACTGCATAAATACATTAATAATCATCATCAGGGCTGGAGGTGAACTCGGAGGACGGTTCGAGCGCTGCTGCTTTAGTAAAGCATCAAACAGCTAGTATTAAAATGGCTGCTCTGTTCTGTAAGCTGTGTCGAATTTAAATGTGTATTTTAATGGTGCAAAAAACAGCGATCTAGTTCAGTTAAGACTGTAGTGTTGCTGGATGAGCTGATGCATTAGTTTAGGAAGCGCGTGGAGTCTAAACAGGACGCCGCGTACTCGGCATTAGCATTGTATTTACAGGGTCCATCCACTGTATATATGTATATTCAGTGTTTATGTAAACAATGTATATTTAATATTATCCCAGACATACAACTAATTAATTAAGTATTTAAGTGAACGGTTTTAAATATAGTTTTATAAAAATACGGTATTTTCAATATACGCTACGAGTTGTTTTTGTCTAAATATTAAAAATAGGAATGTCATATATAAGCAATTATTATACTATATTATATTATTATATATTTATTATACATAAACAATTAGTATATGTCTTAAATGCTTAAATATAAAAAATTGGGTATTGTAAATTACTAAAAATATACTAATATATATATATATATATATAATGTATATATTATATTATATATATATATATATATATATATATATATATATATATATATACACACACACAATGTCTCAAGAGTCAGGAGGTAAATAGCTTATACACTCTGTCACTGGGGTTGGTACCCATCTTGCCCCTGTGGTTGTACTCTCAGCCCTCAGAAGTACATCTCAGTACCTTTCATTTAGGGAACACAATTGCCCCAGTCTGGGCGATTAAATTAGTTTCTGTGGTGTGGACTCCATCCCACTCTGTCTCGCCCCCGAGCTGTTTATTGTATAGTTCTATTGTATAGGTCTGTTTCAAAGCATTAGGCTATTAAATAATAACCATACCTACACTGGCCATCTTATTCAAGAAACACAATCAGACCTTAAAACTGCTCTTCTGCCTTTGAGGGTGCATTTACATTGTTTGTACTTTGAAGAATGTAACACATACCCGGTTTAGGGGATTTGCACAGCTTGTTGTTTCCATTCTGTGCATGCAAACATGTTAACATCCTAAACATATTAATAACCAAACCATTCACTACGCTTCATTTGTTACCGACCCTTTCCAGCAGTGTAACACCACTCTGAGCTCCTACTTCATTTATTAGCCTCATCTCTGAGCTCCTCTTCCTGCTATCCTGTGGACCAAACCAGTGCTTTTTTTCTAGGCTTCAGAAATGCAGGCTAATTAAGATCCCAAAATGACAGTAAACAGAAGGTGGTGAGCAGCTGTAAAGTCACGCGGCGGATAATTATCATCATCATCGAGACGCCGCTCAGCGCAGTGACACCAATACAGAACAACAGCGGAGAGAGTGTGGAGACACTCGAGCAGGAGACTGGTGAGGCAGTGATTTCACCGACAGACTATCCTGAAGTAACCCAGCGAGCGTGTGGAGTTCTGTCTTGAACTTGGCCTTGACCTCCTGCGTTTGGAAGTTCAGTCAATGTAGGACCGAGAAGCAGCTCCTGTGGTTTATTAGCTGACCATATACTGACATGAAGCGGGGATATACTGGACCTGTGTGTGTGTGTGCGCAGCCCCTAAGGGAGTGTACAGCACTGAGGTCTAAAAGGTTAATCGAGCAACTGTGGAGGGAGCTACACAGGATCCACAACAGTGTTTCAGGAGAGATAACAGAAAATTTAAAAATAACAGTATTATTAAAAACATAGACAGAAATATAATCTGTATACATATGAGGCTTATGAAGTAATGTTTATCTTTGCTTTACCGTAAAATGACCCATTGTTTTTTTCCCCTATTATTATTGTTATATCAAATTAATGAACCCCAACATCGTCGACATATAAGCAGAACCACATTTACCTTGAAACCGATGTCCGAAGAACCGGTTCCGTAGCACCCACGGATAAAAGTTGATGGGTTCTCGGTGCTGCGCGCTGAAGAAGTGCGGGTGCTGGAGATGGGCGCCGCCGAGTTGGTGAGGGTGCGCGCTCAGGGGCGCGTGGCTCACGGCGTCCGGAAACACGAGCTCCGGGCTAGGGTAGAGCGCGCGGCCCGCTGGGCTTTGATAGCCGCCCAGAAAAGAGTCTGTGGGGGGCGTGTAAGTAAGGGCAGCGGGGCGCACGGGCTCTTCCCCCGAGAGCGGGCTCTCCTTCGCCACTAAAGACTCGATGGTGAAGCAGCGTTTTCCCGCGGCCGAGAACATCGTCCCCGACGGGAGCGTACAGCAGCGCGAGGCCTTTCCGTCCTCTCCGGGACCTGTGCGTTGACCTCTGCCAGTTGGAGGCCCTCGCTCACGCGCGCATGGTCATCGGAGAATATACGCGTAGCGGAATGACAGACCGGCTTCAGTATGTGGGTTCAGTTTGCGCGCGGCCCATGAGTCCGGGAGCGCGTGTGTGAGTGGGTAAGGAGCGCGGGAGTGAAGAGCTGCAGGCTGCACGCTGTGGTAACACACATTTGGATTGGAGGGGCGACGCGTAGGGGTCGCGTTTGCGCCTCGCTGATTGGACGAAGGCAGCTCGAGCGCGCGTAGCCGATTGGTGGGCTGGTCCACCGTTCACTTCAGGCCTGATAATGAACTCTATTAGTGCGATCATTTACCGGCTCTCTCCAACAGGTCAGTCCCACTACAGAGGATAAATAAATTATTCATAATGCAGTGATTTATCTATCCGTCCATAGACTCGCCAACATCAACACTTTAATACCATTCCGTCTGTTTTAGATCTTGTTTTCACATTCCAAAAAATTTAGATGATAGATACTGACAATTTCAATAATAACAATACATTACATGCACACGTGCGTCCGTGTACATATATAAACTGTCTGGTTTATCCAGAGCTCGGAAACACCTTTTTTTACATATCCAATAGCCTTGTGTGTTTCCCCTTACATTGGTGCACTGCGTTTCAGTGGAGTATGCTTACATACGTGTCTGGTGTGTGTCTGTTACTTTTCCAAGCTTGTTTGGGCGAACACGTGAGTCTTCAATAAACTGTTTGTTGCTTGTTTTCGTGCTCGTTCTGCCCCATATCATCTTTTAAGAGTTTATTGTCATATGTACAAAAACTCGTACTCTACACATCTGCCGCACTACAAACTATATATATATATATACATATATATACGATCACTTGAAGAAATGTTACATACGCTACCGTTTAAAATGATAGTGTTATATAATACGTTTAGTATTTTTGTACTGTACTTGTTTGTGTATTTGTTTGTGAACATTCTTGCATATATATATATATATATATATATATATATATATATAAACTCAAGTATCCTTCCTTAAAATATTAAATATAAATCATACACATAGTATAAACTGTTTCATGGAAATCACCAGTGTCGTGGAAAACAACAGACAGTATATTATGGGGTGTTTATTATGAATGTTAATGTGCTGTTATTATAGTAATGTACTATCATAACTAATTTATTATTATATTAGATGATCATTTTAAACGGTAGCGTATGTAACAGTTCTCCAACTGATCGTTTCAGCTGTTTTATTGTTGTCCGCTTTTTGGGCTCTCTTGGGCTCCTGAGATTAATGCATGGTCCAGATTTTCGGAGGGCTCTGCTTTCCACACCCGTCTGCGCATTCGTGTTTTCGCTCTTGGGGCCTGTAAGCGGGTTCAGTCCGCTTTAATGAGAAGCCGTGACCCGTCTCCTACAGTAACGTATTAACCCGAGCGCTTTCCACAGCTGGACATGGATAAAGATCTGCTGGCGGAGCAGAGCTCACCTGTTTCGGAGCGCTCAGCCATCACAGCTACAGGCTACACTGTGAGTGGAGCTCGGCCGTCTCACAGGGTCAATAATTGAATGCGTGCGGTTTCAGTGGTTGAACATATGAAGGCCGAAACGCACACATTCGTCAATTAAGCGGAGAGTTCATGAACTTGTGCTCAGCTATTAATTTCCAGGCCACCTAGCTGTTCCTCAGGGCTCAACCAGTGTGCGTTTCATCTTGTGCTTTTAAAGGTAATGATTAGCCGCCTGATAGGCTCGTTACCTCCAGTGCGCATTAGAAAATCATTACAGCGGAGCATTAGTCTGCGCAACAGCATGTTGAGCGACTATTTAGAAAGCAAAGAGCCCGTGAACGCGCACACTCAGCACCGCGCGGCCGAACGGAGGACCTTTATGTCTGATAATTAGTCTGGTAGTTTTAATGATGATCACAGAGGCGCCTCTGAAACGCTGTATATTATCTGTAAATAAATAATGATGGCTTATATTTCTCCTCAGTATCCGCCAATTAACAGCACGCAACGAATTTCTGCATTTCCGTGATTGTTCATGTACGGCGAGCGAATTTAATCTACATATAACATTTTCAGATTTCTTATAACGAAATATTGGGAATGTGCAAAAACGTTTTTTGTCAGCTGCTTAAATGTTTATTAAAATATTATTATTATAATTATTATTATTATTATTATTATTATTATTATTATTATGTAATACTTGTAAAGTGGAAATATTTGTGCTCATGGAATTCTATAATGACGCTACAGGTATTTATTGTACACCACTATTATTTATTATATATTGTATGTGTATATATACAATATATATACAATTGTGTATATATATATATATATATATATATATATATATATATATATATATATATATATATATATATATATACACACACACACACACACACACACACACATTTGTAGTATTGCTTACAGTCAGCTCTGGCCTTTTGGGGCCCCAGGCAGGGTTATTTTGGGGGCCCTCATCTTACCAACTGATGATAGGTAAAATAAAGGCTAACTAATTACAAGCTGAATAAATTATATGCATCTAATTCTGTAATTCTGATGATGACTGGTCGTTTGTTTGGGGCTCTAATAAGTTTAAGTTTAAGTTACAGTTAAACCTCTCAGCATTCTCGATTCAGCCATTTGTCTCTCCATGCAGGATTTCTTACTTACCCAGCTTACCCTGGCTGTGCAGCAGGATTGTTTCTTTAGCATTACACAGTTAAACCTCCTTCTGTTGCAGTAATTAAGTTAGACATAACCCACCTTTTGATCTCAGACAGGAGAGTACAATGATATTGTAATACCACGTCGGTTGTTAGGGGGCCCTCACCAGCCACAGGACTCTAAGAAGCTTCACTGGGTAGAGTGGTGTGTACATCATTAGGTACACCTTCCTATATTTACATCTATTAGCCAATTTATTAGCTCCACTTACCATGTAGATTAAGTTTACAGTTCTACAGATACAGATCGTAGCACATACCCTGTTTACCCTGTTCCCTAATGGTCAGGACCACCACAGAGCAGGTATTATCTGAATGGTGGAGTGTTTAAACACTGTGTCCTCTGTATTAGACACTCCTACCTTGTAGATGTACAGTCAGAGAAAATAGCTCATCTGCTGCTGCAGGATTTGTGTTGGTTATCATTGAGTCATTTATCAGGATGCTGCCCACATGACGCTGTTGCCTGGATTTTGGTTGGTAGACAAAGCACTGCTGTGTCTGATCCACTCATACTAGCACAACACACACTAACACACCCCACCATGTCAGTGTTACTGCAGTGCTGAGAATGATTCACCACCCACAAAATACCTGCTCTGTGGGGGTCCTGGCCATTGAAGAAACAGGCGAAAGCAGGTTAACAAAATATGCCAAGAATCAGATGGACTACAGTGTGCAAGGGTAGCGCTACAAAGTGCACTGCAGTTCAGCTGGATCGTTTAATGTTTTTACATGTTTGGTTCTAAAGTTGCTCCAGCACGTTTGTGTTGGGTTACAGGCAGTAGTAAAGTAGAGTCCACTGAAGTGTACAGTTACTCTGAATAGGTGAGACATTCCTAATATTATTCCCATTTCATCACTGTGTGCGTGTGCAGTGGAAAGCCTAGGGAGGGACGGCGTGAAAAAAATCTCAGCACCTGCATTACGTCACCAGATGATATCTGTCCTTTTGGAGCTCAGAACTTCCCCCATGCACCACTGAGTGTACAGGTACGTGCTCCACTCACATACAGGCGTTCTGAAAGACACATCGTGCGCTGTGGCACACCATTACGGTCTTCTCTTAAAACAGAGAGAGAGAGAGAGAGAGAGAGAGAGAGAGAGAGAGAGAGAGAGAGAGAGAGAGAGAGAGAGAGAGAGAGAGAGAGAGAGAGAGAGAGAGAGAGAGAGAGAGAGTCTCACCCAGTGTTTCTGTCTGCCACTTTTCTCTCCCGTTCCGTAATTAAGAGCTCATGGAATCTGTAATGAATACTAATGGAGCAACCAGCCATCTGCACAAACACAAAATTAAAAACTACCATGCTGAGAGGGAGAGAGATAGACTGGGAGAGAGAGCGAGGGCCGGAGAGAGAGAGATGGGAGGATGGGTGAGAGATTTAACCTTGCAGCAAAAGGAGGCGCGAGGAAATGAAGAGATGTGGGGATTTTTTTCAAAGAGAGAGAGAGAGAGAGAGAGAGAGAGAGAGAGAGATGAACGCGTGGTTGCAAACCCACCGCAAGGCCCTGTGTTATGGGGAGCCCATCTGGGGCAGCACAGAAGTGGGATTTCTTGCGAATGTAGACTGAACAACCCTGCAAAAGCAATATGCTGAGCGCTCTTCACATCTGCCTGCTTTTACATGACGGTTCTACACCATTAATCGCAGGATCCAGGGAGATATCAGCTGCTGCTCCTTTTGATTTGTTGTAATGTGAGTTGCCAGGGAGAGTTAGGTCACGGAACTGCGCTCACAACCCGACCTGACTCAGTGACCCCGTGTGGCTTAATGATTGCCTGAGATGTGAATGCTTTAGGGAAAACAGCCTCCCCTAAACCAGAGCGAGTCTCGGGCTGGGAACTGCTCCGGTGCAGTGAGTTGAAACACGAGTGCACTGGAGTGAACGCGCCCCAACGATAAGCTCTATTGCTGTCCGCTGCTGCCCTCTCGGGGCCTTCGGGTCTACTGCAGCTTCTTATGTGTATGCCACTTTTGTAGTTGTCCTGGTGAAGGGACACATTGAGATAGAGGTGCATAGAGATAGTTATACTGAAAATGTTAAAGATTCAGAGCAGAAGTCATGTCTTCTTATCTCCTCTCAATCTAAAAGAAATGTAACACGAGGAATACGAGTTTTTTGGCACCACACTGTCAAAGTTCTGTGTTATTAATGATATGGATGTACAAAAAACACCCTTAAAAAACCACCAGAGGCGAAAAAAGGGCACTAGTATGAGGCATGCAGTTTAGAAGCATACCTTTAGCATACCAGCCTTTGTGGGGTTGGTTGTAGCACTTGTGATGGAGAGTTAAAACACTGTAGGGGCTATTTTTTTACCCTTAAAGACTTTTTAATTCTTTAGTTTGCTTTATTTTTGGACAAATAAGAATGGATACAGTGATCTTGAAAATAATCAAATTAACAGGAATTAAAAATCAATTTCTGTCCATATGACATGCTCTGATGAGAAATAAGCTTTGGGACAGTAGTTAAATATAGGGTTAACATAAGGCTTAATCTCTGTGGCAACCAACCCTACTAAGGCTGTCATAAAGGCACTGTATGTATATACGCAACATAATCCAGTGTTGTTTCCAATGTGTATAAGAGTGATTACAGAGCAATATACACGCTGTATATCATCACTGTCCAAAGAAAAACATGTATCTCCATTTTTGAAGATTTTTACTTGTATGCCTCATTTGATCAAATGAGCTACTCTTTACACTGTGTGGAAATTTCATGAAGAATGGACCAACAGAAATGGCCCAAAACAGCTTGGTAAGACGTCTGGTTCCATCGACTTCCATTCAAATGAAATGAGGTTTTTGGCCTCTCCTGTAAAGTTGCCATTTTGGAGATACCTGTTTTCCTTTGGACAGCGATGATAATAACTGTGCATTGCCATTATGTCCTGTTACTAACTTGTGCATAGATGTGTAGTAATAGAACATAAATGACGTATAATGATCTGTGGTCTGCCTTTGCGGTGTACTGCAATGCTTCTACCCTCTCCACTGTGGGTGAAATCCTGAGCTGGAAGACGGAGCACTGTTTATTCTGACTGAGACGCAGCAGCGGTTCATTTATAATGTGCAATATTTCACTTCCAGTATGATCCATAAGTTCAGCCCATATAACCAGTCGAACCTTAATGTCAACTGCAAGTCATCTGCCAACACTGCAGGACAGCAGAATCAGCATACTGACAAGATCACAGCTGACCCCTCCTGTACATCAGCCTTCCCCCTGACACTACTCCCTGGTAGAAGATTAATAACCATCAAAGTCAACACAGCTAAACATCCCGAAGTGCTCATCAACCACACAAGACACCTTGTAGATAAAACTTAGACAACAAAAATAATCCATTAAGCCTTCCATTCTGCGTTGGAGGGACGTTGAATATGATATCATTTATTATGAATAATAGTTTATGACTCCTCAGACACATGTGTACATATTCATAAATGTACTCTACCTCCTTTCAGGTGGACTCTTTTGTATACACACTCTTTATTTTCTGTTCCATTTACTGTTCTCTAAAGGCCTTTTTTTAATACTTGGTGTAGTCTGTGTACATCTTTGGTTTGAGACATTTTGGAGTAAGACAAAAGTAGTTCTGATTCTGCAGTGCTATACTGCCACCATGTGGACCACTTTAGCGTGACATATTTGGTCTCACATGAAACACAAACCAGCTTAGCAGTGTTTTCCAGCCGTTAAAAGCCATCAATAAGGATGGGCAATATATGGACTCCTCTTTCTGTAAAAGACTGTCTGCAGGTTTAACCACAGTTCAGCATTTAGAGAAAAGCTCCCCATATTAAGTTACATTTTCGATTTAAAGATTTGTTGATTAAAAAAAACTCATTAAAAGCTTAATATTTTGCCATTTTGGGCTAAGCCTTTTTTGCATAGGGGTGTTTGAACAATAGCTGTGTAATAATTTTAAGGTGTAATATGACACATTTTCTGCAGACATTTTTGAATTTTTTTTCATCATTCTTTCTATTAGGATCTAATTTGACTGTTCATTAAACAATCATACAATGAAAACCTGATATAGTGTAAAAGTCCTTAATAGGCTAATAGGCAACAATTTTCTCTCTTTTCACTTTTGGCATTCACCATTTCTCAACTTTGACCTGATCTAAAAAATAATAACAATAAAAATATTTAAACCACAAATGATTCTTTAATTGATCTTTAGTAATGGGAATGGTTCTTTGCGTGGTGAAATGGTTCTTCAGATTGATGGAGACTGTGTTGTATTTAGGATTATATAGAACATTTTTGAAAACAAGTCATGCTATTGTTAGTGTCAAGCTTCTAACAATAGAAGAACCCTGTTTGACATTATATAGAACCTTATGCAACACGTTTTCTATCAGTCTGAAAAAAATACATTTTACCATCCAAAGAACCATTTAAGCATGCAAATTGTTCTTTGAGTGTTTTTGCTTAAGGACCCCTTAAGAAACATCTTTTAAAGAGCTAGCCGTGGGCTTGTGGGAACCAGACTTGTGATCGGAAGTGTGTTCACGGCAAGTGTGCTCACTACCCCCTAGTGTGTGTGTTCACTAGTGTGTGTGTGTGTGTGTGTGTGTGTGTATGGGTGTTTCACTTTACAGATGGGTTACATGAGGAAGACCAATTCTTCTGTGTGTAAACACAAATGGCAAACAATGGCCCTAAACTCTCTATTCAGAAAGATGGACCTAAAAAACTCACCTGTCTTCAAAATTATTTTAAGAAATTGTTCCTAACAATGAAGACCCATCTGGCAAAGATGCTCTGTTTCTGTGTGCTCTGGTAATCCTCTGATCTACGTTGGCTCCGATACGGCTGTAGCCATGGCTAATATTTTCTGTTTGAGGATTGTTGATCCTAGAGGGGGAACAGTGTTATGGCACCTTAAAGATTTCCCCTTTTCCTCTCATTAGAGGGGAACACAGAGTGCCACTGTTACAGTTCTCAGAATGTAAGAGCAACCAAGACTGTCCACAACTTCATTATCACTGATGCTCCAACAGCATGTAATCTGTAACAATGAACACAGCTGTAAAATGGACAGTACATCATCAGTTTTAATTCAAGATACACTGCATTAGCTGTAGTCTAAGTAAACCAGGTTAGTTGCATCTGGGCATGTTTTGTAAGCACACTTACTCGTAAGTATAGTTGGTAGCTGGTAGGAAGTAAGGAACATATATGTTTCTGTTTGAACTGAAAGTTTTCTCTTCTCTGTAACAGTTCTAACGCTCCTCAGCTCCGGAGAGCGGCACTAGTATGTTACTTTGAGCTGTCAGTTTCGTGGGAGGAGCGCATGACGTGCAATACACAACCAGGTGCTGATCATACAAAGAGCCAGTAATGCTGTTTATTATTCATTTACATTTCATGTATATTCAGTCACTGTGTAGCTGCAGAAATGTGGAGCGATTCTTATTATGTTTCTTAAAGAGGATTTTTCCAAAACTATCAAGCTTTGACCAGCAAGAGTTAGGGATCATCATTCTGAGTGGTTTAATGCGAAATATACAGTTTTAGGGAAATTGTCTGCAGTGATAGGAACCAGAAGTGCTCAACGCTTCTTTAAAGCTCCATCACAGAGAGATATGAGCTGAAAGGTTAACGTGCTGCCTTAAACCGGACAGTGTTTTTGTGTAGTGAATGTTTATATCAGTGTCACTCAAGAGATCCCAGTCTCCACCCTGTCTGTCTCACAGTGACCACATGACCGGTGTTCTCTGGTCAGACGAGTTTTATTGTGTCTTAAACCCATATGACTCAGTGGGTGAGATATCCTGTTAGATATGGAAGCAAAATATAATGGTCTTTTTGTTTTGTTTTTTATTCTCATCTTTTCTTTCTCCTTTCTTTTTACCCTTCACCTTTTCCTCCAATCAGAGAATCAGCTGCTAGCTTGTCCTGTTACAGCAGAGTAACTGATTTCCTCATTTTACACAGTTAAAGTTTTGTCGCTTTGTTTCCTGCCATACAGTCAGACAGAAACTAGTCTAGCACTCATCTCTGGCCCCTTTAGGCTTAATGTATTTCATCCACTTCATTCAGCCTCAAGTGCTATTGCATCATGAAGCCAGCAGAGGCAGAGTTCTCCTACTATAGTGAAAAGCTCCAGACTAACAGAAACTCAACACATCTAATACTGGCTATCGGTTAATTCACACTGTGTATTTCCATCTGCACAGTCACGAATGATTAAATTACACTCTATCCGTTGTTGATTGAGATAGTATTGGGTTGGAATGAAGAATTTTTATCCATTTTTTTACATGACTTATTTATTAAAACCACTAATACAAATCTAGTGACACTTAACTATTCCTTCCCTAGTCTGCAGCTACTTATGGTCAGTTCATTTTGAAAAGTCCTACAGAGTAAGACTACAGAATAGTCTTGTGCTTAATTTTGTAATTAATAAAAATAATTATCTGTACAAAATGTTATTTTTTATTAACATTAATTAAAATAACATCATTTCTGTGTCATAGCATATCCTTACATATTACATGCGAAAGGTGAAATCTGAATGCTTGTTGCATGATGCTATTCTCACTATGATGGTGTTTTGTGTAAAGCATGCTCACTTCAGCTTTTACTGCATTAGGCCAACAGATAGACAAATTAAGCTGTTACAGTCCTCAGAAATGGGAAGTTTTAGTCTCATACAAGTCGTATGTTTATTAGTCACTGTATGAAACAATTAATGTATTAATTCATGTGTTTGTGTAAAAGAGTTGTTGTAGCTGATGCCAATGCATTACACAAAGAAGAAGAATAATTGGGTTAAATTACTAATTCTATACTAATTCCATTGGAAGTTCTATAGTCTTATTCTATATTAAATTCAGCACTAATTGATTTAAGTTACTAAATCATCAGAGCAGAACAGTAGAATACTGCCAGGTCAATGGGCACCATTGAAAATAAAACTGAGCTGTTTATAAACCATAACTTATAGTTTATAGCTTATTAAAGCTTGGACCTGTTAAGAAATATATATATTTTTTTCACGGCAGGTTTGCATGATTTTTTAGGTCAACTGGTTTAGGTTTGCAGAGTACAGTTCAGATGAGCTGCAAAATCAGCATAATAATAATAATAATAACAATAATAATAATATTAATAATGATGATGATGATGATGATAATAATAATAATAGTAATAATAATAATAATAATAATAATAATAATAATAATAATAATTATTATTATTATTATTATTATTATTATCATTATTATTATTATTATTATTATTATTATTATTATTATTATTATTATTATTATGATGATGAAGGTGATGGTGATGATGATGATGATGATGATGATGATGATGATGATAAAAATAATAATAATAATAATAATAGTAATAATAATGTGTTTACATATATGTGACATTTATTTAGAAAGTCTTTTTGTCATTATGGTAAAAACCTACAGCTCCCTGCTACTCATTTGGTTTATTTGTTTATTTAACAATGAGCCAGTGAAACCTGGTCAGTGTGTTAGACTTATTTTTGGCCATTGCTCTAAACTGGATACAAATATGTTTAATATTTCAGGTTTAATGACACTTCCATAATTAATGCTGTACATACAAATGGCAACAAAGCAAGCAATTTAAACTCGAACCCACTTTCCTCCTCAAAGATCTCTGCACAGATGAAAGTGGTGTTGTGTTCTCATGACACTTCCTAATCTGTTCATTTAGCTGTCTGGTATCTGGTGAAACTCGCTCAGGAACTGCTTAGATCTCTTAGCTGTCTTTAATACTGTGACTATCAACTGTCAGCTTCACGAGGAGACATGGAGAGTTCAGTGATTCCACCGATCAGGGCCTGCTTCCCATAATTCCCAGGTTTCGTTTTAGACTGAGTAGCATTGATGCGTGAAGGTGGCGATTTCTATTAGCAGCTTACAGAGAAACATAAAGAGGCAGTGCAGGCTGAGTACAGCAGCATTCACATGCATCGCCCGCTGAAATGCTCTATTTACTCGGAAGCTGCTGGAGAGGTCTGGCTGATTCGGCTTGTTCTTCATGCATGGCTGTCGATGGGCCGGTGCTGAGAGCAAACAGAAGAGAGGATGCAGTAGCACAGGCAGCTCAGCCGGACGCGCTCACACCTCCGCTCATTAATAAACTAACGGACCGTTTTGTTGCACGTTAACTCTGTGTGTTCAACTAATCTGTTCTGCTTAACTAGCTGCGGATTTTCACTCGATCTGAACGAGCTGGGAAAAATCACAGATAGCTCCACTGCTGTCACCTGCGTGTGAAAAGCAGCAGATTCGCCACCTGCATTACGCGTGTGGAAGCCCCCCGGTTTCTTTTCCCTGGATATCTCTGGCGTTCTGATATCGGTCTGTCCGGGTGGGTTCGTAGGGGTGATTGCGCTGGAAAGGAGTGCTGCTGAGTCCTTGGGAAAACAGGAACGACTCAATTTCCTGAGCGTTAAAAGAGGGCCTTCATTGAGAAGTTGGCCGGGGATGTGCCATTAGCATACAGGGCTCGTTTAGAGAGGGGCCTTCGCCTTGTGCTCTTTTCATCCACCTTCTCCCCCGCGTTAGAAGTCATTGTGTGCTCCATATGAAACCCTTCACAAAGCCTGAATAGCCCTGTTCTACTTCAAACGCTAGTAATGAATGCTAATGACTGCAAGATAGAGTGGCAGGGCAGGCCTCTACAAATAAAATGCAAACACCAGACTTTTACAATCCTCTGCTTCAGTTTAAAGTGTTTTTAAAATCCTCATCCTCTGTTTTATGTTCTCTTTCATTCCAATGAGGCCTTTTGCCTCTTGGCAGAGATCAGAACCAGTTTCCTACATCTACTGCAAGTAGGCTAACCAATTAAACAGGCTGGTCTCCGTGAGTGAATGAGCATCTCTTAAGTTGTGATCTGTAACTGACCATATTGATTACTTCTTAAAATGTATTCTGTGAATTTTTCCTGTGTCAAAACAGAAAACAGTCGAGGTAAGTCAAGCCTGGCAGTTTGCTAGAGAAGAAGATGATGCATTGGTGAGATGAAGTGATGAGCTGCAGTGCTAATACTGCTGGCAGGGGGTGCAGACTGGAGTTCTTTCGGGGGAGCACAGGGGAGCAGTGACTAATTGGAATGGTGGGCTCCCCTCCCCTTTCCTCGCTGTTCCTGTGGTTTTTCTCAGGGTCCACCCCCCCTGCTGAATCTCCTGGCCCGCTGTGGGATTACACTAGATCACATCAGAGATGCTTTGTCCATACATAATCAAACACACACACAAAGGGATGAGTTCAGCTAATCAAACCTGTAGACAGGAAGGGATCTGTGAAGAGACACCAGAGTGTGCGCAATAGGATGAAGAAGGGAGCTTTGTTTCGGTTTCTTTGCATCTCTATTTGTTTTTGACCCTTTCCCTTCATCTTTACTCAGAAAACAGACAACAGCCGTTGGCAACACTCTTATGGTATATTATACTGGGTATCTGGACAAAGTTGAATCCTGACTTTTGTTCATTTAAGTAAATACCATTATCTGCTCTTTTCACTGGGTGCTAAGTTCATGCTGAATAGACCAACAGCAATGTTCCAAAAGTATTTGAAGTTTATCTCTTTACGTTAACTCCCATTGGAAGCAAGTAAAATCATTCAGAGTGGTTTGATGTGAGATGCATAAGTATAGAGAAACTTACAGACTCAGAATTGTTCATAGTATTAGTGATGGGAACCAGATGTCTCAAGTGCTTTATGCTTCTAATACCTTAGAAACTGATGCTGTCATGAAAAAAAATATTTACCCTCCATAAGGGTACCTTTACAGTAGATTCCCACACTGTATTTTCTTTCACTGCATTTCTATTGGTCCATTTATTGTGGGAATTTCACATAATGTAAGGAAAAGCTTAATTTATGCAGAACAACATGAAGATCGTGGTAAGAAAAGATACATGCAGAAGGGTGAAATACAGTCTCCATAAAAACATGTTCAGTGTATAGATATAAATCTCAAGAAAACATGTGCAGGTTCACTGTTTGCTTTGGATAGTAATTTAATTTGTGTTGTAGACATTGCGACCCCTGACTTCTACCATGACCATCACTGTAAAGCCATTAGAGTCAGTAATTTCCTAAACGGAAATATCATTTAATTTTTACATGTGAATAAACATGTGTTTTTGCACACTGCCCATGTAGAATATATTGACAGTGTTCAAAAAACAACTTTTGAGCATGGCAGCTGTCCTTTCCTACAGTTATGGTCCGAAATAGCTCGGAATCAAATAATTTTACATTAACTTCAATTAAACCTAAAGACCATTCAACCTCTCCTGTAAAGTTGTTATTTTGTTTTCTTGGGCCAGTGACAGACCAGCTTTGAATAAACGGGCAGTACATTTCTGTAAGCTTTCGCAAATACTTGCAGGTCATCAATTTCAGCAAAACATAAAATGTCTCTGGTCTTCAATAGCATTTATGACTCTCTGTCAAGTGCCTGTTTAAAAGGGACTGGCCTATTATGACAGACTGCCGGCTTCTCTGACAGTGGGCTCCTAATAGGCTTTATTCCTCTCTAAAGCCAGTAATCATGTGAAACATGACCGGCAGGCCAGCGAGAGCCAGGGCACACATCAGTAAACTATCAGACATACTCAGCTTCATTACTGCCGTGAATTAAGCAGAGCCCTGGACTACATTATGTCTTCAGCTATTATTACTGTTCATAGGCAGCACAAAAGACTAGTCCACTGTATAGCACTGAATCATTTGAACAGAATAGGGTAGTAACCTGGTTGCTGATGTGGATTTGCAGCACATGTCTGAATGCCTTTCAGTCTCAATGAATCATGACTGAATCATGCTGCATTCAGTGATTCACATTTTCAGACCATGGACACTATAAACAGTTGGTCAGGCCCCCAAAACAAATTTGTCTTCTACATACATGTAGGCCTATTGAGATCTCTGAGAAGCCTCTGAGCTCTGAGATCACCAGCAGGCTGCAGTGGACAGAGCGTTCACATACTTCACCACATTTGATTATTTCATTACTCTCATCTTTGCCCATTTGATTCCCCATTTTGTATTGTGTTGTGGCCGTAATTGTCTCATTGAGCTGGCTCCTTTAGCCTCTCTGTAGTCTTCCCTTTAAGGATTATCTGGATTAAGAGAGCAGAAAAGAAACATTGTGGCAAGTGTGTTAACTAATAATTGCTGTGTTCTTAGTGGAGGATTACTAATCCAAACTAATCACGATCGCCAGGCCTGCGGCTGCACAAAGCCACCATGCTAACAGGCTTTAGCGTGCTTCGGTGTGCTCTGGAGAAAACACAAGCAGAGGACAGCACCGTGCCTAAAGGGCTCTTTCTACGATGGGGATACGTTCACTCTTTCTCTCCTAAATGAACAGATTTGCTTGGAGCCAGAGAGGCAGCATGTCTCCTGGTCCCACAGCTGGGCTCAGACTCAGACAGTCATTAGCTTTAGCTCAGCACTTCACATGCCAGTGCAGGTCGTATACTGGTATATAAATAATCATGCACAAGTTCAGAATACATCACATTACGTTTAAAATCTCTTGAATGACTTTACTCTGTTTGATGACCTTCGTCTTTCTGCGTTCACTCTGCATTCCTCTACAGTACTCAGATGGTGGTAGAGGGGACAGCCCAAACACCACTGGATTTATTTTAATCTATTTTATTTCCACTTTACATTTGTGAGCACTCTTGTTGGCTGAAGGCTCTACAGTCAGTGAAAGAGGATGATTTAAAGACGAATACAAAAACTTTGCACAATTCAGTGACTGAGATGTAGATATCGTCCATTGGGTCTCATTCACCAATATCATCCAAATTACATAGAAGTGAATTCTACTTCAGAATTTCATCTCTATGTAATTTGTATGATATTGGTGAATAAGACCCAATGAGCGTTATCTACATCTCAATCACTGAATTGTGCAAAGTTTTTGTATTCGTCTTTAAGTAAAGTCATTCATGAGCTGTTCTTAACCCACAGAACTGCTCACACCTTTGTGCTTTTGAGTGTGCATAGATTCTGTTCTCTCCCATGAGCTAATCCCGAACAAGAAAACACTGGGAGGTGTCCGAATATTCATCAAAGTGGTTGATATGAAATGGTGCATTGTAGAGAAGGACAGATTATAGGTATTTTTGTTTGGTGTTTGTAGTAGTGGCATTCGGAGTTGGGGTGATATCTATAGGCATTTTTCCCAAAACAACCAATAAACCTAAATGTCACCTCTGAGTTTTATGTGTAATACGTAACCACTACAAGTAGTGACTTGTCTTTTTGAGGAATTGAACTCTTCAGACATCTGGTTCCCGTCATTTCTAACTATAGAAATAGTTTTCATAGATCCTTACATCCTAACCATTTAATATGAGACTTTGGAAAACCTGTGGACTTCACCTTTTTTAATTTAAGTAAATTAATTATTTATGTATCAAGATTGTTTCCAAGTGTTTTGAAACCTTTCTGAGAGTCCCTTAGACATGAAATTTCAACAATATACAGAGCAAACGGACTGTTCAAATGTTATAACACATGAATAAAATACCAAAACGAACAATGGAGATTCTTGAGGATTTGATTGTCCAGAAAATTCCTTCAGTGGATTTTTTTTATTTTAGGCTCCAGAAAAGAGACAGTCACTAAATGATTTAATCTGTAATTAAATTGTTGAAAATGCTTTGTTGGGATTTGCTTCCAGATTTTTTATGTTCAGTGTTTGCACACTCCTCATCTAGCTCTCTTTTACAAGAAAGGGTATCTTAATATTTTTTCAGACTCTTGTTCAGCTGGTGCTGACTTTGAAGTTGAGCTTTTCTTTCAACTAAGCTTTCTAAATTCTGCAAGTTAAAACTTTTTACCCCAGAATAGCCATTACCTTAAAGTGATATGATGTAGATGTGAGCTGTTATCATAAATATAGTAGAGTCATTAAGTACACGATCTGTGTTAAACCATAAAATACTGCATTCATCTCAGTAGATGCTCTTATTTCAGTAAATGTTTCCCTTCCACATTTATTTTTGAAAATTCCACTTTTAAAAGAAGGAGAGGTACTGGGTGTTAATTTTAAAAAATATATTTCGTTTATTTCATCCATACAAACGTGTACAAAAAGAAGAAAGCATACTCTCATAAGAGCAATAATACAGAAAGGTCTTAAATATATAACTATCTATAATTAAATATTTTTACAGAAGAGGGAGCTGCCCGGTCTGCAGAAGCCCGGATATGTACAGTGTTTGACAGTGAGAGTCACTGGAGTTCTTTTTGTTTCCTCAGTCGTTCAGTGAGTCGTCAATATCCACGTCCACCTCGGAGTCTTCGGTGAAGTCGTGCTCGTCCTCGTCCCCCTCATCCTCACGACCCTGGGAGCCGGGGCTTTTGGGTGGTGCTGCAAGGCCCAGCTTGGCCAGTTTAGCCTGCTGCTGCTCCAGACTCTGCTTCCTCCACTTGATGCGTCTGTTCTGGAACCACACTTTGACCTGGAGAGGGAGAAGCGCAGTGGATTTAGGGATTTGATTTTTTATTATAAGACCAGGTTTTCTAACAGAACTGGCGATGGAGCGTTTGTGGTGTGGCTTCTAACCTACCTGGGCCTCAGTGAGCTGTAGTGCGGACGCTAGCAGGAATCGCTCGGAGCCCACCATGTACTGCTGGCGCGCGAACTCCTTCTCCAGGCGCGAGAGCTGCTCGTTGGTAAAGCTCGTGCGCATCCTCTTGGATTTGCCGGCCTTGTGCTTGTAGTGCTGCAGCGCGCTTGTTTTAGCCAGGACTGCATCTGTGGAACCAAGTGGACAATATGGTCAATATGGAGAACCAACTCTGCCAGTGCCGACTGAGGTTAAAGCTTGATTTGGTTCAGGAAAGCAGGTCGATTGGTGCGAGCTCTTACCTTGAGAGTAAACGGCTCCTCTGCAGGTGGAATGGTAGCCGTACGGCGGGCAGCAGTAGACCGGGTAGCTGGGCTGTGTGTGCACGAAGCTCGGGCTGTACATGTAGTGAGGAAGCGGCGGGCACACCGGGAGCAGCGCGCTGGGGCTGTGCGCACTGTTGAAGGAACCGGTCCTGGGGCGCTCAGCGTGCTCAGGTCTCGCTAGCAGCGCGTCGATGGTGAACGACTTCCCCACATGCGGCTTGGCCGCAGTAGCTGTGCAGTCCGCGTGTCCGTAAAGGGCGTGAGCTCGGGCCAAGGGTTGCATGTTGTCCTTTTGGGGTGCAAAGAAAACCGGGAAAAAAGCCGGAAAAGTATCCGTTCCTAGGCTGCTGTTCTTCAGTAGAGAGGAGTGGAAATGATGCCCTGGAGAAGCTGATGTCCCCTTTTTATACACGCCCCAAGTACAAGGTGTCAACGACCCCCCCTCCCCCTTTCTCCCCCCTCCCCTTTTTGCGCTTTTGTCTTTTAAAGTAGCAGATGAGTGGAGCGAGCGGTGCTACAAGGGATCCAATTAACTGATGGAGTTGTAACAAGCTGAGATTGTCAAATATCCTAATGGTCCTTTGCTCTTAGTGCCCCCGGAGGTAGCCCGGGAACGCAGAAGAGGAGGAGGAGAGGAGGGGTGATTGAGGAACAGGGGGTATCTTCTCCAGATTCCGACAGAGAAGCTCATTGACAAAGACACAGAGAGAGAGAGAGAGAGAGAGAGAGAGAGAGAGAGAGAGAGAGAGAGAGAGAGAGAGAGAGAGAGAGAGAGAGAGAGAGAGAGAGAGAGAGAGAGAGAGAGAGAGGGAGGAAGAGTATTCAGCTCAAGCAAATCATCTTATTTCGTGTGTGAGGAATCAAAGCGCTCTGCCCAAAGCGCCACGCAGCGGAACAAATACCCTCACATTCGGAGGTGAAAGAGAAAGAGAAAACACCACAAGAGAGTCTGTTAATCACATTGAAGGCCTGTCTGTGGGCCTGCGTGTTTCAATACAAGGAAGCGCTGATAATCTGAAATCGAAATGAACACGCAGATGTTGATGGATGCTTCAGATGGAGACTCTATTAGCTTTATCATAAAGTCATTAGAACACAGACTTTCCCTCAGAGCACCTGCTGTTATCTCACAGCTCGGTTTCAGTCTCGAGGTGTCAGATGAGAGTCGCAGGTTTACGGTCCATGTAAACACACTGATCAGCTCTCCTCCCTCACCATAATGGTCAGGTGTGCGTTTTTGCAGGTCCTGGATAGTGGGACTTTCGGTAGTTTTGCTCTCGGTGGCAAACAAGCACATTTAAAAACAGTCTATTGTGAGGCCTCTCTCTCTCTCTCTCTCTCTCTCTCTCTCTCTCTCTCTCTCTCTCTCTCTCTCTCTCTCTCTCTCTCTCTCTCTCTCTCTCTCTCTCTCTCTCTCTCTCTCTGGGCCTGATGACGTCATCAGAAAATAACGCAAATTTCATCCTCATTTCTCTAAATATACGATTTATTACTTATAGCTATTAGCCTCAGGTTATATAAGGGAAATGGGTACGTGTACATGTATGAAGTATGTGATGTACTAGACATATGCAGGGACAGCCTTGGAGGCATATGTCTAGTACATTACATACTTCACGTACCCATTTCCCTTATATAACCTAAGGATAATAGCTATAAGGTAACCCTGGTCTATAAATGTCCTCGTGCAATGTCAAGTTTGTTCTTGTGCAATGTCAAGCTTGTAACAATAACCCGTATGATGGAAAAAGTAAAGGAAATGGTTTCTCAGTGGTTCTTTAATATTTAAAACCATCGTTTTTATTTCTATATGGCAGAACCATAGACAAAATAGATTTATGCAAAGAACCATTTGGGCATGTAAACATTTGAATATAATGAAAGTATGACTATAAATAGAACACAAGAACCCTTAAAGAACACTTTGTCACTTGAATATGGTTTTACTTAAAAAAAAACAGGCTTCTGTGTAGCAGCAAAAAAAGGTCATTCAGTTGTTACAAGCTTGACAGGGTAACACTAGCAGAACTCTTTTTGATCCTATATAGAACCATATACAAACGTTCTCCATTAACCGTGCAAAAAAGCATATACTCATGCAATTTGAAATCACGGCTCTTGCCTATTGAAGAACCCTTGAAGATTCTACATGGAACTACATAGAAACTTTTTAAAAGTGTTCACAAATGTCAAGACATTGTAATAGTAGCACTATATTTTTATGTGCTATATACAACACTTGAGTGCTTATGTTTTTATATTGAACCATTGTCTTTAATATAGAATCCTTTAGAACCAGTTTAAATGTGTATTGTTTGTCACTTGTATACGGTTCTGCATGAAACCATTTCTTTGCAAAGATTTATATAAAGTATCAATATAGGGGGTCTTCATTTGCTATGAGTTTGAGATGGTAACAATTCCAGAAGTCTTTTTGGTGCTGTATAAAACCATACAATATATATTGATATGCTATATATATATATATATATATATATATATATATATATATATATATATATATATATATATATACATATATATATATCTATATATATATACATACATATAAACATTTTTCATCAACCAAAATAACAATTTTCCAATGCAAAGAAGTGTTTACACATGGAATGGTTTCATATGGGTTCTTGCCTTTATTGAAGAACTCTTGAAGATATATGAAGATAGATGTGATTTTTCTTAACTTCCATAGGGTTCTCTATAGAACCATCTATAGAATGGACAATGTTTACAGATGTTAAGTTTGACATTGTAACAGTAGCAGAAACCTCTAGGTGTTATATGAAACATTTTTTGTTCTATAGAGTTCTATAGATCAATGTAAAGAAACACTTCACCATGCAAAGAACCATTTAAACATGCATGTGGTTCTTTGAGTGCTTGATGTGTCTATGCTGAACCATTGTCTTTACCAAGAACCCTAGAAGAACCGTCTATTTTAAGAGTGTACCACTGTGGTTCAATGTTCCTCTGTGCACTGTATTGACCCGTGTGCCATAATGGAGCAGTGATATGAAACAGTGTCTGTGCATTATCGCCATATGAGCGTTGCCGAATGGAAGCTGCGTCTATGCGGCGGAGCTTAAAGAAGCCACTGCAGTGCTGAATGGCTCTCTCATTACTGACTCTCATTTAGGACTTGAAACGGCGCAGATGAAAAGCGGCGCTCTCACTAAAGGAAGTGATTCGCTTTCTTGCACTGCCTTACTGCAAACAGTGTCCCTTTCAAAACGGGGATTATGGGGCAGCTCTGCAAACTCTGCAGCTCTTTGCCGTGAGCCGGGACCGCTGTAAGGACCCCGCGAAACCGCGGTCAAACACAGGCGCACAGCTCTGTGCCTTTGAGCCGCGCGCTGTGTAATTACTGCAGCGGCCTGACACCAGCGCGCCTAATGAAGAGCGCAAACAGCCACAGGCCGACCACCCAGGCCAGGTCAGCTCTGTTTATTAACATGTTGCTCTCAACCGTTATCACGCCGAGAGTATTGACATATTACCTCTCAGTTCCCACTTCAGGCACCACCTCCACTTTCCCCGTCCGTGACAACAGCGTTGACGTGACAGGCTGTCCAGAAGAAAGGCACTCAGACTTTTAGCCCCTTATCCAGCATGTAGGCTCTTAATCCTATACATTCCCAGTTCGTTCGTCTATGGCATGGCTTGATCCAGTCCACAAGAGATCACTGGTGTATTAAAATCACATTATCATTAATAGTATGCAGTATATATAATATCAGCATCAGCACCACGTTGTATAATTGAAATGGTCAATTGCAAAAAGCATTCTAGACTATTTGTAAGAGTTCTGTTTTAGTTTGTATATTATTTATGATGCATTTGTTGTATGTAGGATATAATACAAATGGATAAAGGGCATGAAACTCTACAAATCCTCGCTGTCCATTAAATTTTCACACAATGCAAACAGCAGCTGCTGTGTTCACATGATGCATAAAAGATGGAAATACATGTTTTTATTTGGACAGAGATAATATACAGAATGAGGCTGATCAAAAAGATTTATATAGAACCATATGCATAATATTCTCCTACTTTTTTCAAATTTAATACTTAATATTTATGTTATGCTTGTTATTACTTGAAGCCCAGGGACTAGTGCAGAGTAGGAATTTCAATGTACAGTGCAATGGTTTGATCCTCTGTGCATATAGCAATAATCGCTTGAATCTTGAATCTGAA
Source organism: Prochilodus magdalenae (assembly GCA_024036415.1). NCBI lineage: Eukaryota > Metazoa > Chordata > Actinopteri > Characiformes > Prochilodontidae > Prochilodus > Prochilodus magdalenae. Next base: position 661,243 of record JAMWET010003377.1, on the reverse strand, counting down.
GACATTAGGCAACCATTGTCTTTACTCTGTTTTCAATGTGTAATTATTTGTCATGATTCCACATCCTTTTTTAAAGTCATATAGAACAGAACTCATTTGCTGCTATATAGAATCATATACAAACACTCTTCATCAACCAAAAGAACAATTTTGCCATGCAGTAAAGCATTTAAGCTTGCAAATGCTTCCATATACAAATGATGGCTTTTGCCTTTATTAAAGAACTTTTGAAGATCTCTAGATCACATCTATAGGGTGCTATATAGAATGTTTTGAAAATGTTTGCAAATGTCAGATTTGACGTTGTAACAGTAGCAGAACATTTTAGGTGCAATATAGAACGTTTTTGAAAAGGTTCTATATAGAAACCATATACAACATTTTCTCCATCAGTCTTGTGGAAAAACATCTCATCATGCAGAAAACCATTTAAGCACACAAGTGGTTTTGGAGTGTTCATGTCTCTATTTTAAACCATCGTCTTTACTACAAAATCTTAGAAGAACCCTCTATGTTTAGAGTTCTTTGGTTTTTCCGTGGACTGTAGTGACCCATGTGCTGTAATGGATTCCCATAAAAGCTGAAATTGACAAAAATGGAGAAACATGTTTTTCTGTGGACAGGGATGATATACAGAATGAGACTCGAGTTAGGCTAAAGTACCCAACCTAGTGAACCATTACAGAGCCGAGCTGTGATGGCTTTTCTAATCACTGCATTAGGCTAAATCCAGAAATGATTCTGTGGCCTTGAGAGATTGCCCTGACCAGTCAAAATCAAGGCTAAGTTTGAATTTGTGTATTGGAGCCAGACGAAGAATACACTGAGGGTCTTTGTCCCAGAGGGCCCTTTCATAGTCGTATTGGAGAACAGTAGCTGCCCCTCCTACGACACAACATCCCTCATCTGTAGACCTGAAACTCACTTCCCATGCACACAGCTGACTCAGAGGCCTTCACAGAAACATAGATGTTTCAGATTAAGGAACAGATCTATGGATGCTTTTGGATGTTGTTGATCCATCATGTTAGTGGTAGTGTTATATGTTAGAGATAATATATAATACAGTATATTGTTGCTGTCCAAAGGAAAAACAAAATGGTGACTTTACAGGAGAGGACAAAAACCTAATTTAATTTTAATCCAAGTCAATGGAACCAGACTAGTTTCTATACAATTTTGGGCCATTTCTTTGGTCCATTCGTCATAAAATTTGTACACAATGTAAATGGCAGCTGCTGTGTTCAAACCATGCATAAAAAAATCACTACAAAAATGCATCCCTTTTTCAGGACAGTGCAGGTATATGAAGTTATTATATGAAATATAGTTAATAACATTTGTTTTGGAAAGAGTTGATGCAGAGTGTGTGTTAAAAGACAGCCTTGCTCATGTATTTCACACATTGTCAGAGTCAATATACTACACAATCATCCCCTCTGCCTAATAATGGAGGCCATGAACATGCCGATCATCATTACTGCGGAGGTGAAAATGGAGCAGTATTCTCACCTGGTGAACCCATTCAGGAAACATCAAACTCTGTGTTTCTCTCAGCTCAATTACTGTGCGGGGTACGAGGATGGCTCATCCCATTTCAGAGGCCCTTTCTTTTTGTTGTTGCCATGACAGTCAGGGTCATCAAGCTGAAACAATAACAAGTCTTTGGCCACTTTCTCCCTCACTGGTGAGAGTGGTTTGGGTGGATGGCCTAGTAAACTGCGTCTGGCTCCAATACACACCTGAGCTCAGGTATAGAGTGAGTTTGTGCATGTTTATACACGTACTTGTTTGAGAATGAAACTCTGCAGTATACTTAGCCCAACCAGGGCGGTCAGTGGCATCTGTAGTAGTTATACACCATCTTACACATAATGCAGTATACAACCAGTCAAACAGGTTTTATAGGTGCAAATAAATCAGCAAAATTAAATATGGCACTTTTCAATATTTGCAGTTCTATTTTTTTGCTGTTTAACATGTTGGAAAATAAAAAAGTATAAAGTTTGTGGTAACCTTTGCATAGGAGAGTTTTTGGATCAGTGTTTTAACTAGTACGGGCTTATATAATCCACATAAACAATAATTATTCATTAAATGTACAGATGTCTAAACTTTATTGAGGAGGAGTGCTTAGAATCAGCAGTTTCCAAAGTCTTGAACCTTTCTGTGCACCCTTTTTAGTACCTCACATCCATCAAATCATCTGAAGTTTACTTTTTAGTGAGTTTCAGATGAATTTTCAAATATCAACTTTTATTATGCAAGAGAAGATCTAGATCTCAATCGCAATTATATTTGGATGTGTGTATGCAAAGCAGATTCTAAAGAGCTCAAATCAATATTGTAATTTACTTTTAAAATCAAACTGTATCATGTAAAACAGGGTTTTAGAACCAAAAGTCTACAAGAGTTTAATGGCTTTAAAAAATACTTCCCTTAAAGCTATTACACTTTCCATGAAAAGCTTATGAATGTTCTCAATGCACTATGACATCTGAGCTGCCACGACTTGGATTTCCGAAATCATTGGAATTCAAGCTGTTCAAAATCACCAAAAGTTCACATTTTGTCCAATAACAGCACTATTATGACTAACACTGGTTGGCTTGGATGCCCTGAAGCCTTCAGACTAATGAGAGCAGATAGGTGAGAAGTTCACTTGTGAGTTTTGGAAGTTGAGCAGATGAAGTCAAACTGCACAGGAGACCTCTGGCTTGTGAGTGTGTATTCAAGCCGTCTGACACTGTTAAAGCACACCTGGACCTTCCCGACGATCCAGCTATGGAATCATGTCAAAGCTGCTCTAGCAGTGCTGAGGACTGTTTCAGACCCCCCCACCAACAGACTCTGAAACCTCGCTCCATTCTCACACTCGTTCTGAAGGTGTGACTAATGCTCCATTACCCTGCAGGTCCTTTGTTCTGCTCCCTGCACTCGTCAGGTGGAACAATATGACTCGAGCACTGAGCAGAACTCACACACCATCTGAGGCTAATAGGCTTCATTCCTTTGCCACTTTGGATCAGTAATGACTTCAAGACATTAAGAATGAGAATTAAACTCTTTCCCACTCTGAATTCTAGAAGATCAATTTTACCACTACACTATTAGTTTAATCTAATTTGAATGTTTAGATTCATTCCAGATCCAAAACGTTTCATTCACATGTTGCGATTCAGTGTTAATCCTCTTAAAAGTGCAACCTAATAATGTACATGCAATTTGTTAAAACTGAAATCAAATCAAAGTTTCGATTGAAAGAATCTTTTGTTTAAAGTCACTTTTTTAGCTGGAATAAATGTAATTAATAATTAAATTGTTTTATTTAGGTTGGACTAATGAAACACATTTTACAGTGTACAAGAGAAGTGTTCTTTTTGGTTTATTTGCTTAAAATACAGAAAATAGTATAGAGCCTAACCCAAAAGCCAAACACCCTCAGTCAAATGACATGCTTAATTGATTTTCTAATTAAAAATAAGATAACACATCAGAGCACAACGCTGAATATGGCATCTTCAGTGCACAGTTACTGATCATTTATTATTTGTCAATTTCAACCAAATAAAATAAAAACATAAAATCATTAATTTATATTAAATGTGCAAACACGTATCATTTGTGCTTTTGCACACCGCTGTTTATCTACGTATCTGTCCTGCCATGTAACTATAAAAGGTTAAATCAAGAATGTTTGTAATTGTAATTCAGCCTTTATACTGTATACACCACCGGTGGTTCTCTCAGCTTTGTGTTATACCACACTGGCTGGCACATTCAGTGAGACTTTAACAGTGTTCTAAGACAGTGTGAGAACTTGGCCAGGTGAATGCAGCAGAATGTGAAGGATTGGTGTAATCCCAATAAACCCATGATGGAATATGTAATGTGTGGCTATAGTGCTCAAGTGACACTATGCAGGTGGTCTAAAGCAGGGGGGCATTATATAGGGGGTATTTTAGAGGGCCTGAGGTATTATAAGGGGTATTTGAGAAAGTTATGCATGGAGACACCCTTTAATGGAGGTGAGAAGTGGTGGGCTGGACTTTAACACTTGATCAGTGTTTACACTTCCTGTCAGTTTACAGTCCTCTGAGATGGGGAGAGAGAAAGAGAGCACGAGAGAGAGAGAAAGTTAGAAAGAGAGAGGGAGCGAGACAGAGAAAGTTATACATGTAATGATAGTAAGAGCTAGAATCGTGTATTAATGCTTTATTGCATGTATGGTACTCTCAACTACTTTCTCAATTGTTATCGCAATTGTTGGTAAACTGTAGAAACTTTAAAAAAATGTAAAATATTTAGAAAATGTGCTGTTTAATTTGGGAAAAACAGGCGGCAAGCACAACTAGTGCTTGACATTGCTGTATCTTGTCTGCTTTCTGTTTAGTTTAGGTTCTGTTCTGAGTGGATCACTAATGATACAAATCTTAGTTAATAACAGCAATAATCCCAATAATAAACAGTGGCTCTAAAACACACACAGGTCTTTTCCAGTCCAGGTTTGTTTAATTTATAATGAAAAATTATTGAAAGTGCATTGAATTTATTTTTAGTAAAATAAGAGTACATCACTTCCACAGTTATTGCCAAAAGTATGACATATAAATCTGTATTAATGTTATAAGCACTAACAATAGGATAACAAAACATCTTGATCTATAGCTCAAAAAAGGCCCAAAAGCAATTTGTTTAAAATTCTTTGAATCTGACCCATAAGATTCAAGATTCAAGATTCAATATTTTTATTGTCATATGCACAGCATAACAAGCAGTTACATTGTCCAATGAAATTCTTACTTTGCGGTTCCTACATTCCCGACAGTCTTAAAAAAATAAATATCAATATAAAAGGAGAGAGAAAAATAAGAAGTATAATATATATATGTACACTAAGTACGACCAAGTAAAGAAAAACACTAAGTAAAGAAATGTGCACTTTTACTATGATTAAACCTAAATAACAAATAGAAATAAACTAACATAAATACAGAAAAAAGGAAATAAGAAATGTGTTTTCGTTTTGTGATCTAGACAGGAGAACACAGGTTTAGCTCCAGATTTCCTTTTGATGGCTAGATAAGTAATGTAACTAAAAGCTGATTTGCCAAAGCTGGTATTGGTTGATGACCACTTTCAATACATCCCCATAAACAACGGTCATCCGGGAAAATCTAAAATGTGTTTAAATACAGTCAAGATACATGATTTCAGCGTGGTTTCAACGGTTTAGACCGTTCGAATGTTTACTGGGAGGGCAACCACAAAGAAAAATTTGGAAATAGTGAAATGAACACACTGACAAAAAACTTTTCACTACTTATTCTATAAATATTACCTGTATTTATATGAAAATTTTTGATTTATTAAAAATAGTATGTTTCTGGTCAGTGTATTTTTCAGAATTGTTTTATTGTTTCTCAGTTATCCTAAATAAAACACGATATGGGACACCCTTCTCTAACTCTTGGCTGGTACTGCGAGCTGCTGTATGATATTATCTGGATGCATTGCTTTTTCAGTATGCAGCCCAAACTGTTTCTAGCCTCTATTTTGGGGGCTGGTGGGTGGGTGCACTGTAGACTCTGTTTAGGGTCAGCAGTACCATTGCTGTGTTTTACTGGTGTCTTCCTCAGGACTACATCAAAGGCCTGCATCCATGGAGATCACCAACATAAACACATACACACAGCCTGGGAGGAGTGTATTTGTGTGTTATTGGATTTTGCACAACAACCTCAGACCTCACACACATTGACCTCTGCTAACCAGACACTTACAGGTGTATTCTTCAATCTGATTTAAACCCTTCTTTAAACTACAAGGTCACAGTATGCATTTCAAGTCCATAGGCTGGATGTATATAGTTCTGTTTGGTACTGAATGCAGACCTGAATAATGACCTACTTCCTAATAAAAAGTTAAGTAGTTAAATAAATAGGCCCATGTTTTGTTAGTTTATGTAACTATGTATTTTGTGTTCGTCTCAATAAAAAGCATTTTATAACTTAGATAATGCTGAAAAGATACACCAACAGCAATACTTTATCACAGCTTGTGCAGGCGGTTAATCAGGCTTTTGACTGAAACACTAAAACACTTTCTGTTTCTGGACATACATACTTTTGTGTAGTGCTTTGGAGCCCAGCTTTCCCAGAAAATATCCAAGTTTTAGTATAGACAGACTGACAATAAAGTATTTCTTGTACTGTTTGCTGGAATGTTGCTAAATATATTTGTCTGTCCATCCTAAAAGGCTGCCAAGCCGAGAAGTAGCTGTAGTAGCAGTAGCATTCTACCATGTTTCACTAACGAGATGATGCTAAGAGATGCCCAGTAAGGTCTGCACCACATATTGATGGATTTATTTATTTGTTTGCTTGCTTGTTTCTCATTTCGGCACACGTGGCCTCATTTTGCTGAATAATGTATGTAAGTTGGGAAGTTGATAATTAGAAATAGCCTTTTCCTAATGCACATAGCTAACTGCATAAACATTCTCCTAATTGTGCCATTGATATATTAAATTCCTCGTCGTTGGCCTTAGAGTTGTCCTTTACAGACACTTGGGAGCTCTCCTGTCAGTAATTTTGTTTCTAGCCTATTTGTGTCTGGGCTGGTCTTCATGGTTAAGTCCACTCTGTACTAAAGAGCCTCACAGCTGTTTAATCCTGAAGCCCACACTTACACACTCAAAGAGCTACAGCACCATCTACTGGACACTGATAAACAATGAATGTGTATGCTGTATATGCAAGTGGCTTGCAAAACTACACTCTTGAAAAAGGTTCTTCAAGGGTCCTTTAATAAAGAAAATGATTCTGTTTTAATCTATAAGCTCTATACAGAACCATTTTATGCCTTTATGGTTCTTTGCATGGTGAAATTGTTCTTCAAAACATCCCATTTTCAGTGCTATATAGCATTCTCCCTCATGCTGAAGAACAATTTCACTATGCAAAGAACCTTAAAGCTTGAAATGGTTCTATGTGGAACTAATTTTCATTGTGTGCTTTGATTTGACTAGTGCATTTTTTTTAAACACAGTAGTCTGTATTAATAACCATAAGGCAAACACACTGACAAAGAACTGCATGTTTTAAATCTTGTGTATATCCATTATACTTAGCTGACAGAATGCAGTGTCCCATACATTTGAATCAGGATCTGAAAGTCTCAATTAATAAAACCTGAGCATGGTTTCATTTTACTAAAATGACTTCAATTTAGAATCTGTAGTCTCTTCTCCAAGTGCTACAAATGCAGATCTGTGTGGTGTTTCTGGACTATCAATGACTATCTGAGGTAAACAATTTTGGGTCCCCTGGGAAGAGCCATCAATCCCATTCCCTCTTGGGGAAAAAAAGATTCCAAGCTATCACTAGGGCAGTACCCCTCACATTGAAATGATATTTTTAAAGCTGTAAAGCCTGTTTTGTTTTTTTGCTTTATTTTACTGTTCTGTTTCAAAAATGAAAGTACTTTGCTTTCCCCAAGAAAAGCTTATTTAACGCACACAGCTGGATCTTAAGACCTTTGAGGGTAATTCTACATTGTGTAACGATCCTGGGGGGTATGTGGTGTCCTGTGCTCTGTTTCTTGTTCATCGCTGTTCTGTAAGAATCAGCTCCTGTAGGACTGTGATTAGGTGCAGCAGGGGGCGCTCCAGCTATTAAAGGGCCAGAGATGATTGTAACGGTAGGCTGTTTCTTTGATTGTATTTGATTAGTTTAAGGGCCGATTAATTACCTGTACACTTAGCTTTACCCTCTCTCTCTACTGTTCCAAGATGATGCGTTTATGGCTTAAAAAAGCTAACAGAAATAAATACTGATGGTTTGCTAAAATGTCCGATTAGAGCTCAGGTAGGCCAGTGCAGCCATTTCCTATTCAATAAGAGGCAAGTCCCCTAGCCCAAAAGTAGCAACACCAGTTGCCATGGTGAGCTTTCTGCATGCTGTGTTAAACAGCCTGTCCCTAGCAGTCTCCATCACTGATCCAGTGATCAATTACAGACCCCACCATGGAGCAAGCCATCTTTGGTGAGGGGCTCTCAAATTCATTCCAGAAGCATCAAGATGGAAAATCTCATCTCGACCAGATTTGACCTTGTACAGGAGACATGCCAACAGGTGGGGTTCAGTCCAGACACCTAACACTGGCTAGGCCCTGGCTTGGGTAATAAATCCTACCAACCTGTGCAAGACTAAAAATATATGAATAAATGGGTGAGTGAGTCCACAGCAGAAACAGAATGCATTTCTGTACCTCACACAGGATAGTGTATCAGAGTGATTGTTGGAACCTTCAGTTCACAAGGCATTCATCATACGGCTGATTAAGACCAAGGATTCATTTTAGTGCACCTTGTCTTTTTGACATGACTCCTGGATGTCTAGTTGCTGATAGTGACAAACAGGAAAGAGTTATAGTAGCACAAACAAAATGTTAGTCAGAGCTAGGTATGAACCATGATAAGTGAAGATGGAAATTAATTTTTTGCACATCATTATAAGGCATGAGCAGATATAGTGGACTGGATTAGGACACCTATAATCAGGAAAGCACACTATGTACTACTCAAATTATTAACAACAACGAAGAAACTGAGTGGTTGTACTAATGAGGACGTCTTGCTTAACTGGCTTTCAGCACAACTAGTCAACAACACCCAAAAACGAATACAGGCATGAAAGACAATGAAACGCTTTATGATAAAACTTAGGCTTAAATTGACACGATGTGCAGACAAGACATATGCCGGGTGACAGACAACTGGAAAGATAAGGTCAATCATTCTACAATGAGTCCTATATATGACCTGGAGAGCATACTGCATATCCTCAAAAATACTATAAGACCGATTTCAGACGCTGGACATAAATGAAAGAAACTCAAAGAGGTCATTATTGATGAATCAAATGATATGAAATGAATAAACAAAACTCAATATGAAGTAAAATACTGTATAAAGGACACCACAAAGTGAACAACAGAGGATACAGTGGAAAGCGAAAGAAGACAAGAACAGTCCAAATCAAGAACGTAACATGTATTTTCATAGGTCTAAACACATGTAACAGAAAACAAAGATGGAAGGAAAACTCAGGACCTGTACCTCTGCAGAAAAAGAAACATTGCCACGCCATTTTTGTTGATCTCAAATGCACAGAAGAGGCCCTGGGATAACTGACAAAACAGAGAACCCTGACATGCTTCCGGGCTCTCCTCCTACCACGGTCAGTTCCACGGACTACATTTCCCACCATGCACCCTGTCATGATGTCATTAACACGTGCCCAAAATCCACCAATCAGGAACTGCCTTCCGGATCCTCTTCCCCACAGTACTAATCACACTTCCAGGTTTTCCCTCTGCCTCTCTAGTGTGAGACGCAGCCTAGGTCATTAAACCTCCGAACCCCACTACCCAGGATACACCAGGTAGTGATGTCACGGCCACGTGCCCCTCAACCATCAATTACGGACAACTTCTGCGCTGGTCTTCCCCCGAGTTTTTCCCGGTTTCACCCGTGTGTCAATAACTCGGTTCGCTTTTTGACCCCAGCTCCACGCTCCACACACAGCAAGGTATTGTCATGGACAGTTCACACACACACACACACACACACACACACACTGACAAGGACTTTGTAGAACATTGTGCTCAGTAGAAGTGAACTAAATACTACCTCGACACTTCACTGGCACAGACTCCAATAGAGCAGTGTATACTGTTCCAGTGTTCTATTTCAACCCTGTTCTATTTATCACTCACTGCACTATTTGTCCTCAGTTGTTCAATATATATTCTTCTATGCAAAAAGAAAGCCTCTTGATGCGCAATAATTATCTCAATAAGCTATCCAAAGAATGTGCAATAACTAACTGCTACCTCACCTGTCTATTGTCTGTTTTAGAATATACAGTTGTTTTAGTCATTTATTATATTTAAATATTTTTTAGGCAACGTGTATATATGTATAGTATTGTTTTATTTTTATTTTATTTTTATTTTTTCCTTCTGTCTCTCTCTCAATTTTTGCACTTTATGTATTTTAGCCATATGTTTAATTTTGCAGTGTAAAGTGCCGTCGGATTGCTGCTCAGTTTCGTTGTACACTGTGCAATGACAATAAAGGCATCTTATCTTATAGATGAAAGAGATCTACAGATCAACACACAACAGTCAAATTAATGTAGTGATGAATTTATCATCATTTATTGTTCCTGGTAACTATCATCTTCCTTCCTAGTAGTATTACAGTCCCACACTTGTGTGTAACTACCCTTTTGATGATGAATGTATTGTGTACATTTATGTACAGAATGTAGACATATTCATTAAGGATCAATGTGTGGATCTAACACTACTCCTTCCCTGACCTAATCCTCTCTTCGAGCACAGCCAGAAACCTGCTGCTTGTAGTGCTGTCTCTAACAGCGACAGCAACTTATAGACCGCACACTAGATGGCAGCACCAGCGTACAGTCTATGATTTGAAGCATGTTACTGCAATACCACGCATGAACAATAGACGGCGGTATATATAACTGTCAGGAAGAAACCAAGCAGTTAAATAAACAATGACACACAATAAAAAACTCTTATAAGACCAAAATGTTGTATGGTTGTATATAGTAACTGGCCATCTGAGAACATGATTTGTTAAGTTATTTAGCAAAAAAGTATTCTACTATATTATAATTATTATTAATATATAATAAATTATTGTAAAAGAAACAGATAAACCACTGGTATGTAATGTGTGTGAGTATATTAGGTTAGGTTAAATGGTGTTGAGTCTCATGTCTTGAACAGCTCCAGGGTGATGTGGCGGTATGTGCTGTGCCTTCACAGAGGGTCTGGTCACATGACCGTTCAGCGCAGCATTGGTGGTTCAGTGGTAGAATTCTCGCCTGCCACGCGGGAGGCCCGGGTTCGATTCCCGGCCAATGCAAAGCACAATTTTGGCAGCTGCACTAGTGTAACACAGTGGGGACAGGTTTAGGTGTTTACTATTACCTTCCAATCCCTAGTTCATGTAAGCAGTCCAATCTGCCGATGGGGTGTAACTAATCCATGTAAGGACTGAAGTGCTGCAAGAAGTCGGGAACCAAATCTGTGTTCTTCTAACTAAATAACTTTACAGAGAACAATAGATCTGATTACATGTTTTTACTGTATCTGTGTTTATTTATTTTTCCAAAATGTTCTTTAGTGCTTTAGTGTTTATTTGTTTACAGAAAGCACATACTGAAGCAAACGTTTTTTTAAAACATATATATATATATATATATATATATATATGTGCGTGTGTATATGTATATGTACATGTGAATATATATATATATGTATGTATGTATAAACTATCTCCTGAAACACTATAGAACATTCAGAATTAATGCCACAATAAAAGGTAACGACCTGTGTGTTTGTGTGTGTGTGTCTGTGTCTGTGTGTGTGTCTGTGTCTGTGTCTGTGTATGTGTGTGTGTGTGTGTCTGTGTCTGTGTGTGTGTGTGTGTGTGTGTGTGTGTGTGTGTGTGTGTCTGTGTGTGTGTCTGTGTGTGTGTCTGTGTCTGTGTCTGTGTGTGTGTGTGTCTGTGTGTGTGTCTGTGTCTGTGTCTGTGTGTGTGTGTGTGTGTGTGTGTGTGTGTGTGTGTCTGTGTGTGTGTCTGTGTGTGTGTCTGTGTGTGTGTGTGTGTGTGTGTGTGTGTGTGTGTGTGTCTGTGTGTGTCTGTGTGTGTGAGCGTATGTGTGAGCGTAAAATACCGGTCCATCTTTCCTAGTGAATGGCTCAAAATTTTAATAAAACAAAGTTTTAGAAACCAGGCAGTATATTAGTACATATTTAATGTAGTAATGTTCTGTGAAGGACATATAACGTCTGGTTCTTTTCCCCAACACGGTGAACGATTCTAATACAATACTGACATTTAATAGCCAGAAATCTGCTGCTGCTTACTCATACATTATGAAGCAGAAGCAGGTTATAAATAGCACACTAGATGGCAGCACCAGCATACTTAAAGCATGTTACTGCAATACCACACACGAACAACAGATGGCGGGTTGGTGTTTCAACAGGATCGAAACTCCTCTGGGTCTCTGGTTAGGAATGTAAGGGATAAATCAATCAGTTAAATCAACATTAAGTGAACAAGTGAAGATGAGGCGGGAATGTTTTTATGGTTATTGATAGTAAAGTTATGCAAAAGTAACGCAAAATACAAGTAATACAAAACCTTCATTCTGTTTGAGAAAAGAATATGTGAAGCCATTTATCTGGACAAAAAGAACATTTTAGGTCATAATGAGGTCATCACATAACAGCTTCTACATCCAAATAGTGCACTATATGCTGAATATGATTAATATTATCCTTTAATATTTACATTCAGCCAAACCTGTACAACTCTGAATCTAACATTTAGTTCACTGTTTGGGTCCAGGGGCCATAGTTTCATTACCTATGTAGTGCACTATTTATCTATTCAATCAATAAATTTAATTAATTAAATTAAATCAGGTAAGAATATAATATTTACATTCAAAAAACAAAACATTAGATGCATCCAGAAGGAAGTTTCAGATGGTAATCTTATTGGGAAGGAAGATAAAGGTTTACCAGGAACAATAAATGATAATACATTTAGACTGATATGGCAATATTTAGTAAGCTACACATACAGAGGTAGTGTCTCTGAGTATGCCGCCGAGCAGCAACAGACATCTCGGCATGGAGTTGTAGAGGTTCCTAATGGTGTCCTGTGATGATCCATCCCATGCAACTTTATAACTTTAATATTTTCACACAGTTCCTGCAGATTTTGTGGTAATGGTGGAGGTGGAATTACCACACACAGATTTGTTAGTCATATCCACCAAGACAAAAGAGGAATGAACTGCTGCCATTCTGAGTCACTCCATGACAGTCTGGCACCACACCATTGCAGTCTTTGGCGACGTTAGCATGGTGTTAAAGGCAGTCGCCGGAACTGTCTGCGTGCTTTTAGTCCTGTGTTGTGGAGACATCTGGCAATGCTACTGGCACTAACAGGATGAGTCATGGAGGGCATCAGTGCTGGTTGAATGTCCGTGATCGTGTCTGCTGGGTCAGTCAGGTACAGTGATAAGGCAAATGGGCCACTGACATGGTAAAGTAATATAAAAGGTAAAGTAAAGGAAAATGGAGATACAAGACTTTGTTTACACAAGCAGTGATATGCAAATGTTTCCTGTTTAGCTTGTCTACCATTACACCTGTTTTTCTTGTGTGCAGCTAAGTCCATAAATAATTAACTTTTCCTCCTTCCAGTTTGGTTATGTGCACCTCTGAGTCATAAAGAACAGATGGAAAGCAACAACTGCCTCTAGCACGCACACACACACACACACAAACACACACACACACACACACACACTCACACACACACACACACACACACACACACACACACTCACTCACTCCTAGCAGGAGCCTCTCTACCTGTCCTGTCATGAATAAAATAAATGTGTTCTGGCTGTTTGCTTTTTGTGGTTGGGGGCTTGAGTGATATGCAGCCTGATGGGCAGGCCTGAGCCACAGTGGAATGACAGACTGTAGTGTAGTTATGTCTCTGCCATTAGGAAGCACACTCAGATATCTGGCCTGACTCTTCCCCATCTCCTGCTGTGCTGTTCCTGCCCTCTGCTATCTGCTCTCAGCACACACTAAGCAGCTGTTCAGACATGCAGGCTTGCTCTCTCGCTCTTTCTCTCTCAATGCACATGAATCGCAATATCAAGCCTGCGTCTTGTGATTGTATCATAAAGATATGCATTACGAGCTGTTCTCTAGACTAGAACAACATGAGCATGCGTGAATACTTTAAAACCACTGTTTTTGTCTCACTTCCTCTTCCTGTCTTTGTCTTAATCGGCGAGTTCCTTGTTTGTTCCTTGTTCAGCCAGTTCTTTGTTTGATGTAATAGCTTATTTTTGGGATTCTTAAAATCTTTGATCTTTTTTTTTTCCTCTCTTTGGGCCCTGCCACATGTCTCCTGATCTATATCTTCTACCTCTGTGGCTCATTTCTCCACTAAGCTGTGTGTTTACAAATGATACGTGGAAGTAACAAGGAGGTATTTTATTTCAGATAAATGTTCCGTTATACGAGGTTAATAGATGTTGAGTCTGTAGTCAACAGTGTATGGATCATTTTCAGGGCAAGAGAAGATTCATAACTGTGGTCAGAGGAACCTAGTTTGGGCTTTCTACCAAAGCCATAGATTCAGCCAGTTCCCGTGTACAAGTCAACGTATCTTGTCTAGTTTAACTGATGTCTGGATCTATTAAACAATTCCCTGTTCATAAATGCATTTCTGTGTAGCAACTTCTGGCAAGTAATATTTAATATAATTTATTAACAGTTTCAATTTATATGTACTTTGTAAATGCAGGATATGGGTTTTATGTATTGAATCTAGCATTAGCATGCTGGCAAACTAACCATTACCACTAATCACTTCCCCTTTCCTATCAGCTACCATCCAGGACTGGGTTTCTCAAAAACATCTTAGCCCAAAGATGAATTCTATATGTTAATGTAAACCTCACACTGAGCACTTTCTGCTCCAGTTAGGGTGGTATTAATATTACTGATAAACTAAGACGTTAATACTGAGATTTAGGGAACTTTATTGCAGCATTTTAGACTAGACACTCGATGCTCTCTAAACATAGATTATACCAGTTTCTCAGTACAGCAAATAATAAAGAATGCCAGCATTCTGTACATTTTGGCCAATGACAATAATGTATTTGTGGACTAAGCATGGATGAGGTATCATCACTGCATACAATTGAAATCAGGTATCTGTAAAATGGTAGCTTTACAGCAGAGAGTAAATACGATTTTACTTTATTTACTCCTTTACTTTGTAGGACAAGGTATAGAGATTTTTTTCTAAGCAAATTAGGTAGTTTATGTTGGTCCGATCCTTGTGGGCTTGTAACTCTTGAGCTCAGAATTTGCAGGAAACTGAAAATCGCAAAAATGAAAATAATTTTTTTTTAACAGCCATGATATTGTGTTCTATTACATAAGTCTTGCAGCTTTAATAGAACACTAAGCAAGCAAATTCAGACACCAGTGAATCACTATGTGAATAAGTGTGCGAATTCTTAAAAAGTGTGAAAAATGTGTGTCTATTTTACTTAAAAACTTTTTTTTTTTAATTCACTTACATTTTTAAAACCAGGTTCAGATTCATTAAGCCATTAGGTGTCATTGACAAGTACCTTCTTAAGTCTGTTCATATATGAACTTGTTATTGAGAAAAGTCCTAGGAAAAAGCTTCTGCCAGATTCATGATGTGTTCTCAAACCTCAGAATTGTTCTGATTGTACTTAAGAATAAATCACAAAAACAGCCAGGGTTGATGGTGAATCAGTTGGTGAATAAGTTGTTTAACCATATTTTGAGCAACTGCTTTAACAACTCAGGAACTATGACTCTGATGAAAATCACACTTTGAAATGTAAGCAGCGTTTTCGGGAACACCTCAAGTGAAGAGGTGGTAATGACTGTCTGAGGCCAGATGGCTGACAACAGACAACAAAAGTCCAGCATCAAATGACCTGTGTAATAAAATATTGAGCATGCGATAAGTTATGGATTATTAAAGACAGAGGATGTGCATGTGTGGCTGAGAGATCACTCCTGTTCTATAGCGATGTCAATCTCAGGAGGTGCTTTATTCACAAGCTCTGATCACTTCAAAGCTTCACATATGGCACGTCAAACACTCACCTAAACATAGAGCTGCAAACCTCCTCACTTGTGGCGTCCCCTTCACACTCTGTGTGACAATAAGTGAGAGATGCATTGCAGGCATGTTACCTCAGGAGTCGTCAGGGTCCCATTGTACTTCTCTTTTGAAATGCCAAGCTTGTCAAAAATTAGGACAACTAATAGTCATAGAATGGCTGCTGCCATCGCAGGAAGCCCTGAGAGTCTATATGTTTCAGATTTCTGTGTTTTCTTATAATGTATATCTTAAAATGGTTAAAATATGACATTTATTTCCAAAACAGACATTTTAATCAGAAAAATATATTTCTAACAAAAAAAAATGCATGACAAATGTATTCATGTCACAATGGTGTCATATAACAAATATGTATCTCTGTTTTTAGACATCATTTAAACACAGCAGCAACACTTTACAGCATGTTAACATTTTATATTTTGAACAGACTAAAATAAATGCTGCAGAATTAAAAAAAAATTTGGGTTTTTTTTCTGGGCAACTGCTTTTGTAGTCTGTTATTCTCTTTAACTTATTTGTTACACTATGCGAGCCTTGGGGACTTGTGAATTGGTGTTCAAAGCGTATTCATAGAGAAATGACTCAAAACTTGTTGAAGAGTGTGACGTCTAAGGAAGTGACATGTGTACTTCATGTAGTTATAATCATGTCTTCAGCAGTACAATGTACATACTTATAACCTGGCTCAAAAAGGTTCCAATATATTGGCATGTTTTTTCCTCCTGGCCCAGTAATGCCACTTCATGCCTCTTTTCTTTTTAACAGTAAATTGTACTTAGTGCAGCTCAAACGAGCTTAGACTTGTTTGTTAATGCATGAATGACTTAGACTTTTTTTGGTAAGCTTTTAATTAGGAGAAATTAAATTTACAGCACTTGATAGACTCTCTTATCCAGAAGGACTCTTGAGACTCTAATAATGTTCCAAAGGTAACTGATGTTTTTCTAGAACTGAGCATTTTACATCAGCCTTTCTGCATGAATGTATTTAAATCTTAATGACTGTTTTGCATATAATGTTGAAAAATCAGTGGAACTGCTCTGTGTTGAGATATGGTGTATATTTAATAGCAGTGGGAACGTTACCCTATTGCTCTGCAGCTTGTGGTTGTTTACCATAGTGGGTAACACCTTTGTTCTCCACCCAGCAGCCTGGGTTTTGCTTCCCCACCCATGCACCCACACCATGCTGTACAGGCATCCATGTAAAATCTCTTAATGCTGCATCAAAGTGGGAGTCCTTCTGTAAAACTACCATTTTCAAAAATATGTGATTTGGTGAGGTCATGAAGAACTCCTGCAAGCCTGTGGAAAAGCATATCAGGTGGCTCCTCATGAAGAAGCTTGCGAGAAAACCAAGAGTGTGTAAAGTCACATTAAAGCAATGGAGGGGCATGTGTGAAAAATCTAACACTGAAGATTTGGTTAGCACAGTTTTTGGTTACTGCAGTCCATCTATGTTATTCTTCCTCAATTTTTGTTCTAACAGACGAAAAATAGTTCAACATTCTTTGAGCAGGTTCCTGGGTTTGAATTCTCTGTCTGTTAATGGCTGGAGTTTCTGTATATTTAATGACCCATAAGACAGCAAGCTCAATCATCCTTTCATATTAAACTGTATTTCTAAAATATTCTAAATATTCTGCTATCCAAATACCTGTTATTATAAAGTAAATGAAATGTGAAATGATTATTTATTATACAACCTAAAAAGGTTACTGTATACCTTATTGTATATAGTATATTTTATTCACCACAAAAAGTTTCATAGACAATCTTCTCTCCTATTGAACATCTAGTTGATTAGCCAAGACATGTTAAGTGTCTGAAGTTGGTTTACTCAGATTTGCATTGGAGATACAACGTTTTTTGTAGATTTTGGGTCACACAATTCAAACAATTCAAGGCAGACAGTAAAAAGGCATTGGTGTAAATTCATAGTTAATGTTATTGATAATAGTTAGCAATTACCGCTAAGTTTAGTACTTTTTATTTACCTTTTATATTATTAACTTTGTATAATTGTTGATCTACACTATAAAGCTTTGACATATGTAATTCCTGATGATATTAATGTTTATACACAAACTATTACACACCATGAACATTTGCTGAGTTGGCGCTACGTTTTGTTTATCTAGAATAACGTATCATTTATGTTATGCTAGCATAGCATGTAGGCCATAGGCCTTTGGCCCTCTCTTGATCACAGCTCCCCCTGCCTCTTCGTCTTCTTTCTTCTGTCTCTTTCTCTGATCTAATCGACTCCTTTCTGTCTCAGCTCTTTCTTGGAACCTATTGGCCTCTGTTTTTTCCTCCGTCTAAACAAGTCTCCTCCTCTCCTTTCTCTGTTCTCCTCCACCCCCTCTCTCCTTTGTCCTTCACGTTTCCCTCCAGAATTCTGGCCTAAGGCTGAGTTATTCTGTCCCTGCCAGCCCATCTGGCCCTGGGGCCTCTTTGGACAGCTGTTCGGCCTGCTCTCATTATCCCTCTGTCCTTTTCCCTCTCTCTCTCTCTATTTCCCTCTCTCTGACCTCTAGGCATTGGTCAGCAATGGGCACTCGATTCTCTTCAGACAAAGTCATGTGCTTTCATTCATCTGAATGACACGTATGATTCTCAAATCAAGTGTCTCCAGAATATAAGAATAATTATTGTTATTATTATACCAAGTTTTGGAATGTATCCTACATTCAATATTTACAGTGTCCAAAGGCCTTAAATGCTGTAAAACACTGTAAACATAAATCAGCATAAACAAGTGTTGGTGATTTGTGATAGGATTAAGCTATATGCCAGAAAAGCGTTAAAACTTAATTTCCTCTTTTTGCCTGGATCATGTTTGTCGTGAGGAGAGCAGTGATTAATTCTGCTGACACTTCACGAATGCATACCAAACAAGGGTTATTCATTTCCTTTTCTTGGACAAATTTCAAGCTATGCTTCCTTGTCTGACATTAATTTAGCCTGTTAGATAACCTGCTGATAACATCGAATTTATAGTTGCATAATTTGTTTACCTCTTGCATAAATATATCACGGCAGTGCAAATCATATTCATAAATGCACACATGTGGATAGATGCAGTAAAGATTGACTACACCCTTTTGAACCCTTGTAAAATACCTCACGATGGACTGTTCGTCCACAAAACAAAGTGCTACATCAGTTATTGAACCTCAGCAAGTTACCAGAACCAATATCATTTAAATTTACAATAATATTTAATTAGAGTATTATAAAAAGGACTTGTGCACATCTAGCAAAGCAGGTTTTCTCTTTTCTCAGCCAGGTGTAGACTGGTCTTTAGGCGACACATGTGTGTGTGTGTGTGTGTGTGTGTGTTAATGATCTGCCCTTTAGACTCACACTGGCCTGAGACCAACTGCTGATTACAGCTCATGGTAATACAGGTTAGACTGCAGAGAACGTTAACAACATAGCATTACAGCCCCACATTACAGCCATGCTAATGTTCCCATTCACACTGAATGGCTGATGGTTTAAAAAAAACCACAGGCACAGAGCGGAGCCGGGCCACCTGTCGAATGTGTGCACATCTTTACAGAACCGCTAATTAATTAAAGGGAGTGCATTCAGGAATATGTGAACAGGACGATGCCTATAGAAGCACAAAGCTGCACCCACTCACCCCCTTGAGGTCTATATTTGCATTTATTACATCATGAGAGTTCTTGTGCTTATTTTAGGCCATAAAAGGTATATGTTTATAGTGCATGAGCGTGCCTGCTAAGTGAAAACACCACAACGTATGTATGAATAGGATCAAAATGACAAAGGTCTTGACTCATATTTAACTAAAACCGCTCTCTTAGGCGATCATACTCATATTGTCTATTGTCTATCTCTATGTCCTTGTTGTTATCAATGTTTCTTTGTTTCTTTCCTGTTTGGCACCCACAATAAATTATAAATAAATAAAACTTTGGGCTTGGGAAAAACATTATACAAGAATAAAGTATTATTATTATTATTATTGTTGTTATTATTATTATTATTATTATTATTATTATTATTATTAACAGCCTTTAAATTGAATTCGACATCAAATTATTTTGTGCTTTTGAATGTGATAATTTACAATACTGACAAGTTACCCATGTACTCAGAGCTCTGTATGTGCACTAAAGCATTTTAATGGGGCATCCATATACGCCAAATCCTTATTAACGTTGAATGAATATAATAGTAATGCTAAGAGCTTTAAGCTTTAATTCATTTTCATGTATCTGGGGACATGAGTTGGTCTTATAATTGAAATAGACACTCTATATCTCTCTCCTTTTCTCTCTCTCTCCTTTCTATACAGACATGCAACAGGCAAATGACATAATCTTTGCCTGACTGTGCTGCATTTGTGGGGGGATGAGAGTGGCAGTTAGACGCTGTCTGAGCTTGGTGCCGTTGGCTGGGGGTCCAGCGCTATCTTCCTAGCCTCCTTCTCTGTTTGGATGGGGGTTTGTTCCCTTGAGTCCCCACTTTACACCCCAGCCAGGAAGTTCATTATGCTTTACAGACACTCCTAACGGGTCAATGCACATACATAATGCATTCATAAGCAATTGCGCTGGGACCACCCATCTAAACAATGTACACAGACTTAAATGTTATTCCAATGGAGATTAAAATGAAAGAGCTCCATTTTAAGGAATATGGGACAAATGTTGTGTTCATTGTAAGGGGTTACAGAAGAATCTGTTACATCTGTACCCAGGAGGCACGAATGACCACAGAACACAGGTTACAGGTTCTTATGTTTCTGGAATGGGGTTCATTACAGCTGGAATATTTGTTCTTAGAATATTTGTTCTTTGAGTTCTAAAAGTTAAGAGCATTTTCCCTTACTCTTGTAAAACTGTGGAGGTATGAGGTTTAATTTTAAATATGACTACATATTTTATGTGACCAGTAATGGATCTAGTTCCTATTAAGAAATACCTGATCTGGAAATGTACTGTATACTTATAGTATCATTTCAAACCGCCAGTGTTTGAGGCTCATGTAAATACGCCTGTTGGCAAACCCATGATAACACTGTATGTGTGTGTGTGTGTGTGTGTGTGTGTGTCTGCCCACCCCACATTTGGGGCCAGAATGAGGCTAAACTCTCACACCCTGTCAAACACCCACCAGGCTGGTGTAAAGCCTCACGTAAGCAAACAGCTCCCTATAGAAGTGCCTGAGCTTGCCTCTGGGAGTCGGTTAGTGAAGACCAGTTTTACCAGTTTTTACTTTTAATGAATTTGTTGACTCTGCGACATTAGGATTATAAATAAAAAGAATAAAATCTGTGTTTTGCCACATGCCTTGTAACAGTGCATTCCCTGAACCATCTGTACATGTCTGCATAAATATAGTTTTCTCTTATTATTATTGCTTTTGGACTCAATGCACATTTCCCTATTTTGTCACAGAGCTCATGCCCTCTACTGTATTACTGAGCATTGCTTTCAGACTTAAGAATGTATAGATGTCTCACTGATTCAGAGAGGTGACTAGAACAGAGATATTGTTTTATTAATTTCCATTATTTAAATAATAGAATGACAGAGGTAGAAGTAAACTGTCCTGGTTAAAAATGAAAAAACACTTTTAGTGGAAGGACATAATGTCCCTATCAGGAGAAATGTATTTATGTGCATATATTTCCATTATATGTTAATCAAGGTATAATTGCTTGTAATAATATGCTGTAATATGCTTTACGTCAAAATATAATGTTTATTCCTTCTCCTGGTCAAAAGATACAAGGTTTTGTTCTAACTGTGACAGTTAATATCAGGCAGAGCTACAATGGAACGTCCTAGAACACCTACTGTCTATCAGGAAAGCAGTTGAAGTTTTGGGGTCGTTTTGTTCTAAATAAAATGCTAACGCTCAGAAGTGAGAGGTGTGAACAACAACACAGCAGTTCCAGTGCTGAACCAATGAAATCACACACATGGAGCGAATTAGTAGCTCAATGTGAACGGCTCACAGATTTCTCAAAAAATCACAGATTTCTTAAAAAGGGCTCACAGTATACTTGAGTTTAGGAACAAACATTGTCTTTTGAGGTTCAGAGCTATTGAAGGTTTACTGTAGTACCTGTCACTGTGTAACATAACATAATCCATATACCAGCCCTGCCGATTCACATTTCAGGGATAAATGGAATGACTTCCTGACCCGGATCAGTTTAATCCCGAACCGATGTAGGGAATCTCTACTGATACTGCTTTATAATCCATCCTTTCACTTCTGTGTCTGAGACTGGAGAGAAGATAGGAATGAAGTAAGTAGATATAGTAGAGATAGTGCTATTTTGTTTTTCCTGGAGTTGACACAAAACAGTGAGGGACAGATAAGGGCTGTTCTGCGAACTAAGTGCTGTAATGCAGACAAATAGCATTTGTGTTTAAACGTTTGGGAACCAATGGTCAAATGTCTTTACATTTAAGTAAAAATAAGTATACAGAGAAAACACATCAGTGCGTTTAAAATTAAATACAAAATATGCATTAAATGTGCAGCAGTTACTGGGGTTTATTAAAATGTTTGAGGACGACATCAATATCTGTAATTGCGTTTGGCAGACACTTAATATTTCAATTTTAATGTGTAAAAGAAAGGTTTGGTATCTGTTCAAACTTTTGCGTATCACCAAGAAAAAGATGTTTCTCTTAAATAGTTATTTTACAGAAGAGGGGAAAAACCTTACTAACTTCTGATGCGGGTTCATGTAACAAGGTTTTATTCCAAGCATTCCTATTGGCCTATTGATCATGGTATTCAGACACAATGTAAAAAATGTAAAGACACAACGCTAAGCTCAAATCATTCACTAAACTCATAATCAACAAAAATTGACAAACGTGTTTTTCTCTGGACAGCAAAACACCTTGTCGTGGTGGACAGTTATATGCTGTGGCAGTGTTTAAGTGAATCTGTGTTTTTTAGTTTTGATGCCTCTACAACAAGTACAATATTAGTTTGGTCCACATAAAATGTTTGTTTGAGCAGAGTGTTTTGCTCCCCCAACATTCTCACAACTTCTTTGTGCTGGAATGGGATGAATCCTGGTCAAAATGGGAGGGCTGCATTGGGAGTCTGAGTGGTTGCCATGACATGTAGAAACAGTAGGTTCTCCCAGCACTATGGAAAGGGGGGGAAGGGTTTTAACCCACTTTCAACCAGCAAATGTAGAAATTCAAAAGAAAATGGTTAATCTTATGAACGTATTTTCTCATTCTTGCTATCTCTCTTGTGAAGAGGTGTTTACAATATCTATATCTATTAGCAGGTTAATACTGACATGCTTAACAACTGATACAGTACTAGTTATTATATCAGTCCCAATGACCACTCTTTTATAGCATATCCTTATCAGAGCTAAAACTGTGCACTAGTATACCGAGTCCCTAGAACCATCATAAAGGTTTACGGTTGGAAACTGACTGAAGGAACGCTTCTTTTGATATGGTTCTCATGTGCAGGGCACTTTGATGAGCCTTTAGTTTGATGTACCGTTAGCATTAAGAGTAAGCTATGTGTACACCTCTCCTGCAGACAGGTTTATCAAGCTTTCTCTATTTTAAGGAAGATGATTTCTCTGCTACATGGTATGCTTTGAAAGCAGTTTAATATGGTAAGTGGTAATTAGCCACAGAGAAAGGGGTTAAAGGATATTAAATGAGAGTCAACGAAAATACTTTTTGTTTAGTCAAATACCCAATAAATAAACATGTCAGGTTTCCAAACCTAGAAAATACATTCCATGTCCTGTGAATAGGTGATCAAAATACACTGAAAAAGCTCTGCAGCCATATAACCTTAGAGAATTATTAATAACTGTCTTCCATGTACACCTAGATTTTTTAGAAAGCTAAGATTATTGTAAAAACCATGTTTATGTAATAAAAATACAACGTGAACATGCCCATGTAATTATCTGTATTTGTTTTATAGACTTTGTCTTACCAGCCTTTTGTTACAATAAAAACATAAAGCCCCCCCCCAGCTGAAGTGATCTGTGGTACATCCCAAGCAGGATCTCTGGACACTATTGGCTGAAATGTTGTTGTGGGCGTTCCCTGTCTTTTACTTGAAATGTTCCGCGGGAAAAAGGCTGCTGCTTCCCTTGTGTCTTCGATGTGCATTTTTTTTGCCGCCCACTAATGTCGACGTAAGCACGTCATTGGATGCAGCGTAGACGCAGCCCGATGTCTGATTGGATAATGATCTTGTCTGTAACACGTAAGCCCGCCCACAGTTGTTAGGAACACAACCGTATAGAAAGTCAGTCTGCTCTGATTGGACAGATCAGATGTATCTTGCTTTCTGATTGGTTGTGCTGGTTGCCGCTCGGTGGCTGCCCATTTTGAACATAAATAAGGGCTACAGTCAGCTTTTCTTTTCTCTCAGCAGAATTGGTAAAGAGTCAGAGAGAGTGCACAGGAAGCGGCAGCTCTCTGACGGGAAAACTAAAATATGACCTTTTAGAGTTTTTTTTATTTTCGGCTTTTTGTACAGTCGGGACTACTTTAGGCGTCGACAGCATGCGCGGTTATGAAACTCGTTTCTCTCCACTTTAAGGAAGATACATGCATTTGTAAACAGGGCTTACGGACGTGGCTGTGTGTCGTACGTGCGTGCTAACAATCAACCTCGCTGGCTAACTCCAGGTCTTTTGTCTTCAGTAACGATTGGATTTATTTATTGTTAGTTAACGTCACATTCATCTGATCAGCCCCCTGTAAGCGTGCAAAATGGAAATCGACGATTTTGAAAGTGGCTTTAGCCCTGTCAGTGCTCAGCTGAGCTCGGGGCCTGACTTCATCCCCAGGCTTTCCAGGCCGTCTCTGCCGGAGATTGAAGCTCGGGGCTCCCCTTGCATGAAAAACCTCTTCTCCCCCGGACCCGCTGCCGTGCTATCCCCCGTCACCAATTTGACACTAAACATGGATAATCTTGCCGTTCTTGGAGGGTGAGTAGATTTGTTTTATCATAAGCTGAAACCTGTTCTCCTTTCAGCTGTGTGCCTATCACTGAACGTGTAGCTCACTGGATAGCTGTTAGCCGAAGTGTGGGAGTCAGGCTAGCCGGCTAGCTGCATAGTTTAGCTTGATGTATGTTGTGTAGAGAACAGTTTTGTGGTTGAAAAGAAATATTTGGTCTTTGTAACTTAACGTGTGTGAAACAGACGCAAGCTATTTACACTTATTTTAACATGTGCTGTCTTTTATACAGACAATGTGAGACGCCTAAACGGAAGAAGCCCGTCCTGAAGTTTCCCTCATTCGCTTCCGACACTTCATCTGATGCAGGTGAAGTCCACCGCTCTCCTCCCCGCCGTATAAGTCATTTTAATGGTAATGGCATGCCGTTCAAAATAACCTAGGACTATGAGAAGTCCTTCGGCCACGTGTTGGTGTGCACGGATTAATAAATATCTGTTGCTCATGTGTGGGAGTAAAACATGTAATCACACCGGTGTGTGGCTGCTGCACCAGTGATGCAGTTACTTCATTTGATCTCTCCGTTTGTCCACTGTTTCAGGTCTTGGTCTGGAGCCTCCCAGTCCTGTGGATCCAGCGGACGCAGAGCAGAAGTAAGTTGGGTTACACTGATTTGTTGTGGGTTTAATAACTCACTTGGCTTTTGATGAATTCTTTTAGTTCAGGGTTTGTTTTTGATGATTTTATTATACTTTAGACAGATTGTGCATTGGAGGTTGGTGACGTGTGGGAAGTAGTTGAATAATTTACAGTATGTGATCTTGTTTTTCTAAGTTGAACCAGACTATGCAGTTCTACTATGTGAAAACTACCATCAAAAACTGAATGCGGTGTTAAATGCTGCACTGAATCCAATTAAACAGTCAGTGGGTTTTATAGGTCTTCATGATATCGATGATATCATCAGGCAAGTCATGAGATTTTATCAATGTAAGAAAAAACAGCGTTTATGAACTGTTCAGAAAGTTCTGCTTGTTTAAATATGCTTGGTTAAATATTTCATATGTGTAGGTTTTTAGGTTGTTTTTCTGCAGACAGTCCATCACCCAGCTCCAATTACCACCATTAAATTAGCTTTTCTCTTCAGTGCAACATGTTGAACTACTCTATATTGGTCTCATTTAAACACAGTTCTTCCTACAACTCCGTTGCACATCATTCATCAGTGATAAGTGTCTTTTTTAAAACCCTCCTGAAGATTCTGTAAACCACCATTGTTTATTTGGTGTTGTAACTGTTTGTGGTTTACAATGTCACTAATCTGATGAAGACTTGAAGACCTTTACCAGAATCAATTTAAGAACCAATTTGAATATAGGAGGCCTAATGACCTTCTCATAGTTGTTGCACGACTTGCCATTGAGGTTGGTGGCGTTTCGTATCCTGGGTGGTTTGGGATTTGGGGCTCAGATGGTGCATTTGATGTCATTATTTAATAAAATGCCCATTCTGTGCAAAACATTGTCTTGTCATTGCTTTGTTTGCAATAGCGTTAAATGTGTTACCTCCACTGATTGTCTGTTGGTGGCTATGCAGGAGAGCTTGGCTTGGGGATTATAAATTAATCCCTGCCGGTGAGTGATTTATGCATATGGCTGTGAGTTTAGTTATTTAGCTGAACAGCCCATACTGCCAGGTGCTTGATGATTATGGCTTTTGGGCCTTGGCTCAGAGAGATGGGATATCTTAACTGGCTTTTTTTTCTGCTGCACCTTTGGGTAATGTATTGGCATGATTAAGAACTGACACTGCCAACAAGAATGTCAGTGAATCCAGCTATTCAGGGCATTCTAATCACAGCATGCCTAGACATCTGCTGTTTGAGTGAGGTTGTACCTTTCTGAGCATTTAGCTATTGGAAAAATCCTCATTCTCATGTAACCACTCTAGCAGCAGTCTCTTGTGCATGTCTGGTTTTAAGATTGTTGCCAAAGTGGTTGTGCGCATAGACCGGCACACTTCATGGTCTTCATCAATGGAGCAGTACAGAGTGTGTTAGCCTGGGCTGTGGTAATGAATGGATTCCCCCCCCAACTTCTCTGTCCTCATTCAACCCACTAATTCTCCCTCTTCCTTTGCTCTGAAAGGCACGCTCCTTAAACCCCCTCCTCCTCTTCAGAACCCCATTCACTCTCTATCCGCTGATAAAGAGGGGCTTGCAGTGGGGGTTAGCGTCATGTGGGCATATGGTAGATTAGAAGACACACAATCCCCATTCTCCCAGGAGCTGTTTTGCATACAGGTGGGCAGTGGCGCGAGCCATGCCCCAAAGTGTAGTCAGGGGCCCAGTCCTGGAACGTAAATGAGATGTTCAGTTTCTTTCAGTGTCATTATGTTTTAACAGGTGTGTGTGGTTTTTAGGTTTCAAAGACTTATGTGGCCATGCTTTAACTGGCTTTTTTTTCTCTCTCTCCCCCCCCTCCTCTTAGGTTTGAAAGGGCCATACAGAAAGCCACCAAAATGGTCAATGAGTAAGTCATTTTCTTTAGCCAGAGCTTGTTTGTCCAAAGTAACATTTTATTTATTTATTTATTTGTTTATTTATATTTATTTATGTCTGGCTTTACAGAAAGATGCCTATTCGCAGAATACACTCACTACCGGTAAGTACAGCTAATGGGCTTGTGCCAGCCTGTTTGGTGCTATTATACATACTCATTAAGTTTACTTTCCCGCCCTGGACAGTCTCATTGAATCTGTTTGCTTATCCTTTGTCTCCTGTTGTCCCCTCTCTGCAGCTGCAGTTATTGGGCCATAGTCCAAACCTGAAAAGTAAAGATTCTGATCTTCCACGCTATGGAATCTTCAGTCAGACAGGCAGCTTGGCTAACAAAGAGAACCTACATGAGGTGTGATGGTGCTTTGTGACTTTGATGTGGTTCATGAGGTGTATGTGTTTGCACCCCCCCCCCCCCTCCCAATATTTAATTACCTGTGGTTGTGTATGCTTTTTTATTTATTTATTTATTTATTTTTATTTGTTCTCTTCTTTTTGTGTAGACTTTTGAATTTAAGAAGCCCACCCTACCTATATCTCGCTGTCGACTGCGCTCAACTGGAGAGGGAAAAGAGACCCTTGCCAGCCGTCCCAGCTCTGCCCCTGCTCTAATGGTAAAAGTGATTGATGTATCAATCAATCTGTCAGCATTTGGTTTTGAAGATTCCTTGCTGATGTTGATAAACATTTAGCAGTGATTTATTTATTTTATTTTTTTTTTTCCCCCTCCACCCATTACCTCCCTGTGCTTCTTACTGCAGCTTTCACCCCCGTCATTTGGTCCGCTAGCTTCTCCAGATGGCAGCAGCCCATTCGAGCTACGACGTGTATCACTCTCCAGCTTTCGTGATGACGATGATGATGGTTTTCTTGAAGTACTTGACGATGACTTGGAGGTGAGACCCTTGGGTATTTGTGAAAGAGGGAAACATCACAATTTAGTCTTTCTAAATTAAGACCTTCTCATGTAACACAATTTTACTATTGAAGCTGGGTCCCTAGTTTAGTTGGGCATAGGGAGTATTTCCAGTATTTGGCTGTTCTCTTATTTAATATTTATTTGTTTGTTCGTTCATTTCCTTCTCTCTATGTACCCAGACCGATTCTGGAATGCCTACAGGGATGGCCAGCCTGCTCACTGCTCCTCTGGTGGCTGATCAAAACACGGACACAAACTCGGTATTTATTCTAAACTTCTAAAATTAAATCCTGTGTCTGTTACAAGGCATGTTATATCTGAAGGTTTGTGTAAACTAAGCATGCGTTTGTGGTTCTTAGCCTGTCCGTTGTCGGCCAAGAGGGCTGTTCCGCTCTCCATCCATGCCAACGGGTGGGCGTGCTGCTCTCAAAAGGCCTGATAGGCCCAGAGATGAGAACACACCTGTTCGTGTGAAGAGGAGACGGAGTGTGGCAGGTTCACATGTCACAGCCATGGAGCAGGATGATGCCGTCTCTCAACAGGTTAGGCCCAATATGCTCTGCACAAGCACATGTTTTCCGATGAAGTGACATCAGTGTGAACATGCATTCCTGATTTTTGGCTTCTGTCTTTCAGGTACAGCGCTCAAAGTCTTTTAATCATTCAGAGATCGAGAGACTGATGGACACAGACCCCAATAATGTGATTGGAGATTTTACCAAGGTCAGTAGCAGTACTTAATTTTGTATCTTAAATGTACATGTTTAGGCAGGGGTTCAATAATGGATTTAAACATTTTTATATATATTTATTGTGTATATTGAGTAGCATGCAGCAAAAGCAAAAAGATCAAATGCTTTATCAAATTCTTTTGATGGATTATTAAAATGGATACAAGTTATGAATCTAATACTGCGCATGAAATGTACCTGGCTTGATGATGCATCTGCTGTTCTGTGGCTCGTACACCATTTATGAATGGCCATTGTGTGCTGGCTGTAGCAGTGATGCAGCCTAATGTGTGATGGATCTTGATGTACTGAGCAAACCAGGTTATTTATTATTATTATTTTTTTTTAAATAGCCCCCTGCTTTGCCCACGGTTGATGGAAAACATCAGGATTTGAAATACATTACTCCAGAAGTTGTAAGTAACTACTCGTCTAACGTTAGTGATTGTCAACTGTCATATCTTTATGCTAAAATGTGTTCTTTCTTTGTGGTCCCAGATGGTTGCAGCAATGAACGGTCAGTTTAGTGATGTGGTGGACAAAGTTTTTGTCATTGATTGTCGCTATCCGTATGAGTATGATGGCGGACATATTAAGGTATGGGTGCTTCTCTTCATTTCATGAACATGTGGTAAAAACATTGGCTCCCTCTTACTGAGATTAACTTGAATCACTCTTTTTGCCAGAGTGCACTGAACCTGCATCAGGAGGACCAGTTTGAAGACTTCTTTTTCAGACGGCCCATCCTTCCACATTGCCCAGAGAAACGCGTGTTACTGGTGTTCCATTGTGAGTTTTCATCAGAGCGAGGGCCACGCATGTGTCGTTTTGCCCGTGAGAGGGATCGTGACCTAAACGAATATCCCAACCTTCATTACCCTGAACTATATGTACTGAAGGGAGGCTACAAAGACTTCTTTCCCCTACATCAGGTATGTGGAGTTAGTCTTGTTTTTTTTTTTTTTATTTGTTTTTTTTGCATGTTATGAACCTCACTTTAGTGTTCTAATGATGTGTGTCTGTGTTTGCAGAAAGAATGTGAGCCCCAGGCGTACAGGCCGATGCATCATGAGGACTTTAAGGAGGACTTGAGAAAGTTTCGCCTCAAGAGTCGCACATGGGCAGGAGAACGCAGCAAGAGAGACATGTACATCCGCCTTAAAAAACTCTGAGGCACGAAAATGCTCTCACATTTACTCACACACTGCCCTTTCAAAAGACCAGCATGTGGTAGTGACCTTAGTGATGGGAAGTATTGCTTAGTTAGGTACTGCCTTAACTCGACCACACACTGCTTTCTTCACTCCAATTGACCACTGCTATGTTGTGCGTTGGGGCAAGGCAAATTTGTTACCTGGCCCTAACCAAACCCATTCCACCCCTTCCTTATTAAATAATTGTGTGGATAAAGACCTCAGCACTTACCTTATGTTTATCTTGGAGAGTGCTTTTTTTTTTTTTTTTTATTTTATTTTGTATAATTTTATTTTATTTTTTATAAATCTTCCCCAACCTTACCTTTTATGGGTTTGAGCCATATTTTGCTGTGAAGATTATTATTATTATTATGCTGAAACAGTCACTGTTATGGTCAGTTTTTAATTATGTACAATCCCATAATGTGTAACCCAGTATCAGTGCTTATTTTAATGAAGGTATTTTACAGTTCTGGCACGGTGTTTTAATGGTCAAGTATGGCCTAATTGTTGGCTGGAAAGATCTGATTGCAGAGTAGTGGTGACTGCAGTGTGTGTTTTGGTTATGCTTTGCACTGCCATTTTTTTTCCATCTTCAGTCTTTTGTTGGGTAAGATTAAATTTGCTGGTCTGTTCTTGAGATTCTATTTGGAATCATTGAGCTGTTTTGGGGGATGAGCAGCATAGCTTGTCCAGAAAACTTGACAGAACACGCCTCGGCATGGCTGATTGCTGCTGGTCAGCGCAAGAGGACCTCAACGACGTTCACCAAAATGCTAAGCAATAATACCTGCGTTTATTAGGAATTTTAATTATTTTTTATTTTTATTTTTTTTTACATTACAAATGATGTAATGTTCCCCATTCCCTAAATGCTAATGTTCAGTGTGTATGTGTAAACTGCTGTATTGAGTAAAAGTATTGACCAAGTTTGAGTCTGTGGGAGACTGTGGCTGTATTACTGTTGGTGTTTGGGAGGGAATAAATTACTAGAAGCCGATCTGTCGTCTTTCTTCCCCCCGTGTCTTAATTCTCCTTGCTGTGGTTATAGATAGGCTGTAAACATGCACAGCCATTTCATCCATTCTCTTTTCAAATCATCCCGCCTTCACAGTGCCCACACGCATTCCAGTGCTGCTCTGTTGGGTGGAGCCAGCCGTTAATGACATGCTCTGGCACCATTTCAGAGTGTGATTGAGCTTGGAGAGAGAGAGGAAAAATGACTTCTGAAAGCTTGGCTTGTTAATACTGACCCTGGCAAGTGTACACAAACGAGGAGCCATGCACGGTTATTTTTGTGTACATGTGCGCCACGTGGAGCTCGCACGTGAGGTGTGTGTGTGTGTGAGTGTGAGTGAGCTGCAGGGAGTGGCTATGGAACTCCCATGGCCTCCAGCCAAGCATTCAAATCCTGCAAGAGCGCTAAAAGCGGAAGTCCTCACGTGGATCCAGATCAGCGAGCAGGCATGCAGAAGTCCAGATTGACTGGTATGGTCTGTCTAAACCTTTCCAGAGGCTGGTGACAGGAAAGGGGTTCCTATTCTTCAGTTAAAAACTGGCCTAAGCATTTACTGTTGCGATTCTGTAGGTTAATTGTGTGTGTGTGCCAGGCTGGTGTTCTAGCTTCTGTCTTAATGAAACATTCTTGTTCATAATGTAAGATGGTCCCAGGCTATATTTCATCTCTGGTACTAAAGCTAACTTCAATTGGTCTAACCCTAACTGAACATTTCAAGCTTCAACTTTCATCATGGACACTTTTTTTTTTTTTTTTTTTTTGACAAAAGAAACTTGCCCATTGCCCTTTCAGTACTAGGTTGAACTGTGGTTTAGACTGTAGCCCTTAAGGGCACACAGCTACAGGTCTTGAGTTGAGTAAGACAGGATCTTGCATATTCTGAATTTCCATTCAATGAATTTCTGCTTTGTCAGGGCGTTTCGGTATTTAAAACCAGATCCCTTATCGTCATTGGTCTGTATGGGCTGGAACTATGTTATGACAATACCCACATCCTGTTATTTCTGCAGCTGGGTTTCTCTGAAGTTTAGCCCATTTAACCCTTTGTGAAAGACACAGTTTCATGTCACAAAGCTTATTGTAATGTTTACCCACCCTCCTCTTTTTGTTTTTTTAATTTTTTTTTTTATTTTTTTTTTTTTGTCATTTTTAAAGATTTCCATGCTTGGGTTGCAGGGCTGGCTTTCATTCACTTCAGGAGTTACCTTTCTCAGCACCTGGGTAAAGAGCATTGTGTCATGAGTAAAATCTATATCAGTTGGATAGCTAATAGCAGAGTGTTTCTTTTTACAAATCGTTGAAATACTTTGCACTTGTTCAGTTTTTTATTATTAGTATAAGCTATTATCACAGTCTCTGCAATGAACATAAATACATGCAAGGGCAGTCCAGAAACATTGTTATGCAACATAAACATTTTCACAAATGTTCACATGAATGTGTCTAGCTCATGAGCTCATGGTAATCTCATGATAAAATAATATCCATTGTTGTGAGAGTTTTATGGTGAGCCAGTATGTATGTATGTACGTATGTATCATCTGGTAAATCAGTAAATGTCAAACCCTTCTGAGCTATTGGAAAGGTGTAAAAACTTTTAAATCTTGTAGGTAAGTATTCTTTGTCCTAAAGGGTTCAGATAAAGGACTTGTGTACTGGGGAGAGTTGAATGATTAGCGTGAGTGCTAAAGAAGGTTAACTTCAGTTTGTGGTGGGGGAGGGTGGGGCTCTTCCCTGCAGGGTTGAGCTAGCATGCCAAGCAGTTGTTAAGTAGCAGCTGCCCAGTGTGTTTGTTCGCATGTTCACTTGCATTTGCACACACGTTGCAGCTGACGTTGTCTTTTGATGCTCAAAGAAATCCAGCAGCTGCAACTTCAGCAAACACACACTGCAGCCAATCATTTCAGCTTCTTAACCAAACCAACAGACATCACTGCTGGACAAGCTGGTAAACTAATCCAGTCACAGAGCATTTGTGGTTTAGCATTAGCTAAACTCATTACTGTATAACCACATACTTACTGACATTGCTCTACGCTTTGCACATATCCTACTGTACTGTTTAAGCACATTGTTTTTGTCTATTTGTCTTTGCACTACACTATTTATTTATATACACATATATATCTTTCACTGCACTGAAGAAAGGAGCCTGAGTGTGTTTCGTTATACTGTACAACCCTGTATTAGTATAATGACAATAAAGTTTAACTGAATTGAATTGAATTAATTATGAATGTTAATTCCTGACTTATGGAATCTCCAAAGAAGGAAATCACATTATTTTAGCACTTTAATACTATACAAAGTGCAGTGACTGGAACTGAAATAGAAAGAACTAAGCGTGTCAGAATGCAGTTTGTGCAGTATTTTTGTTCTCTGATGACTACTTATGGTATGTAAATGTGAAGACAAATATTCTCAGATGTGACTGACCGTATATGTGCCCATTTATACCCACTGATTTGGCCCTAGAATTAAAGGAGCTATTACCCTTTCTCGTGAAATAATTTGATAAGCTCTGCTCTAATCTGCTGGCTTATAGTGAGGCACCGCCATGATCACACAGAAGCTACATGCTGAAACTGACAAAAGAAGACAAGAAAATAGACCACCATGCAAATAAGGTGGTCTATTGAGGTATTTTGCAGCTTCAACATAAAGTAAATCAAAGTTGTAATTCAAATGTTCAGGCTTTAAGACGATCTGCCTTAATCAGGACACAGTGGATAAAATCACTAAGCAAGGCTGCTACCTACAGGTTCCTGTTGAGGTTGTGAAGCTAATAAAGGTGGAACTGCTCTTTTCTCCAGTCTCCTCAGTGCTAAACGCTGAGCAAAGCTGCTCAAGGTCTGAGAAACTGTCCTGAGGGAAATTTGCAGAGCAAACTAACATCTTTGAATGAAAGCTGTACAGGATGATGTTAAAGATGTGGGAGCTAAGTTGGCTTTTTATCTACCAGCTTAGAAAATTCTTGGCGTTTAGCAGAAGGTAAATGAGTATTAATGGAAATGTAATGTTCTAGAATATTCTTGGCATTTAGCACTAGCTAACGCTAACAGCTAAAGTAATATACTTACAGAAAGCTAATGTTTTTACGGTTCTTTGTGTTTAGCACTAACTAATGCTAACCACTAATATATTAACAGATATGCAGATAGGTAATGTTCTAAACAGTTCTTGGTGTTTAGCACTAGCTAACGCTTACAGCTGAGGGCTTTAAGCATGATCAGCCCGACTATTTACAAGATTTAAATATCCCAGTAAACACACACCACACAAGCATTCAGTGTTTTGTAAGGTAGAGGAATAAATGTCTGATTTGTCTGTAATTAAGTAGTTGGGTCATCAGTTGGGTCAAGAGGACGCAGGCCAAGGTTTCACACTGCAGGACAACCAGGAGCTCCGTGGTGGTTGAAGGCAAGCAGTAGCACCAAGACAAAGCATCAGACCACACAGGATGGGCTGCAGTTCAGCTCAGGCAAAGAGAACATACAGACTGTTAGCTCTGAGAGAAGATTTGAATATCTGAATACACTATGTGGTGTTAGCAGTGACTCCGGAAGACCTGGCTATTACAGCACAGGTTATTCCAAAGCTGGGGGGCCTTGTATGAAAAGGCTCTGTCCCCTGATGTAACTTTGTTAATTTTAGAGAGCCCGCACTTTGCAATATAAGGTCACATGACGGTTCATTATATACGCAGATAAGTTTAGTGAGGTACAGAGGAGCGAGGCTGTTTAGAGCTTTATATGTCGGAAGAAGATTTTTATACTTAATGTGAAATTGAACTGGCAACCAGTGTAACTTAGATAAGACTGGGCTGATATGGTCAAACTTTCTAGTTTTTGTACAGTCTCTGGCTGCAGCAATTTGGACTAACTGAAGTTTGTTAAGGCTTTTGCTAGAACAACCAGAAAGCAGGGCATTACAATAATCCCGATTTGAAGTAATAAAGGCGTGAACTAGCTTTTCTGCATCCTGTAGGGACAATGCATTTCTTAGTTTCACAACATATCGTAAATGTAAAAAGCTACTCTAGTGATATTAGTAATATGCTCATCGAAGACCATATGATCAATTATGGCACCGAGACTTTTTACAGAGGTACCTGGTGTGACTAAGAAGCTATTAAGATTAAGTGATAATGCAGACAGCTTGTTTCTAACAGTTTTGGTACTAAGAAGAAGAACATCTGTTTTGTTAGAGTTAAGTAGGAGGAAGTTACTTGAAAAGAAAAAAAAAACTTGATGCAAGTTTTCCTGTCCTCTATGGTTTGTAGTTATAAACAGATGGGCCTTGGGCCTGAGTATTTTTCTAGTTTACTGTCATGTTGTTAGTATAGCATTCTATAATGACATAAGATAACACTTTATTGATTCATGGGGAAATTACAGATCCCAATGTGAAATTACATTACATAATAATATTTTACATGAGATATTTATGCAAAAACAGTTAATAAGGACACACATCATATCACTTCTGAAATTTTCATAAATCATTCTTATTTATATGTAGTACTATTCGAGTAATAACTTTAAACATGAGTTTGAGGGATCCTATTTTTCTAGAGAGCTAAATAGTGCCCCATAGTGGAGTATTTGTTTTCCTTTGCATGCTTTGTTCTTACTAGATTCGTACTTACTAGATCCTTACTATTCTGTGGTTTGGTGTAAAATGGTTGAAAAGTCTATCTATCTATCTATCTATCTATCTTTGTAAGTTTATTTAGAAGTAAATAAGCTAAGTTTGTGAGTTAATTTAGAAGAAACCATTCTAAATAATTTGTTAAAAGGAATTCAGTGAAGTTACCCTTAAGTCTAAGACTAGACCACTGGTATTTGCCATTTAGGGTCAAATTTGTGTTTCATCCAAAACTGCAAACTCTGCTATGCTGTAGCAAATGTACAGTAATTAAGAATGTACTACCAATAGCGTACTTTGTTCACATGCTCACAGGTATGACAGTGTGAGGTCTTGAAACCAACCCAATGGGTTCTGGAAATAATGATCTGTAATCTCTTCTTCCTCTCAGCTAAGCTCGCGCTGGACACCATGAATTTTACTGTAATCAAAGAGCATGCAGGGATGTTGGCAACATTATCAAGAACTTGGATAAGTCTGCCTATAGCGACACTTTGTATTACATTTTTCCGCTTTGGGAACATTTTGTCCTAAAAATGACCACAAAGTGTAAGTGGAGAACAGTAATGAAAACCGATGGCCTGACTAGGGTTTTTCTTTATTTCGGCTTGACCCATTCAGCTTACCATAATTTAGCAACTCCCATTCACACTAACACGGTTTAGCCCACCTATTCAGATCGCAGCTATATGAACACCTCCTCAAACCTACTGCTGATGAAGAATATATCTAAAACAGAATAATAACAATCATACTTTCAAAGTCACTTCAAATCTAGAATGGAGCATGAGGCTGAGATCGAGGCCAGAACCAACCATTTTACCATGTCTACGTTAAAAACTTTGGAGAAGACATGGCTGTTGCCAAGCTGAAGGAGATCTTTGGCAAGGTTGGTAAGTGTCTCTAATCCTGTAGAGATAAACTGAATTTGAAGAAAGATTGCATTGTGCTTTAGACTTTAATTCTCTTCCAAGTCCTGTGCTGAGCATACATGTCATGGTTGATGACAACAGAAAGTAACTTTGAGAAGTATGAGGGTGCTCAGAAGGTGGATGTGCTAGTGAACACATGGGGTGTGACCTGGTTAAAGTAATAGTTTGACAGCAGCTCCCTTTATAGTAAATCACTAAAAAACTATTTGGTGTGTAAAGCTGTTTATTAGTTGTATGAAGTAACTGCAGCTAATGAAGCTAATACCTGCATGTGTTGGGTCAGTGTGAGTGCTGACTGTGTACAGTTCTTTCCAGGCTGTGAACGAGAAGAACTCTAAGCTGCTGAGAGGAAAGCAGTAGTATGTGGGTTGAGCAAAGAAGAGAGAGGAAATATATACTGAGCTCAGAAGCAAACTTGACCACATTAAGCGGAACCACACGACAAGCTGAAACAAACCCACGCACATAAACAGCTACAACACTATTTAAAACAATGAGAGAAGAGCTAAGCGACATTTCTATTGGACAGTCCCAGGTTTGGGGTGTAGGTCCTAAGTTATCCAGCTTTACTGAGAAATCCATCTTAAAACACAAACTGAATTACTGTTGTTTCTGAAGTAACTCAGGCTCCTATCTCTTTCTGCATATTGGTTGGGAACATACTTGTGAACAACCTTGAGGATAGTCTGGATATTAAGATCTTCATAAAGAGTTTTCTCCATTTGGAACTATCACCAGTACAAAGCTGACCAGCAGAAGAGCCTTAAAACAAACGAAGATTACTTATCCATTTAGTCAAACCCAGTTACAGAACACTGAATTTAAAAACATGCTTCGAAGCCAGCAGGCGGTTACCACTATTTAAATGAGATTGGAATGAGTCTAGGGTTACAAGCAGCAGATGTTACTGGAAACAACAGATATAACAGATTGCAATAATATGACAGAAACTAGCAGGTTTATAAGATGCTTTTAATCCTTTATATCGTCCTCATTATAGGTGATGATGAAGGGCAGGCGCTGCAAAAGCTTTGGATTTGTCTGTTTCTCCTCTCCGGAGGAAGACACCAAGACAGTGCCAGAGATAATTCAATTAAATTCAATTCAACTTCATTGTCATTATACCAATACAGGGTTGTACAGGGTTGTACAGTATAACGAATACAGGCTCCTTCTCCAGTGCAGTTGAAGAATGTATATATATATATATATAATGATATATATATAGATAGATATAGATATATATATAAATAGTGTAGTGCAAAGACAAATGG
The DNA here is from genome assembly GCA_024036415.1 of Prochilodus magdalenae. Classification (NCBI taxonomy): domain Eukaryota; kingdom Metazoa; phylum Chordata; class Actinopteri; order Characiformes; family Prochilodontidae; genus Prochilodus; species Prochilodus magdalenae. Next base: position 623,196 of record JAMWET010003377.1, on the reverse strand, counting down.
ACAAAAACAATGTGTGCAAACAGTACAGTATGTGCAAAGAGTAGCGCAGTATCAGTAAGTATGTGGTTTAAACAGTATGGATATATAAAGTGTACAGTGCAGGTGGGAAAATAGCAGCTTAATGTTCAGTAACAGCCAAATTGCTTTGCACAGATGTTCAGTATAGATAAATAAATATAGATAAATAAGAACAAAATAAAAACACAGCTGGATGTTCAAGTATACAGGTTGAGTTAAAGTGCGGTGCAAACAGTCCTGTTGACCAGTTTGACAGATCTAGGGTAAAAACTGTTTCTGAACCTGGTGGTTCTGGCTCGGATGTTCCGGTACCTCTTTCCGGAGGGCAGATGTTGGAAGAGGGGATGGCTGGGGTGTGTGGGGTCTGAGGATATGTTGCCTGCTTTCCTCAGACATCTCCTGTCGTAGATGTCCTGTATGGGTGGGAGGGTAGATGCGGTGATGTGCTGTGCAGTCTTTACCACCCTCTGCAGGGCCTTGCGTTCAGCAGAGGTGGCACTACCATACCACACAGTGATGCAGCTTGTCAGGATGCTCTCCACGGTGGATCTGTAGAAGTTGCAGAGGAGCTGCTGTGGCAGGTTGACTCTCCTCAGCCTTCGTAGAAAGTGGAGGTGTTGTTGGGCCTTTATGACAAGGTGTGATGTGTTGATTGTCCAAGTAAGATCCTCGGCTAAGTGGACACCGAGGAACTTGAAGCTGCTCACTCTTTCCACCAACGTTCCTCCAATGTTCAGTGGTGTGTGCGTTCTTCCGCCCTTCCTGAAGTCAATGATCAGCTCTTTGGTTTTGCTGACATTAAGGGAGAGGTTGTTGGCGGCACACCATTCTGTGAGGAGCTTGACCTTCTCTCTGTATGGGCCCTCATCATCATTGGTGATGTAGCTGATTATTGTTGTTTCATCCGCAAACTTGATGATGGTGTTGGAACTGTGGGTTGTAGTGCAGTCGTGGGTGTACAGAGTGTACAACAACGGGGAGAGAACAATGCCTTGGGGACATCCTGTGCTGAGTGTGAAGGAGGGTGACACATTGTGGCCAACATGCATTTTTACGTGCCTTTAGAAGAGCATGAAGGTGACAGCCAGGCCTGCCTGACCAACAGTACCTGAAGAGGGCAATTCCTTAGGTCTGACAGATCAATTGACTTCATATTTACTCTAGGTTTTCCTATTTACCCCAAATATAGTCAAGCACCCAGTACATTTTGGTTTCACCACTTTTAGGACAAGTTTATCAGGATAATGCAGCTAACATAGTCATAACTTATGCACACCAGTTAACATAATGCAAATTGCATTCCTTCAATCAGTACATATCTGCCTGGAATGATATGATGTTAAATGAATGGTAAAAATAAGATAAACAAATCTGTTTATGTGGTTTCTGACATTGTATATGCTGTTATCTATAAAAATGCCACCACACAATTATGTTGGTAAAGTTCTGTTGTTTCCCAGCATGTTCTTTTACCCACTGAGCTGAGACGCTGAGCAGTGTCAGTGTGTTAACCATTCAGAAATATGTTAACATGTTGGGTTAACAGAATTTACTGCAGGCCTGCAAACTGTAATCCAGCCTACTGCAGTACAGCCCCCCTGTGGTCCAGCTCACTGTGAGCTAGCGCAGTGAAGGCTAGGCAACTGTGACCCAGCACACCGTACCCAACTTTCAATTCCTAACCCAGCACCAACTACTTGGCAGATTTTTCACAATAGGGTCTATAAGCGCATGTGTAAGTCGCACACATATTACTCCGGATAAGGTCTAAACATCAGGGCATGTGGGAATCTTAGACACACATAATCACACGCTCTGGTCCTATTTATCTTTAGCATCTCAACTTCTGTGCCCGTCGTTAGCCAGCGCACCTGGACAGCACCTGGATACACAGACACAGGGACCCATTCAGCAGCTACATACATGTACTCTGTTTTACACTGTTGGTACGAACTCATTAATATATTTATTCATTGTTATTTTTATTTACATTTATATCATTAGTTGTTTATGTCATGGTTGTTTCTAGTGTTTATTTCATAAAGTAATTGTTCCCACAGCAGACCAAGAAGGTTGTAGAGATGCACTTTAAGTGCTGCTCTAGTTTATATGTGAAAAATGTTCCTGTGATAATAATAAATTCATCTGAATGCATAAATGATAAACTGCAGTTCAGTTTTCTTTCTTTTTCAAAGTGAGCATCTGTACCGTCAGATTTAGATCACGCAACTCACTTGGGTAGGAAAAATCACAGGCATGCTGGTGGAGCTTGAACATTCAGAATGAATAGACATACTGGAGTCTTGGAGTCTCTGCACTCTCGAGGACCTTCTCCCATCTCATCTAAAACACTGTAACAGTCTTAAACTTTCAAAACACAAAGCCCATCTTCTCTCAAACGGAATGACTTTGACCTTTTTTTATCTTTTCTTCTCTCTCTCAGCATTATGTAATATAATCACTCATCTGATCCAGCAGTAGCTTAAATTCAGAGGCCTGCCGACCTGATGTTAACTTTCTGGTTTGTTTTGTGAATTTTCCCTTCCACCTTAAAAAGTGCCTCATTCTGTATTACACTATAGGACTGTACAAGCTGCAGCATGTAAGGTGGGTCGAAACATTTGACTAAGAGACTGGCGAATAGGAGGCTAGTTTCAGCTTTGTTTAAAGATAAAGATCAGTCATGCTCGGTGACATTTTGGTTTCTTAAGGGGTCAGCCTGGAACAGTACATTTTTCCACTAAAGTCCACCATTTTCATTGGTGTTGCTCCACGGTCATATTTCAATTTTGGAAGAATATATAATTCATGAGTCTGACCGTTTCGCCCATAAATACATTTCTTTTCTATAGTGCATTCACCGTTTACTGATTATCTTTGGCTGGGCCTTTTCTACCCACACATTCTGCAATCTCACCTCAACAGAAATGTACAATCTTTGTATTTAATATTTAAAAAGTTCAGAAAAGGGATTTGTGTTCGCTTTATAGCTTCCTTAATTCCCCCACCCATTATTTAAGTGGTGAGCTCAATAAGACAGAGAGAAATAGCTGTATTTTAGCACAGATGCTCGGCGCTGTTTGTGCATGTCTGTAACTGTAATCAGCATGGGACTATAGAGACTCCCAGCATGCCAGCTGTGCCGTCTTGTACCGCCAATTTAACTTCATGTCAGATTCAGTTAATTTTTTTTTGACTTATAGTGTTAACTGCATCTTGAAATTATGAAGAATTACCGAAGTAAACACCTCTTGCCCTTCAACATCTGCCTGTTATTATCTTATTTCAGAGGTAATCCTATAGCACCATCTGGCGGCCGAGGGTGTACTGCACGAGCTCGTCCTCTGTCACATGACTAAACATGGAAATGGCGATTTGAGTAGAGGCCAAAGATTGTACACAAGCGTGAGGCTTTATTTAATCACACGTTGTGAATTACGTACTCAAACTGCAGTTTATCACAAAACAAATGTAAGAAGTGAGGTAAGAAACGGTTGTTGCTTTACATCATGTCTCTGTGTTGTCCGCTAATGTTCGCTAGCTAACTCTGCCTGTGGACTCTAACGTTACCTTCTGTGGTGGCTAGTAAAGTAAGCTATACGGATGAATCGCTTTTCTGTTTAGTTCATGTGCTCCTTGTAACATGGCTGTTTGGTTCCAGACATGGTGGTGTGCTTTCTAATCCACACGGTGTGCCCTGTGAGCGCCCTCTCTCCCGGTGAGAGTCGGATCCTGTACTCCCGTGTTTTTGGACCGGAGGATGTGGAGCTGAGCGGAGAGAGCCCTGCGGAAAACCCGGAGAGGAGAAGACTGGCTCGGAAGGAGAAACTCGGGGTTGTAGCGAGGTGATTCCTGATATGTTGCTGAAACACACACTCTCTCTTTGTCTTTCCCCCAAATTCCGTATAATTAAAGATCAAGATGTAATATCCAGAATGGTATGCTATGAAAAACAACATTCTGGAGAAACTTAAGAGCTGCTCACAGTGGAGGTGATAGGAACCAGACATCCAAAGCCTTTAAAGGAACAATTTGTTAGATGGTGTAATACGATTTTTAGTTTACAACATTCCCAAATTAGTTATTTGTTGTAAACAGAATGTAATAAAATAACATATTTGACGGTTAGTCAACAATGTCTATGTATCGTGTATCTACTGAAGTTAGCATGCTAATCAGCAGTCCCGTCCATAATACCACTTTGTCCTTAAATGATGAAGATGAAGAAGAACCATGTCCATTTTGGCACAGTAGAAAACAAATGACAAAAATAAAAGCAAAACCATGATTAACAATTGTATTGCTTGGAGACGCTCTTAAAAAGTAAGTGGATAAATTTTGATGCTGATCGTGCAACAATTCTTTAGACTAGTAAGTAACGTGAAGAGGGCTGAATTTTCAGTGGGGGGAAAAGGTAAATATGTTTAGAGCCCGACACATTTTGCTCTGCACACATGTTCTCCTGCATATCACTTGAAAATCAGAATTATGAAGCTGGTAAAAAGCCGAAATATGAATATTGCTACATGTAGGATAATGCTATTGCACAATGAATTGATGTCAGCCTCCTTAAAACCACACAAACAGCATGATTTGCCAGTGTGTGGTAGTAAATACCCATTTACAGATGAAGGGGACATAAAAAGAAGGAAAAAGGTTTCTGTGTTAAGTAATCTAGGTTATGATGCAGTAATCGGTTCTTCATCTGATTCTCACTCACACCACATATCTTTTCCGTCTGTTCAGAGATCACTTTGACCAGTTCTACCAATTCTAAGTCTTTATATTTTTTAATCCATTAGTTTCATGGAAAATAGTATGCACTGCCACATTACATGCCAGTATTAAAGCTGTACACTGTGACCCAGGCTTCATATCACCAGCACTGCAAAGATATCTTGAGTTTTGCTGTACAGCGCCATTTCGCATCAGAACACTTTGTGCCAAATGTGGAGGAAAAATGGTGGCTTTCCTTTAATACCATTGTTGTTTCTTATTTTACACTCATCATCAGAAGAATTGTTGCACAAGTATTTGCACACCGAATGAATCAACCAACAAGAATGAAACTTGATGAGTAGGTTTGACATCGCGAGACGTGCAAATGATGTGACGTAAGCAAGGACGGGCCTTATCGCTGTATCTGACTAAACCAGCAGCTGTGGTTGTGGACATTCAATAAGTAGTGGTCCCTCAATTCGATGAGTTATCCTATTAGTGTCAGCATTGTTGACAGACAGCTCCACAACGCAGGACTACATGCATGCAAACCGTTACAATGACTAACTGCTAACATTCAAGGAGACTTTATTGTCATTCGCATCACATGCGGTACATGGGGTGGAATGAAATTGTAGTACCCAAGGACCCAGTTACACCCAGACAGCAGTACTTAAATAAATAAATATACACAAATATATACAAATATATTAAAAAATATAGAGAGAAAGAGCAGCAGGAAATTGAAAAGGTAGCAGCAAATTGCGTTTTAAGTGACTAAGTGTCCTCAAAGTGTCGGTGCAGTGGTTTTGACTAAGTGGCGTTTAGAAGTCTTACAGCTTCTGGAATGAAGCTGTTCCTCAGTCTGTTCGTCTTACACTTAATGCTCCGCAGCCTCCTGCCTGAGGGGAGCGGGACAAAAAGTGAGTGTGCTGGGTGAGTGGGGTCCTTCATGATGCAGGTGGCCCTCTTCCTGCATCTCGAGGTGTAGATGTCTGTGGTGGTGGGGAGGCTGATGGTGGGGAGGCTGCAGCCTTTACCACCCTCTGCAGAGCTTTCCTGTCTGCAGCAGAACAGCTTCCGTGCAACATGTTGATGCTGGAGCATAGGATGCTCTCCACCACACATCTGTAGAGGGAGGTGAGGACCGAGCTCCAGAGCCCAGCTTGCCTCAACCGCCTGAGGACGTAGAGCCGTTGATGTGCCTTCACTTTAATGATAAACTGTTTGTTGTCATAATGCATCATAAAAAAAGGATCTGTAAGAATATTCAAACTGCATGGCATGGATTATCACAGGACACCATTAGGAACCTATACAACTCCATGCCGAGACGTCTGGAATGTTGCGTTAGCATAGATGGCTGCCTGACACCATACAGAGAGACACTACGTCTGCATGCATAGCTCATAGAAGTAAATATAGCTCATATCAGTCTAAATATATAATCATTTATTTTTCCTGGTAGCCTTTACCTTCCTTCTCAGTAGCACTGCAGTCTGACACTTCCTTCTGGTGCAACTGTTCTTTTGATGATGAGCATATAATGCTGTAGATATTCTGATCCAGTAAATTAGGTGTTTAAGTTGCTATATATGAAACTAAGATCTCAAATCTTGTATATGAAAAAGAATCTTCCATCTTGGTTTTTCTCTTTTTGAAGTTTTAAAAGTCTCCTAAATCTCCTAAATAGTAACTTTACAGGAACATATAAAGTGTGCTTTAGTATTTAATGTAAGTTGCCGCATTACATGTGTATCTGAATGTATACCCACCCACACATAGCGCCAATTACACAGCATTGGCTCAGTTTACTAACATGTGCCATTTCATTGCTTCCTCTAAGGGTATGCTAATTGTGTTTATATTTTGTTGATAATTTAACAAACTCCGATATCTCTCTTAAACACATGCAGAACATATCTTCACTCTCTCTCTCCCTCAGGCAAGTGAGAAGTGCGGTTTGTCTGAGCCGGGAAGCGTCAGGCAGCGGTTGTGTGGAGGCCGTGCTGGGCGAGGAGGCCGTGGCTCTGGGTGAGGCTGAGTGTGGCGTGCTGTCTTTGGGCCGTGGGGAGCCGTTTGCAGGGCCGAGCATTGCGCTATGGCTCGGGGTGCAGGCTCTAGCCTTCACTCTGGTGTGCCAGCCACACGAGAACCTACTGCTGGCAGAGGGAACCCTGCGTAACCTCGCCCGCCACTGCCTGGAGGAGCTACGCCTGTTGGGAACTGGCAGTGAGGTAGGTGTGAGTCAGTGTGTGTGTTAGTGTGTTATGTGAGAGGCAGCAGCTACCAGAATGTTAATGTTGTTTAGGTGTATGAGCTGTCTTGGGAAACTGGCCTTAGGAGAGCAGATAGCAGAGGGCCTGACTGCTTTCACCTGACCTCAGATACTCCCCTCTGAGTAACACAGCCCGTAGCAGAGACATTTGACTCAACAAGGCAAAATAACCTGATCTTGGAGTAAAACTGACTTAAGAATGTGTTTGAAGTCTTACAGATATAGTCTTATACAGGCTTGTATCTGAAATGCAGTGCCCTGTAAAAGGAAATCTTCTTTTGCAACTTTTGTTTAATTTTTGTTTAAAATGTTGTTAATATAAAACAGCCATTTACTAATACGCTTACCATATAGTCAAAATAATAGTTGCACTGTGTCAGGAAGTGTCAGATTGCAATGCTATTTGGATAAAGATAAAGGTCATCAGGAACAACAAATGATGATAAATTTAGACTTATATGAGTAACATTTATAGAGCTACACATACAGAAGTAGTGTGTCTCATTATGGCATCGGGCTGCCATGTTTGTTAATGCAACATGCCAGACGTCTTGGCATGCAGTACAGGTTCTTAATGTATCCACCATGTGTGTCTCCATGACAGTCTGGCATGATAACATTGCAGTCTGTGGTGGTGTTAATGCCGGTTGCCCTAACGGTCTTTGTGCATGTAGTTCTGAATCGTGTAGCCATATGCCAACAATGCTGGTACAAACAGGATGACTGATAGTAGGAATCACATTATCAAACCTACCCACCAAATTTTATTACTGTCTGTTGATTCCTTCTGAGTGTGACTATTTGTGCAACTCTTCTTCTGGATGAAAAGTGTATATTTACTAAAACATTGTGCTGTGCGTTTGTCAAGGTGTCTAATGTGAAGAGGTTTTGCTTAAATAATTACAAAATGCTCTTTTTCATACTACTGTTAAAAGCACATTCTGAAACGCTTCTGTGCTGATATCACACATGGGTTATATTGCAAAAATGTAATGTTGTGATAGTTTTCACAGTAGATAATACAATACATTTCTCTCAGACATCTACGATCACAGAGTAATCTATCAAAGACAATGAATACAACAAATTGAACTCAACATTTTACATTGTGTTTATATAAGTATATAAGTGCACTTAAGCAAGTCTAACATGGAGTTTGCAGTGCATTTTCTTTGTTAGTGTAGTATTTGATATATATATATATATATATATATATATATATATATATATATATATATATATATATATATATATATATATATATACACCTACGGCATTTAGCTGACAAGGTTAATCATATGTAGTGTATCAATGTAGTGTTAGGAGTCCTGCCCAAGGACTCTTATTGGTGTAGCAAAGCATAGTCTCCCAGAACGGGAATCGAACCCCAGTTTCCCACTTGGGACGGTAGCTTCCTGGTGAGTAGGGGTGTTATCTGTTGTGGCACACCAAATATATATATACTGTGTAACATTGTGTAAGTATTGTGATATACCCTCTTTATTTAATATCTATTTCATTTATGATTTTTTCCCCCCGGTAAAGCTCACTAGTGCTATAAAACAGAGCAGTATATTCCACTGGGTTAAACTCTTTTTCTTTATTTGTGTCATTGTCCTCATTACCTCATTGACTTCTCCTTCTAAGACTGCTTTTATTCAGTAGCTAATGGAGCTGTCATCCTCAGGTACTGCTAAAAAGCGACCGGGTGGATGCAATGCTTCAGAGACTCCTTCCTCATGGCCAGCTCCTCTTCCTCAACCACCGCTTTGCCCAAAACCTGGACAAAGAGCTGTCCAGCTACATGAGCAAATGAAGTATTTAAAGACAGTAGAATCTGCACACCATAACTGGTCCAGTGGTCAGTACTCACCAGGTGTTTAAAGAAGAGCTCCAGGCTGGCAAGTGATGCTTTGCAAGATCAGGATGAAGAGAGACATTACCGTCCTGAACATCTGTCCAGAATCTGTAAAATTCCTTTTGAAGGCTGGAAGAAAGTTCTTGAAAGATTACACCTCAAAGAACAACCTATTCCCAATTGGTTGCATCCTTAGATGCTATGCCAAAAGCTTTTGAGTCTGCAGAACTGTATCAAGGGCTGTGGTTCAGGCATTTTGAAGAAAGTTCTGTAACCTTTTATTTGACACACCACAAGAGAAGAACAGGAGCCCTAAGCGAGAACTGAAAGATCTGAAATTTGAAGAAAAATTGTAACATCCAAGAGATAATATTTAGGGCACATTCAGTTGTAAAAGGCTCTCGTTAATAATAAATATGTGTCTGAAAGTGCTGTGAGATATCACCTTCACTTGTCTGATCTAGCAGTTGTGTGCTGTTGTGCGAGAAGCCAGTGGGTGGCGGTATGTTATGGTCTTCTGTGAACATGGGAATATCCCCTTGAAACGCAGTTACCAGGGTAACACTTCATATCAAATAGTAAGGCTGTGTTAGTTCACAATCTAATAAATGTGATCAACACTTTGTTTCTGTCGGTGTGCATCAAGCTGAACAAGCTTCGTCTGTGCCTCACTCTCCATTAGGGGGCAGTGTTGGACCTTCCACATTGCTCAACCAAGAGTATAAATGAAAATCCTGGCAGTGATTGACAGCCTGCCATCCTCTTCGGTCACTTGCTCATCTAAAACGCTAGAACCGATAACAGCAATGTGACTGCCAACAGAGCACAGACTGGCAGGGCAGCTTGTTGACATGGTAAGTTGTGTTTGTGTCTGCGAAGGCCTCGTTTTTTGGGCTCTGTAGAGTTTAATGCAAATAGTGAAATGTTGAACTACTAGTGCTAATATTTATCATTAAGTATGCATGGCATATATAAGGATTTTCACAGAAATGGGTTCTTTTCCTTAAAGTCAACTAAACTTATTAACGTACTTCCACTGAACTAAGCTTGTACCTTTTGTATTTCTTTTGCAATTTGGGAAGAAGAGCCCGAAGGAACAGGCTCATTTCTATGTGTGATAGCAACACTGGTATGGTATTGTAGATAGCTTTGAGTCTCTGCAGATTTTGATGCTTATATGCTAAGATTAACTGTGTAAGTGCAACTTAATACTATCCCATTCTGTCAGCAGGAAGAACATGAATGTGAGTTAGTCACCACCATGTTCACACTGTAGATATAGCAGATGTGCTTTACCTAGAAGGTGTGATCCACTTGAGACATTTACTATCTTCCATAATTTCTCCACAGCCCTGTGCTCCTCCCCCTCACGTGCCAGCATATGCATAAATGTGCTCAAAGCTTTAGTACAGCATAAAAAGCATATTATAAAGTCATGTTTTGATTCCTTCCTGTTACAGGTAGCTTGGTTCTCATTGTTCCTCTAATAAAATGTGACAGAGCACCAGACTGAGAGCAGTATTAAAACTTAAAATATAGCGATTACTTCAGAGGAAGTCATTTTAAAACGCCCCTGGCAGCAATCACAAGGTAGCAAAGCACAAACACAGTTATTGTAGAAATCATAGGAAAATTTCTTCACATATTTGGATCTGCCTTGACTGTGAAATCTGTTATTCAGCCGACTAATGATTCTGTACTAAATTGGGCAATATTTTTTTTCCCAGGCTCTAATAAATGCCCACAGTAATCACATTTAGATTGGGTTTTAAAGTGTGCTCATTTTCTACATCAGTGTATTATTATTATTATTATTATTATTATTATTATTATTATTATTTTATATTTGGATATTAAATTGCCAACCACACTTGTTTAGCTGTAGCTCACTCATATCCCGTCTAAATATACATGTGTTCTCTGCTGTAAACAAAATCTGAAGGCGCTAATTAAGTGTCCTCACCTTTTTCTTTTTCTTTTTAAAAACAATTGGTAAACAATACGGCAGAATTGTGTGTTTTTGTCCTCAGCCATCTGCAATTCACATAATCTGTAGTATAGAATTTATAACTGACCAAACATTTTATTCTTGTCTTCTTTTTTTTTCTGTACTTTTTTTTTTGTGACGGCACTTCCCTAACACAAACTGAGCAGTAACAAATTGGGAGTCAGTGTGTGTTTGAGGCTTGAATTGACAGTTTGGGTCTGAAGCTGAACTTCAAACAATGAAATTAATTTGAGAATTGCTCACTTATGTCTCCTTTAGTGTCCTCCTAGTGACAGTGGGTGGCTTTGAATGTCTCCTTTCTCTGTTTTTATCAATAGGAACCACTGAGAGCTTCACAGAACTGTTAAACCAATGTAGCTTTCTGGAACATCCTTGGAGCAGACGGAAAAGAAACAAAATGCCTTCGCCTTCAGATCCTCCCACTAGCCTCTCCTCCTGACTGGCTTACCTCAGGAACATTTTTTTTTTAAGAGATGTGTTTTTTTTCCTTAAGTTCAAATGAAATTTAGAAATAAATGTAATGCCTGTGGCTTTGTTCAGAATAATTGGTATTTGAAAGGCCAAGAGAAAGCTCGAGAATAAGATCCCTGTGTCAAAAGATTCTGTTAAAGCAAAACAACTATGCTGGCTTGCCAAAGCTTGTGTTGTTCTTCAGGCATGTTATTGTTATTTTGCAATGCCGTTTTGTAACAGTCCTCAAGCGATTAAGCTACATTAAAACGCATGTCAATCCAGCATCTGCAATGATTTGGTCCTCATTAACCTCAATGACCTGGTGGCAGATTCGCATGGAGAAACAAAGCCATGGCAGTAGGATATATAGGGCAATGAACCGTGTTTAAAAAACAAGTCAATCACATTCCTCTATCTTTTCTTCCCCTGTCAAATCACAAAATGACAAGAGTTGTGACAAGGTGCGATTTATTGCCGTCGTCCTTTGTGCAGAGCACTCGTCACCAATGAATGCTTGGCTGTCCTGAATTCCACACTGAAGCTGTTCTAAATCCAGACGCTATTGCCTTGGTATTTGACCACAGGCACTAGAATTTTCATAAAGCCCTTAACCATAAACGTATGAGAACCAAAATTGAATTCATGGTGCCCCTCCCCATTAAGCCTGCTTGGGAACATTAGCATAGGCTATCACATATTCAGTTGCTCTTTGGATTTCCTACCTGCCAAACTGTCAAGTGCTTCATGCCAAGTGTGGAGTGACGATGTGCTTTCCCGACTAGGAATGTTGTTTTATACATATTCTTTTGCCTACATCTCATAGTACTCTAACCCCCTTTTTGTGGCAGATGGTGACAGTGACATGACATGTTGATTACTAGTCTTGACAAATCCAGCCATCATGGGTTCTATATCGATGCATTTGGTACAATTTCTCTGTGGAACTGAGCAGGACAAGTCTGATTGTTTGTGTGCTCCTTTCAGAAAGCAAAAAGGCAGCAAATCCTGCATTGTCACATCTTCACAATCACTTTATTTGCTACAAGATTTGTATTTGCTACATAGGGCTAAGTTTGTATTTGCCACTTAATAAACCAAGGTTGCTTGCTCATGATAGCACATGGGTGCCAAGGTCCATTGCAGTGACTGTTGTGTACTGCACAGGGTAATACAACCAAATCAACACATTCTTTGTGTTTTCAGCAAGCATCGCCTTACAATCCAAGCAGACTATAGAAATTAGCTTTCAGCTTAATGAGCACATATCTAAGGGTTCCATATATATCACAGACTAACCTTCTTCTTCATTCAGGGCTCTAGACTAACTTTTTGAACTGGTGCGCATAACCGTTTTTTATGTGTGCAGTACAAGACGACCAAAACGTAAAGTTCTGCACAATTCTACAAGACAGGTAACAGATGCAGTCGACTGTAATGTGTACTGCATTGTGCTTTTTCAGGGTAATTCGAAATGATACAAATCAACAACACTACTGCCGGGCCATTTTTTTTGTGGTCTTCCCACACTCTTACAGTGTGCAGGCTTTCAGCAAGCATCGCCTTACAATCCAAGCAGACTATAACGGACCAGCCCCTAAAAACTAACATTCTTAACCAAAAATGTTGTAAATCATTCTAATGAGGCACATATCGTTCGCGAAGGGTTCATATAGAAAACCGAATCACTTCCCATATCGACTCAGCCAGCGACTAACCGGCAGGGGGACTGCTGTGTGGTCTTCTCAATTTGGCCGTAGAATCTCATAAACTGTGCTAGCCTTTTCGTTCAAACTGAGGGCCCCGTTCACTCCACTGTGTAAACTCAGTGCTGGCGCTCCGGGGTCCCGCCCTTCGCTCTTTGCTGGTTTAGACCACGAAATGGGCCTAATGTGTGTCTGTTTTTAACCACAGGGAGACTTTCAGAGTCGCGAAGACTTTTTCTTTTTTCCCCTATCGAACGGCTGGTCGCACTGGTGCGGCCTCAGATTTTTTTTGGTCGCACAATTGAGAAATTAGGTCGCATGTGCGACCAAATTGGTCGCACTCTAGAGCCCTGTCATTTGTAACCAGCCTTAAAAAGATGTGTAAAGGTGTTGCTCCTGCTGTTCTGTGCTGGGTTTACTTTCCACTGTCCAGGAGAGTTGTGTAGTTGGCAGTAACCTGCCTCCTATCTCAGCGGTTTAGTTAGTGCTGAGTGGCAGGCTTTCCCTGTTTTCAATAAAAGAACATTTGCTGAAAGTGATATGTTTCCCACACCATTTTCTATGCTAAAACATTACATTGGTGTCAGAAGTGGGATCTTACTAGATCAGGCAGAAGATCACAGAAATCAGTGATGGACAGTGGCAAGGAAAAATAATCCTGGAAGAAGAAGGAGTGTGGTGAGGATGGGTGAAAAAGCCATGGGAGATAGCAGTACTTAGCAGCATAGCCTGACTGGAGGACACCAGCCAGCAGGGACATGTTGGCAGTGTGGCATGGCAGTGTGGGCCTTCAGCGATACTTCAGTCAGGCACCGATGACGCGGTTGGCTGAAGTTGAGGGTCAGGCCCCGGGCCCCATCTTCACTGGCATCTACAGAATGGTGAATAAAGTGAAGAGCAGCAAAGGGAGCACTGTTGCTATTATGGCGTTCCCCTGTACGACTCATAGTAAGAGACTACAGTATTGTGTTGAAGTTGTGTTGTTAGCTGAGAGATGTGTAAATGTGTTGCTGGTGGAGTTCTATTACTGTCTACAAGAGTTGTATGGTTGGAAGTGACCTGTCTGCTATCTCAGCTCTTCAGTTAGTGCCATGAATTAAGTCCTTCCTGCTACTGTGTTGGAGGAAACAGCGTTTTATTCATCTCCTTCTTTGCCAAGACGTCACAATATCAATGCAAATCAGCAAAGTAAATGTTTAATGGCTATTTCTGTTCTGCTCCCGCTAAAAAGAAGCGCAGGAGATTATTCATACCCTCATTATTGCTTTTATTATATAGTGGGGTAACCTTGAGTAGGCAGACTTGAGAATTAACCATCCTTATTTCTGCAATCTTTAATCTTTTCTTGCACTAATGTAATTAGAATCATTGATATTGTTTTTGCCAAGTATTAAAATCATCTTTTGTGGATATGACAAACAAGCATAGGCTTGGACCTGATGTCTTTTGTTCTTTTTTTAGATGAATGTGCAGCCAGAAAAGTGCTGCATACTTGAAGAGTAAGAGCTGTAAAGAATTAAGGGGCTGTGGAAGTGATGTTGTAACATATGCATTAATATGGTTTAGCAGCATTACAGTTTTGCGTTTACTCAGATTGGTAATTCACAATCTCTGTAATCTTTGCTGCTGGAGAGAACGAGTAATGGGGACATTCTGGGGAGATTCACCTGCAGGCCTGAGGACATCCAGGACTCTGGTGTAATGTGAGCTGTAACGGTGTTCCAGGACATCTTCAGGGTTATGCTAATGTGATCCTGCTCTTTTTTTCTCTCTTCCGTCTTATCACTGGCCTTTTCCTGTGCAGTTTTCTCTCCTTTTGAGTGTGTGTTTGTGTGTGTGTGCAGACATGCTTGTTTTTAGTGTTTTGCGAGAGGATCAAACAGGATCAAATGCCTTCATGATGATAGGAAAACATAAAATGAGAACATTTTGCTGGTTTCTGCAACATAACCTGCTGTTTTTCTGCAAAAGCTAAAAGAATCAAAAGCCTTTTACAAACCTCAATTGCAAAGCAGTTGGAACAAATAAAAACTGACATTAGTGTCTGGTAAATTCAGTTTGTATCTGATATTTATTTGCAAAGAGTACAAAGACATGGTGTTCGATGTTCTACCTTATAAATTTTATTGTTAATTTTGTGATTATATGTTTATTGCCAATTTAATGCCTGCAACAAATTCCAAAAAAAAAAATGACAGGAGTGTGTTTATCATTGTGTTTCGTTACTATCTTTTTTTAGTCATTTGGGGACAAGAGGACAACTGATTCCGAAGAGTTTTGCCATTCTTTCATTAAATAGTACATTCATAAATGAACAAGGTAGCCATGACAGACCCTGGCTTTTGAACTTTATGCTGGCAACAATTTGGATGGTCCTTAATTTCTTTGGCCTGGAGAATGCAACATTTATTTCCTTAAACAATCTGAAAGTGTAGCTGCCCCAGCTTTTTGTGGCAGAGTACGTTGCAGGCATCAATTTCAGAATAAGAATTTAAAATGAGATATAGTATCTTGTCTTTTGCACTGTTTTTATTTTGATATGAATACATTTACACACTGCTCTCTGTTTATATTCACATTTCTGATACCATCTCACCTTACGAAGAACTGAGGTAGTAGGTGTTGAAATTAAAGTTATAGTGTTAGGTGCAGGTGCAGTGTTACTTGGTTACTGAGTCAGTGGAGGTCCTCAGAAACATAGTAACATCAGCATGTGGGTTTGTGTGTGTCAGCCTGTGCTCTTGCTGATGGGCTCGGGGGCAGCTACTCTCACCCCTCCGTCACTGGGACTATTATACCGACCCCAGCTGTAGATCTTGCCTGATGCAGGTTCACCTTGCTAAGTTTCTAATGCATAAGACTCACATTCTCACATCTGTGTGCTCTAAAATGATTGTAGACACATATTTTGTTCACATAGCGTATCTCAGGTATGCAGTATGCCGTAATACTGTTTTTAACAGGCTGGTTAACTGTTTTGTCAGGGTGTTAATTCATGGAGGGGAACGCTAAGCAATATGTGAGCATATGTGTGTGTTTAATTAATTTTGATTAGTATTCAATGTTTGGTGTTTAATTACTCCAAGTGTGTCTCTGTCTGAGAGCACAATTACAGATAAGAAACCACTGCAGGGAATACCTCCTATCTCCGTACTCCTGTGAGACACACGCATGCACGCGCACGCATATGCTAAAACACAGCCTTCTTCCTATATGTTCCTAAACTGTAATCAGGGATTTCAGAGCTATAAGGTAAAGCTCTGACAGTGAAGCATGTTTGCCTCAAGAAATCCATCAGCTAAGCCCCGAACTGAAGAACCAGCAGAGAGTGACATAAAGCACAGCGCTGTGAGGCCCCGAATGGAGTCAAACTCCTCCTGTTTGGCTCACATTGCAATTTGCAGTTTTAGTACATCTGCAGCATAATAAATAAACATCTGAAGTGTCTTCCTACCAAGAATCAGTGATTATCTTCCATTACTTTAATGTAAACAACATTATTGTAAAATGTGAATTTAAGGTTTTGGGCAGGGAGAAAGCAGAACAATGTGTGGTGCAAGGTTATATACATAACTGTGTGTTACACCATCCTACATGAAAGATAATTACAAAAACAAAAAAACTTCCCAAAAGAAGGCAGGCTTTCATGGCTTATGTACTCCTGATATATCTTTTTTCATATCATTTCATACGTATTTTTTAAAATTCATCTCAGGACAGCTTTCATTCTTAAAAGAACATATTGCTACTGTCCTGTTTTTGTAAATATGATAAACGGTCTTATCCGGTGCTTAGCGAAGAACTAAAAAACCTGTTGATTTAAAGCTGACTTATGATAAAAGTCAATGGGCTGTTGTTGAGTTCCATTAGTGTAGCTCTGAAATACAGCCAACTAGTGGCATTAATGTCTCCAAGAAAAAGTGAATCTCTGCTAGGGATAAGAAGTCCCGGAGACACACCATGGAAAAGCAACAACCGACATATCTCCTGATGTCCCCAGTTTAATTTCACAAATCTGGTCACCCAACCCAGTCTGGTGATGGACAGTAACAAAGTCATTGTAGTTCATTACTGTACTTAAGTAGATTTCATGTATCTTCACTTTAACGAAGTATATCGTTGCTGTCCAAAGAAAAACAAGTATCTCCAAATTAGCAAATTTACAGGAAAGGCCAAACCCAATTTAATTCTAATGCAAGTCAATGGAACCAGATTTTCTCCAAGCGATCTTTTGGCTATTTCTGTTTGTCTATTCATTGTGAAATTCACACACAGTGTAAACAGCAGCTCCTGTGATCAAAGGATGAATAAAAGTGAAAATCGTCAAAAATGGAGATACATGTTTTTCTTTGGACAGCGACGATATCCATCCTGGAGGACTTTTACTTTAATTTCTCTACATTTCAGAGGTAAATATCTTGCTTTGTAATTTTCTACATTATGGCCAAAGCTATCCTTCCTTTGGGTTATCTGTGCAGAAAAACATCACGTCAACAAAAGAAGAGCGCCCACCAACCAGGATACAGCGAACTCTTTGTTTTGAGTTCCTTTTGAGCTGTTAGACAGAGCTTGGCTCTAACTGACGGAAACTGTTCTCCTTCAGTGTTTTGTGCTGATTATTTTAACAGACATCAGTGTCAGACTAATTAATGACCTTCTACTAAAATACTCTTTTGACCCAGAATGAGTTGATTAAGCAAGAGTCCTATTAGAATTATAATAAATCATGCTACTTTTACTTTTCATACTTAAGTACACTTGAAGGTAAATACACTCATCAAAAGAATAGCTGTCCCCAGAAGTAATCAACTGACAGAAATGAAACTTAGTGAGTAGGTTTGATATTGTGAGACATGCAAATGATTCGAGTTTCACATTCAGCCACGCATGTGACATAACCAAGGATGGGCCTTATGACTGTACCCGCCTGATCCAGCAGCCATGATTGCAGACATTCACCGAGCAGTGTCCTCCACAAGTCATCCTGTTAATGGCAGCACCATTAGCAGACAGCTGCAAGATGCAGGACTACATACACGCAGACCGCAGACTGTTATAACAACTGCCCTTAACATTATGTCAACGTGGCCAAAGACTGCAGTGGTGTTGAGCCAGACTGCCATGGATTGACACAGAATGGCAGCAAGTCATCTTCAGCTTTTGTCTTGGTGGAGACAACCAACAAATCCATGTTTGGAGGCGTGTTCACACCAAGATGAAAGGTTTGTTGTTATGCGTCACACGTCCAGAAGGCCTGGTGTCACCCCACCTCCAACCCTATCACAAGATCTGCAGGAGCTGTGTGAGAATATTCAAGTTGCATGGGATGGATTATCACAGGACACCATTAGGATCCTCTACAGCTCAATACAGAGACAGCTGGTATGTTGCATTAGCAAACGTGACGACCTGACGCCATTCTGGGAGACACTACCTCTGTATGTGTAGCTCAGTAAATATTGCCTATATCTGTCCAAATTGATCATCATGTATTCCTGGTAACCGTTATCTTCATTCCCACTAGCATTACAATACCACACTTCCTTCAGGGTAAAGTTATTCTTTTGATGATCAGTGTACTTTCATACTTTTACTCTAGTGGGTGTCTGAAAGGAGGAACTTTACTGGAGCAATATTTTATCTCTACCTGAACTCAAATAAATGGTTTGTGAACTTCATCCATCTGGTAGTACATGTGCACTAAACTTACTGTGAATTACCTGAACATTTGTGTCCATTCTAGATTTAAAACTGACATATGAAGCTGGCAATAAAACATTATGCACATATTGTAGCATTGGGGTAGAAAGAAAAGAAGATACATATGCTCATGGATGGGATGCGAGCAGGTCACCAGATTTAAGGTAAACACTAACACTGCAAACTAACCCCAGCACCCAGCACTGAATAAAACAAACAACCCTGCTGTGCACATATATCCACACAGCCTGTCACTATTTACAAGAATTAAGTCTGTCTTACTGTGAATCTGGGGCTTCATACGAACCTCTGCATGTCCACAGCTGCACAAGCCAGTAGCAGGACGCTACAGTGTTGACACAAATTTTACATAATTCCAGTTTCACAGCGACTCGGTAAGAGCTCTGACAGGGAGCTGCCGCTGCTTTTCATTTCTAACATCTGACTTACACGCTTTAGTAAGGCTACCACTCCCAGGCAGTATCATGGAAAGTGTAAACCGATGCTTTTCTCACAACATTTCTCCCATTTCATTTCCCATCTATTGGAAACTTTATCGGTTGATTCCACTTCCATGCACTGTATTAATAATTAGTGGCTGCTTTTACTGTTCAACTTCTAAACGATGAAAAAGCAACTTTGGCTGTATCTACATAGGTATGAGCAGAGAAAAGTCTTGATTGGACAATTTTCCCTTTTGACATTTAAGGATTTAAGGTTTTAGCTGCAGTGGATACCTCTTCTAAAGCTCTTCATCCTGCTGGGTCACGGGGGTTGATGGAGCCTATCCTAGCAGTCAATAGGTGGAGGACAGGAAACACCCTGGATAGACACCAACACACACACTAACACCTAAGAAGCAATTTAGCATCTCCTGACTGCATGTCTTTGGATTCTAGGCTGGGGGGTGGGAGGGGTTGTGGACCAGTGGATACCCACACGGAAAGTTGGCCTTTTCTGCTGTAAGGCAACAGCGCTACCCACTACACCACAGTCTCTCTTTTTTTCCCTCACTTTGTTTCTGTTTGTTTCTCCCACCATCCTTTTTAAACTATTATAATCTCTAACCGCCTCCAGCCTGCGACTGGTTTAAGGTGGATTATTAAAACCCTGTTTATTTGTGTTTTTCACTTTATTATTTATTTACTGGTATTTTTTAAATTGATTCTCTATTTTTATTATTATTTTTATAATTCTTATTTTTTTCTTGCCTTCACTCTTTTCAATTATTTCACTTGCTTACTTTTATTATTAACTATTATGGATTTTATCTGTTTAATAGCCCTGGTGTGTTAATTGTTTTATTGTTTAGTATGAGTTTTATTTTGTTGTAACACTTTGTAATGAGATTTGTGGCCATACTTCTACTAATTCCTTTACAGAGTTATAATAATACATGGATATTTAATATTTTTAATCCTTTCTTTTTGTACAGTGCTCTGCTATACTGTATATAAGGCTCACCCCTGATGTGCTTTGAGTTGATTGTTTAACTGTGTTATTAATTATTATTATTATTATTATTATTATTATTATTATTATTATTAATTCCATCCAAGACTTAACATATTATTACAAAACCTAAGGAGTTGAAATATAACATAAGTGAGGATTATATGGAATATGTTATGTGCTACAGAAATAATTACACCAAAGGCATCACCATTAAGATTCATACAACTTTCAGTAGAGCCCAACACATCAATAACAGGGTCTGTATCAATCGACCATACAATAAAGGAGCAGCTGAAATGGGTTAGGTCGTGTGCTCTGGCAGCCTTATTCGTTAGAGCTTGTACTTGTCTTCTGCTTGTTTGGTGAGTTGTGAGGTCATTGTCCTAGAGCTGAAGGATGTGATACGTCTCTGCCCTCATGTTATGGACCCTGTGTGCTGTAGTGCTCTTGTCCCACAGCTGTTACCTTTTTAGCTCTGAATGGCTTCAGAATATGAGCTAGACATGCTGATTATTTATCTCTGTGGTTCCCTCCATCCGGAGAGGGAAAGGGAGAGAGAAATGTTGTTCAGTAGACTGAGAATTTTAGTTGAGATGAAGACAGAGGACCCAGCTCTTCACTCCCAGCCCATTTGTTGCTCACTAAGGTGGAGAGACGAGACTGGAGACCGTGTGTGTGAGATGCTTATCTCGGAATGAATAAATCAGACTCTGGCTCACAGATGGTTCACTGCAGCACTGGACTGGCAGTGTGTGTGTGTGTGACTGATGCCACATTATTCTGATGGATTTTGTTGTTGATGGGTGACACAGGGCCATCTGTGGAATCCTGGTGTGGGTACAGGAAAGACAGAGTGGAGGAGTGAAAGAGAACGAGGGTGCACTGCATTAAGTTTGTCACGCTGTGTGGACTCAGTGGCTCTTATAAACACAAGATCTCACTTCTAGCACACTGAGAGCAGAACAGACTCTTTATGAGTATCTCTTTCCCTTCCTCTCTTTTTCTACTGTCTTTCTCTTCTTTTTCTCTGCTGTCTTTCTCCCCTTCTCTCTTCCTCTCCCTTTCTATTTCTGTCACTTTCACTTGTTTTTTCTCCTTCTCTTTTCCATTTTCTTTTCTCTCTTTCTTCCCTCCTCTTTGTTTCTGATTGTGCTATCTCTTTCTTCCACTGTCTGCTACTATCTGTTACTACATGGACTACAGTGCAAATAAACTGTAGTTTAAAGACTTCTGAAGTTAATTACAACAACAATAATAATAACAATAATAATAATAATTATATACATAATGAATGATAATAATAACCCCCCCGTGTACACACTGAATACGCCACATCTGTAACTTGCCCTTAAATAATACTTCAATAAAAGCTCTCTCTTTCTTTCTCTCTTTCTCTTTCTCTCTCTCTCTCTCTCTCTCTCTCTCTCTCACTCACAGTGCTGTATTCCGTCTCACTGTGGATTTACTCCTCATAGTACACCCTTGTGAAGGAGTAAGCTTAAGCAAGGAAGCATCACAATTAAGCAGTGCAGTTGTCAGACAGTCACCATGAAAAAGTTCAGTTTATCCATAATTGGAGCGATACTGGAGTACTGGAGTGAAGGAAAGAGACTTGTTGTCTGTAATGGACGTAAAAGGATTAACACAATTATTTAAAAAGAAACTCTGTATGTTAGCATGACCGGTTCATGAGCTCCCTCTCACTGAAATGCTGTGTCATGATCTAAAGCAGGCTGTTCAGAAATACACACTGAAGCAGTTTGGGGCCACAAATAGGCCAAAGTACATCCTAACTGCACTGCGCTGATTAACAGCTACAGAAAGCATCTGGTTGACATCACTGCCAAGAAAGGAAGTTCCTGAAGCTACTGAATACAAGGCTTCACATGCATATTTTGTCAGTGACCTGAACTGCTTTTAATACAAGAGTGTAATGTAGTATGTAAGCAGTTTTAAAGATTCAAAACATACTTTTCATTTTCCAGTTCATATACAGAAACTGAGCTACGAGAACAAGCCAAACAGTATATGTTTGTGTTTCTCAGCACTGGTCCTGGAGGTCCTGCACCTCCTAAAGCCTTTCCTGCTGTACCCACTTTAACCCAGTAATGGGCTGTTAATGAGCTGATTAGTTGGCTCAGGCATGTAGAGTTCTAAAAAAAAGCAGATGGCGGTGGGCCTCTAGAACCCTGCTTGAACAAGGCTAGCTGTGTTCGAAACGGCATACTACATACTACTGGTGTACTAAAACTTAAAAATAGTATATAATATAAAGTATGTGACTAAACGGAAAGTCTGTAGTGCACTGAAGATACCCGGATGACCAGTCAGAGTTTCTAGTATATAGGGTGAGCTATCTTCATGCTGTACTGCATCCCATCATGCACCTTGGCTTCACCAGCTCTCAGCCAGAGAAAATGGCAGAGGGTAACACTGGAGAGCAAAACACAGCCAACTCTGAGTATAAATGTGGGTGTAGTGATTGTAGTGGGGTGTGTTTTCAGGAGAATGAGGGTAGCTAACAGCTAGGCCAAACCTATTTCCTGTGTATCCTGAACTCAGCATCGTTAGCAGCTAGCTCTAAACAGTGGATACAGTAATAACAGCTCTAAGGTAAATGTGACCTAACTGGTCATGTGACTGTATTAATATACTACACTGTAGGTCGGAACTTGTTACTGTACTGTACAAACAGGGGGCGTATGCAGTGTAGCTGTGTGCCTATCGAATACAGCCACTGATTCACAAATAATAACAACTCTGAAAGAACATTTCAGCCCAAACTTCTTCTGGAATGAGGCACAAGATAGGGCATCCAATTAGGACAGTGCAATTTACACTATTACAATGCAAAGGGATGAATGAGAGGTTGGAAAATGATAATATTAATAATATGTATAAAAATTCCTTTATCAAACCCAAGGACACTTCACAAAGTGGGTGAACTGTAGCAACACAACAGTAGAAAGAATAGCATAAAACAGAGCAGTCATAAAAGCAAAGCATAAATGCAGAATATAAGTACAGTGTGTATAATCACAGGGAAATTAAACATAATGGATAAACAAGGAACTGTAAGAAGAGGAAAGTTTTAGTTTAACAAATGAAAGTGCAGAGTAGAAGAAATAGAGAGGATTTTTTGGGGTTGGGGGTGTGTACCTCGGGGGGATCTTGTTCTTGTCAAAATCAAAACTCTGAACTGAATACATAATGAAATAGATGGCCTATGCACCTGCTGGAAAAAGAAGTTGATGTAAGCAGATTTCTTGGAACCAAACAACATGAGCAGCAACGTATTGAAAGTGTTGCAGTATTTGAGCCGCAGTGCCAATAAAGAGTCAGCTACAATAACCTGTTCAGAAAGCGCGATGAAGAATTGTTCATACTTAGCCGATAAAGGCAATATTGTGGAGTAAGTGCTTTAATAAGGGCTCCACGTATAGCAGTCATGTATGAACTGATTATGTCTGGATTATGTGATGATGTCTGAGATGTTTTAATATAAGACACTGCTGAAGACTGTAAGGGTGAATACATGTAAGAATAGTGGAGACTATAAAACCTGAAGCTTACTCACCTGTTGTGATGTTGTGTTACTGTAGGAGTAACAGTGCAGATCATGTTGTGTATTCTAGTTCCTGAAATCATAAAAAACCTGTGGAAGGAAACGTATAAACTATGACAATCATAGTTATACTGGACACTTCTTGTTCTGTTCTTATATCATCTAAGGCGGAGGTCTTTAAAACGGTCCTTAGACCCCCGCAGACAGTCCACATTTAACTATAACCTCACTTACAATGTGTAATGGTCGAGCAACAATGTGAACTGTCTGGGGAGCTGAGGACTGGTTTTAAAAAAAACCTGACCTAAGGTGTAAGAGTGATCTGACCTATATCATAGTGGGAGAGGTAACCTGCTTAGAAGAGGAGTAAAAGGAAAAGCAGGTGAAGCTTATCTTAACTTGGATAGCTTGGGTCCAATAGGGCGCTGTAAAAAGTGGGAAGTCAGTTCAACTTAATTATATAGTGACTGATGACCTGGGATTTCCTGGGTTAACTTGCTAAGCCTGAGGACAACAGGAGTTGACCTAGCTCAGACTCCTTAGTTTTAAATAGTAATCCACCCAGTTACTGTTTTCAGGTCTTCATCTCGGCTAGATTAAAAAATAGAATATTCATCTTTACTGAATCCCCCATGCCACTAGCTGGCTTTCCATCACACAGTCCCCTCAGGCATTTTCCTCATCTTGGGCTTCCAGATATGGACAGCTGTGGCATTGCTGGGAAACAATTTCTTGGTGTTGGCATGAATTATTAGTCAGCTGCCCCACATGCCCATGCCACGCTTCAAATTTAAAACAACAAATATTTTCTTCAGGGTATTAAACGTTTATGCACACTAAATCTGAGCTACCTCAGATGTTTCTAAGTGGCCTAAGCTATAGATTGTGTGATTAAACCTTGGTGATGCCACAGCCATGCAAAAAAGACTAGCGAAAGGTAAAAATGTGGCGTAAAAATATTGGGTGAGATGGAACGAGTCCTGGCTAGCGGGAAAATTGAGTTCTAAAAAATACCAAATATTATTTTATTTACCTAAGTAAGTGAGAAGTGGGGCTGAAAGAGAATTTTTGACACAAGTAAGTTTGAGTTGCGTCCCCATGTAAAGCTACCTCAAGGAAGACCATGTGATCAGATTCAATTCAATTCAATTCAACTTTATTGTCATTATACCAATACAGGGTTGTACAGTATAACGAAAGGCTCTACTCCAGTGCAGTCGAAGAATGTGTATGTATATATATATATATTAATAGTGTAGTGCAAAGACAAATAGACAAAAACAATGTGTGCAAACAGTACAGTATGTGTACAGGACATGTGCAAAGAGTAGCGCAGTATCAGTAAGTATGTGGTTTAAACAGTATGGATATATAAAGTGTACAGTGCAGGTGGGAAAATAGCAGCTTAATGTTCAGTAACAGCCAAATTGCTTTGCACAGATGTTCAGTATAGATAAATAAATATAGATAAATAAGAACAAAATAAAAACACAGCTGGATGTTCAAGTATACAGGTTTGAGTGTGGTGCAAACAGTCCTGTGAGGTAGTGGAACTAGAAATCAGTAGCAGTCTTTAGTGGTGTAGTCATGTTCTGTTAGGCGCTGCTGGTGTGACCAGTTTGACAGCTCTAGGGTAGAAACTGTTCCTGAACCTGGTGGTTCTGGCTCGGATGTTCCGGTACCTCTTTCCGGAGGGCAGAGGTTGGAAGAGGGGATGGCTGGGGTGTGTGGGGTCTGAGGATATGTTGACTGCTACTACTATACAGTATAAGTTGAGCAGACCTAGACCTAATAGTTTTGTTCTTCTTTATACTGAGGGTTTATGGTTCTGTGTGTAAAGCTTCAATAAACTACAAACTCTTCTGGGGAACCTGGAAACCAAGTTCTCATGGGTTGTACTTCAGGGACCTCCAATACACTCCAATGCACAATACGCATTCAGCTGACTAACATTTGAGGTGATGCTGTTGTCACAGTTAGATACAGAATACCACATGAACATTATAAATAGGGATGGTGAGAAGAAAACAAGTGTGAGGAAAGTGTAGGATATGGGTCTTTAGGTAATGTGATTTGTAAGGATGTATGTGCCGCCTAGAAAAGACCTGTTATCTGTGAGGTGCAAACAGAGGATGAAGAAGTGTTGTTTTGTTCATACAGGACCTGCAAGGATTTGGAGGATGGATGTCCTGTCCTTTAACTGTTCTCTACTGTTTCACACTTGTCTGTCCTCTCCCACAGAGCGCCCATGGCAATGACAGCTCTAAGACTGGCTTGTTGTTTCTTTTTAATTTGGAGCAAGAAAAAACGGCAGCCAGACACACACGTACGCACACATGCATGCTGAGGGCCGGTACTGTAATGGAGTGTAATGGTGTATATCCGCTGGATATCGGTCTTTCACAACCTATTACGTGAGAATGTGCTGATGCCAGGAAGCAGGGGATGATGGGATATGTGGGCATGGTTCTGGTGGCATTTAAAAGACAGCTACAGGAGGAGTTTTCCTGTATGAACTATAATTAATGTTAAAGGTTGTTAATTGATTTATGGCTGTGTAATGGCTGCTCTGAAGATGCATTAGCCATACTGAGCCCGCTCGGCGGTGCGGGAGTTCTTTAAAACACAGCTGCTGTCTGGAGAGCTCTTCATTAACTTCAAGCACATTTTAATTTCAGACTTGACCACACATTACCTTTCAGTGTGTAACGCCTCATGCCTTCATAAATACCTAGAACATGGCTGCTCATTACTGGTGGAGCTGTTAATAGGAGTCTGGCACAAAGTTGTGAGGAATTTTAGAGTGCATATCGGCATTATATTGCTCTTAAAATCGTGATCTCATCTTCGCCGAAGTCATAATAATAAATAATGGCTGTTTTTTTTTCAATAACACGCATGACATTTTTTGTTGTCTTACTTTTATTAAACAATCATATTTTTATTGAGGGAAAAAATATGTTTCTGGCACAGTGTGGCCTGATCAAAAGAGAGAGCCTCGATAGAAAAGTTGTAGAAGTTCATAAGAGTGGAGGGGGATATAAAAAGATCAGAGAAGATATGGGCTTCTGTCAGTCCACACTCAGGCAAATGGAAGAAATTCAGCAGTGTTGCTCTCTCCCTTTCTCTCTGTGGCAGTATTTCATAGAATCTTCAAAGAAAGTGATGAAGACCGAAGAAGTGTGACACTTAATGTCATCTGTGGTCATTTCAACCAAAATGCTAAAAAATGGCTTTTCATGTGTTGCATTGCATTAAAACGTCATTTAAACCAATCAAAACCACAATGGTACTTCATCAAACTTGCATATGGTCAAATCTGCTCGTAAAATGGGCGCATACTAATTTCATTAAAATCAGTTTCGTCCTTGGGCTATCTGTCAGATCTTAACTTATGTCTGGTAGGGGAGTGTATAAATTTGAGCACAATACATTACACACAATACATTTGGAGGCAGTTGTGGACTGGTGGTAAGGGAACCAGCCTTGTGACTGGAGGGTTGCCAGTTCGATTCCCTGAACTGACAGTAACAACTAAGGGGCTCTTGAGCAAGGGACCTAACCCCCAACTGCTCCCTGGGTGCCATGGATAGGGCTGCCCACCGCTCCGGGTAAGTGTGCTCACTGCTCCCTAGTGCGAGTGTGTATGTGTGTGTTTCACTTCATGGGTGGGTTAAATGCGGAAGACAAATTTTCTTGGATTTCCTTCTGGGATCAATAAAGTATCTATCTATCTATCTATCTATATATCTATCTATCTATCTATCTTAACAACCTGAAGAAATGTTTGATTTGCAGTTACCGAAATAAAAACGCTTATTAATATATATGACTGAATATTAATCAATAATACAAATACAAGTAGTAAATATCAAATAACGAAATTAATTATAAATTAATAATCATTTGTACACATGGCGAACCAGTACTAAAGTAGGCTTACTTGTTTCATGTGTTCCATTTAAAAACATATTACACAACTTACATGGCATCACACAAAAGCTACATCACACAAAAAAGCCAGTGCAAAAGCATCTTATACATTGCCACTGTTGCATGGGAGTGAACCAATCAGAAAAGTGTCTGATTGGGGCTGCTGCCAAAAAATGAGTTGCTTCAAAACTTTTTTTTCTTCAGTAACCTTGACTGTTTAAGTTCTATCTGTTAAGACATGGTACTGTAAAGCACTGTCCTTGCTGTTTATCATTAAAAAGATTTAATTAATATAACTTATTAATGTCTGGTTGAATGTTTGAAGCTATTTATAAGGACATTTTATTTATAACTGATGATACTGCATGTAAAAATCACACAATAAACCTGTGGAACTAGAGGAGGTCAGTAAATATGCTGCAGATGGCAAGAAGCAAATAGCAAATTATAACAAATTAATGGCGAAAATAGTTCAGATTACCTTTCAACCTAAGCAACGTAACTAAAAGCGAAACATATGGCAACATTTACCAACCTGACTCCAACAAGCAACAGTTTAAGCTATTTAAATTCCAATTACGAAAGAACTCTTACAAAGAAAAAGTTGAGTGCACTTCAGTATTTAACTTTGCTTTGCTTGCTGTAAAAAGTCCTTCTTCTGATGTTCTAAAACTATCATTACCATTCTCCATTCCTAAAGCTGATCTGGATTTGACCTGTCACAGTCCAGTAACGACAGCACTGCGTGTAGTTTTAAATAACTAGTGGCTATTATTTTACAAATTTCCGGGTTAATTTGTGGGTCTAGTTTCTCTAATTGGTCTGTCCTGAGTGGAATGCACAGGTCTCTGTATCGTCAAAAAAACAAACCGAAGAATAAGATGGTGTCACTCTGTCTGAAACTAGTTTCTGAAGAGTTAACGTGGTCATTAATTAGCTAGAGTGAATGGGCTGTAGACATGGCAGATGGCGGATTATTCAAATATCCCGTTTGCCTCTAAAAGCAGGCATTAATATTCATGCCTCTGCATATTTCACCAAGATGTGTTCGTTTAATTATGAACCATTATTGCAGTTAAAGGCCCTTCGACACCATGCTCCCTTACCCACAGCCCTGTGTAGCTCACACAACAGTCACAATGACTGCCCTCTGTAATTGTACTGAGATTACCCTCATTTCATAATGACTCCCTCTCCCTCTGCCTTCATTTTGCACTGAGTGTGATAGGTGCAGAGAAAAGCTCTCAGCACTCTCAAAATGACCTGGGCACTCTTAAATCCTAAAAGATAGCGTACAGAGGAAGTGAGTTAGACTTTATTTAATTCTGCTACTTTGTGGGAATAAACTGATTACAAAAGTAGTAGCTTTTTGGTAAGTATGGTAAGACCGTTCTAAAAAGACCCTTACTGGCTCCATTTTTTGTAACAACCGTTGCCTGTTTTATTGAATATCCAGTCAAAATGGCCTTTAAGTACAAGTTATTCATTTTCAGGAGATATTTCAGAGGGGATTCGATATCAGCTAATCCACTTGTATAAGGAAAGGGGAAAGTCAAAGTACAATAAGTGAAAAACAGGAGTACATAGATGATGTGAACAGGAGGCCTCCTGAAGAGAACAAACTAAAGGCCTCCTAACAGCCATGCTAGACCGGGTAGACCACCAAAACTGTCATCATCAGATAAACAGTACTTAAAGGGGGCTAATTGTGCACACCTGAGAGACACCTTGTTGGAATCTCAGCCCTTTTTGTTTCAAAGTGACATCACCTCATAACACAACCCTTATTGCCCAGCTAATGGCGCTCACACAGTGCACATTCTACCAACTTGCACTACCAGTATTTCAGGATGGGACACTGGCTCAAAGTGATATGGTAGAACTAACACGATTATAATAACAGCCACAGCACTGTGGGGTGGAAAGTTGTAGTATTTGACCAATTAGAACACACTGGACTCATCAGGAGGCGGGACTTAAAGACACAGGAGCTCTAACAGAGTGTTGCAGAGAGAGGGTGAATACAGATGTGCAGAATGAAGAAATGTTTTTTTTTTGACTCATGTAAATCTAATCCAGTAGACCATAAAAATAAAATTATGAACATCGAAAATGAGATAAAGCTTTCATCTTTGAGAGAGAAACTCAAGCTTCACTCTTGCTCCAGATCAATGATATGAGTCTGAAAGGATGAATAGCTGTCAAGAGCCTATACTTAGAAAAAGAAAATACACAAAAAAGAAGAGCATTTGCAAAATCAAACAAAGAGGTTGCTAATGTTCTCAGAACAAGGGATTGTTGACTAGCCCAGATTTCAGATCTTCACATCACCTGAATGTGTTATTTGGATTAGTGAGAAGCAGAAAATGGAACCAACTTCTAAGAATAAAATAAAATTCTTCTTGAACAAATAAAGGCTGGTCTCTGACTTTTGCATGGCAGTGTATATAAAAAGGTTATATAATTTGCAATCAACAACACAGTTTAAATATATTTGTGCACTACAGTTTTCCATTAGGTTCAGTGGAAGCTTTGCCAGCATTCTGTATGGAATTAAAGAGAGATCATTTGTGGACCAGGCATGCATGGGTCAATTAATGGCTTATCATAAGGTCAGCAGAAATGCAATAACAGTTCACAGAGTGATGGTTTCTGTTCTTATTGAAACAAAAAGCTTATCTGTGATCAGGAAATAAAATTAGACTGTGAGTGGAGTCTGCTCTGGGAAAGGTGTTTGTACATCTGCTTCGTCTGCTTGAGCAAACAGTAACTGAAGGCTGTTGGTCAGTGCTGCAGGCAGCCATGTTGCGTGTCCTGGGCTGTGCGCTGGACGAACAGTGTGATGGATAGGTTCTGTTCTCAGGGTCCTCTGCTGAGCTACGCGTCATCAACATGAGGCTTTGATTGTGACTTATGGCGACTGATGTCAAGGACGAGATCAGAGACCAAGAACACAGAGGCGGACACGGAACAAGGCAGGGAAGGGGAGAGAAAGAGAGAGAGAGAACAAGATAGGGAGTAGACCCTCGTGAAACGATAAAAGGAGGGAAAGGGGGTTAGATGAGTTTAGTTTAATGGCGCTGAGTGTCCCTGTGTATTTTCGCCCTAGTTACACATTTAAAATAAACTTGCCGAAAAGGGCTCCCTGGAGCGAAGCCGCAAAAGAACCTCAGCTGAAAGGTTGGTTAGGGTTCTTTGGTGGTTCTTCTAGGGCACAACTCAAAAAAGACACCTTTGTTTTCACAATAGAGTACCATTAGCTGTCCATAGCTGCTTTTGAAGACTCCGTGTAGATTTGAAATCTTCAAACAGAGACCTACTTACCCAACTTCACAGTTCCTCCGAAATAAAATATCAGCGACCCCATTCTCACATTGTTTAAAGGGGCTGCACCACACTGATCATAGGGCTACAAAGTAGAGCACAGCAATGGGCTGTTAGACGGCTGTCGGCTGCATTGTATTTCATTTCCCTCTGTCTTTTTCTCACTCCTTCATTGGTAGTCATCACTTTCCTCAGGCCAGTACTCACTTAGCCTCAAATGCATTCATTTCGCTCTAATTTGCCCTAAACATCATTTAGCCTAATGCCACTAACTCATTTCTAATTGAAAGTAATACAGCTTTATCATAATTGGGTCCAATAAGTTCTCTCTCCCTCTCTCTGCCTGATTGCAGTGTGGGAAGTCCAGTGTACAGAGCACATTGATATGGCTGTGGGCAGATGCCATAGAGAGATTCTTCAGGATTGGAAACCTTCATGAGGGTCGACAGGCTGGTCTAACCTGAGCTGTATGTTTACCAAAGGGATTCAAACTTCTGCTTCCCTCACTCATAAATCTCGGATATGAGCTCCGCTGTCCCTTAAAGCATGCCGGACGTGTAGCGCTTCTATTTTTACCGGTTGCGCTCTCCTTTACTCAGCTTATGTGTCAACATCAAAGCTCTGGGCTAGCTCCACAGCAGTGCAGGCTCTGATTTCGAAGCCTGCTACATATTCTCATTCAGCGCCATTACTTCCTCCCCTAACGCACCCAGTCATTCATAAAAACAGCAGTGCTGAGTCCAGCTCAAACAGGGCTAATTCTCATGGCCATGGAATATTAAATGTGCACACGAGTATGCTAGAGTAAGAGAGCTTTCCCCCCTCATTCTTCCATCTGTCCATCAGCAGATGAGGAGTGGGGTTGTCTCTCACCTCCACATTTTTTAGAGAAAACACCTGCTTCCAGGTAGAACTGGGGAAGAATAAGATGGAATTAAGGAATATGCTGCAGAGGAAAAATGGTTTACAATATTAGCAAAACTACATTCGTCATCAGAATCAACCAGCATGTCATGAGACATTTAAATGATTTAAGTTTTACACTTGCCTGCGCATGTGACGTAAGCAAAGACGAGTTATTGGAAGAGTTCAGGAGTGGTCGCATCATAGGGCTGTGGAAAGTGGGATGGCCTTACTGACATATTCCGTGCCATACCGGCCATGCAGATATTACCATAGCCCGCTGTTGGCAGCAGTGGAAAGAAGAAAGCATGAACAAGAGACCTACATGAACCACAGAGAGACACAACTGACGAATTGTCTGATGAACCTCTACACCTCCATGCTGAGACGTCTGGCATGTCGCATTAGCAAATATAGCGGCCTGACGCCATACTGGGAGACACTACTTCTGTGTGTGTATCTCTGTATATATTGCCTATATCAATTTAAACTGAGCATTATTTATTGTTCCTGGTAACCCTTATCTTCCTTCCCAATAGCATTACAATTGACACTTCCTGAGTGCAAAACAATTTAAAAATCTATAAGGGTTTCATATAATAGAAAATGGCATTGTGGTATTTTATAATTGCCCTCACTTTTTAAAATAAAGGAACTAAAGCAGCACGTAAATGATCCTAACGCTTAAAATGTCCTATTCTGTCCATATAGTAAGCAATCTTTGCAGAAAGGGTGTGACCAGTCTTCAACTATTTGGGTTTTTTTTCCAATAACCAAAACACCAACCCCATCCATGACTGAATGGCTGAAATAGATTCACATGCTCCGTTTCCATATCATCATACAGTCATATAGGGAAACCATGCTGCAGCCCATTTTAAAGTCATTTTTAAATGATTTATTCTTTTTTGGGACATTAAACAGCAGAACAGTTGTAGGTATACCTCAAGGGAAAAATAAAATACAAGAAAAAAAGGATATGGGCACTTTACAAAAAACACTTACAAGTTTTCCATCCATTACACACAAGAACCTTTGAACCATGTATAGAAAATGTATGCTTTCAAATGCATGTTTGCATTTCCTAGAACCAGTGCTAAAGCTCCATTTAATATCCATACTGCCTAATGCCACTACTGACAGATAATATAGCAGAGCTCCAGTGGGTGCTGTACAGTCAAACAGCCAGGACATAGTGATATTATTTGTATAATAGTAACACATCATCTATGAACAATTTCTAATGAACCATTTCTGGCCATTTTCCATTATTTTGCTGCACTCAGTATGGACTGCAGCTAACGTCCCTACTCCTCATCCTCTGATCTGCATAGGCTACATGCACTGTTTCCATGGAATCATGCACTGCCTTTTCCAAAGCCAATTACAATGTGACTGACACATAATCACATCTCTATGACAAGAAAACAGACTACAGGAAGCTAGATTAGCAAAGAACAGGAAAGGGCAAAACCATCAATTTTTCTAAATTCCTATATAATTAAACCGATGTAAACGGTGTAAACAATATCATTCAGAGTGACTTGATGTGAAGTGCTCAGTTCTAGAGAAATGTGCCAAATCAGTGCTGTTCATCACTATTTTATCATTATCAATAAAAACTGACTTCATATCTACAAGCTGAATCAACAAGGTAGGAGTGTCTGGTAGTGTGGACAGTGAGCGGTTGTCGGTGTCACAGTGTTGTCAGTGTGACTGCAGTGCTGAAAATGATCCACCACCCACATAATACCTACTCTTTGGTGGTCTTGTGGGGGTCCTGACAATTGAAGAACAGGGTAAATGATAACAACATATGCAGCAAATCAAACCGACTATATTCTGTAATTGAAGAACTACAAAGTGCTCCTATCAGGTGGGGCTGATAAAATGGACACTGATAGTAGAAACCAGGAGGTTTATCTAATGAAGAGGCCACTGAGTGCATATCTTAAGAGGACTGGGTTTTAATATGTGTATTAAAGGGCCTGTATCATGAAAAACTGAATATTATATACTTTAATAACAACATTCGATATGTACATATTGAAAATCTCATGATGAATGGACCAACAGAAATGGCCCAAAATGGCTTGTAAAGACGTCTGGTTCCATTGACTTCCATTAAAATGAAATGAGGTTTTGGGCCTCTCCTGTAAAGCTGCTATTTTGGAGATACATGTTTTTCTTTGGACAGCGACGATATATTCACCGCCGTAGCCAATAGCAGATTAAACATACCCATTTATGTTATAAGGAGTCTTTCAGTCTAAACAGCTCAGGCACAATACAGGTCAGCCAATCAAACTCGAGTTCATTTACTTACATCTGGCTTTAATGCACAGTAAATATTTTAAGGGATAAGAGAAGATGAGTGTTACACAAATGTCAGAAATGAACCTCATACGAACATAATGCATTACAAATCTAAAATATAGACCTTTTAAAATATGCATATTAAAAGATTTCTATAGATCCATGGATCATTTCTATGGATCATTTCTAAGTGGCATTTACCATTTCCAAATTGTGTGAAGAATGAGTTATGTGGGTTTTGATATGACAGTAATGACATACTCATCAATTAGGTTATTTTTAATCCCCTATGCCCCATCTGTCTCTCCCTCCCTTTCTCTTTAGCAAACACATGTTGGGCCTTAGGACATGCCTGTCTTCCTTTATATCCTAAACCCACCTCCTACCTCTGCTCTAACGTCAGACGAAGTGAGCATGTTATGTCTCAGATGTGCTCTGACGTCTGTTGTGTGTTTGTGCAGCACAGACTGAGATCAGATGCCTGTTTGAGACAAATACACATATACACACAATGCTGAGATGTGTGCACGTGAAACCGTGTGTATGAGTATGGCGGCGCGCCAGTCCTGCACAGCAGGGTGTAGGCTCAGGGAGGCGTTGCGACCGTCAGTGGAGTGGAGAGAAGACTTGAAACAAAACCTGGCAAGGGGACACAATTCTATTCCATAAGAGAAAGGGAGGAGAGAGGAGGCGAGAGAAGGAGTGAGAGTGGGATGAGACAGGTTCTGCAGAAATCTTTAGAGGTGTGAACTGTCACTGTTGGCATTAAAAGCAGGAGTGAGATAGGTTGTTAGTGCTGCTTTAATCAGGTGTAACATTTCAAAGGGCCGCTGTGAATATTTTTATTTGTGGGGTCTACTAAAATAGATTTACATGTTTCAGTGCTCCATAAACATATTTATTATCTCATATTGTACATCTGCATTCACTGTCGATACTGTCTCCTGTATCTTTAAATCCCGCCTCCCAATAAGTCCAGTGTGCTCTGATGGGTCAGTTCGCCCACTCCAATCTGACTGCTTAACCGCCAGATCAGCATCCTGCTAAAAGTTCTGCCCTTAGGCAGCAAGTAAGTGTTGTGTTTATGGGATGACGTCACCTTTAACAAGGGTTGGAATACCAAGTCGTTACAGGCAGCAGAGAAAAGTGGTTTCTGTGGGAGAGTTTCTTCCTCTGCCATGTACTTTCTAACTTTGCAGACCACTTACATACACAGAAAGTTACATAACACATTAAAGGAAAGGGAAAAACTAGAAAAGCTCCCGGAACAAAAAATATGTCACCTTGTGCGTTTAAGGTGGTAGTAACTTCAGGCTCCTGCAGATGGCATTGTACGAGGATGATGGGGCTGTAAATAACTGCAGGGTGTGCCACTGGATTTATAGACTGAGAGGAGCTGGTACAGTGCAGTAAATGTCTCGTTCGGTGTGTGGAAAATGGGTTATCATTGGCTAAAAGGAGTGATTTTGGGCATTTGGGTCTGCCAAAGGCCATAATGTGAAGGAAGTAGCTGAATTTGCAGGTATATATAGTGTACAGTCACTTGGGTCTACTGGCAGTGGCAAAAATTTGAGTCTATAGAAAATTCTCCTCTGAATTGTGCCATGAAGGGCTTCTGCCAAATCTGGACCAACTGCAAATTCTTTGTTCCAAGAATGGCTGAACATTGATGTGGCCTGCATTCAGTCACATTTAAACTCTACTTAATTCTGAGTGATTACAGCTCATTAGAATTCTTTCAGCAAATAGAAACTGGATAAAGCTCTGATAGTGTCTCTAATAAGTTACCTTGTGGCTGCAACTCTCATAAGATTGTTGATTAATAGTATGCAAAATCCATTAAAGGCGAGAGACCCTAATCTGACAGCTAGCTCTCTGCTAATGTTAGCACCCACTGTATGTGATGAGTTTACAAAAGATTATGCAGTGTGTCTATGGGAATCTGTGCCTATTCAATCAAAGGAGCATTTGTGAAGTCGGGTACTGTTGCAAAAGGCTGGCTTGTAATGAAAATACCATTTCATCCCAAAGGGCCTCAGTGGGGTTAATGTCAGGGCTCCATGCAGGCCACTGGAGTTTTTCCACATCAAGCTTGTCGACCCATGTCTTTATGGAGCTCGCTTTGTGCACAGGGGCACGGTCATACTGGAATAGGAAAGGATCATGAAGTTGAAAGCATATAATTGTCTAAAATGTCTTTGTAAGCTGTGGCATTAACATTACCCTTTACTGCAACTAAGAGGACCACACTCCAAAAACAACAACCGTAGACCATTATCCCTCCTCCACCAAACTTTTTGGCACAGTTGAGCATTCTGAGAGATCCACCAAATCTGAATTGCCCATAAAACTGCAAAATAGACAAAACAGAGAAGCATTATTCATCACTCTGAAGCCCATTTATCTATTGCTCCAGAGTCCAGAGAGCTTTACACCACTCCAGCCTATAGTTGGCATTGCAGACATTGATCTTAGGCTCGTGTGCAGCTGCTTGGGCATGGAAGCCCAGTTCATTAATTTCCTCATATGTACAGGGGTTGGACAATGAAACTGAAACACCTGTCATTTTAGTGTGGGAGGTCTCATGGCTAAATTGGACCAGCCTGGTGGCCAATCTTCATTAATTGCACATTGCAATTGGTGACATACCAGAGTTCAAAAGAGGACAAACTGTTGGTGCACGTCTTGCTGGCGCATCTGTGACCAAGACAGCAAGTCTTTGTGATGTATCAAGAGCCACGGTATCCAGGGTATTGTCAGCATACCACCAAGAAGGACGAACCTCCACCATCATCACGTAGTGACCTGGCCACTATCCTGCAAGAAGAATGGCTTAAAATCCCTCTGACCACTGTGCAGGACTTGTATATGTCATTCCCAAGACGAACTGACGCTGTACTGGCCGCAAAAGGAGGCCCTACACCATACTAATAAATGATTGTGGTCTAAAACCAGGTGTTTCAGTTTCATTGTCCAACCCCTGTAGTTCTTGTGCTCATGTTGTTGTGTGTGTGTTTTTTTTAATGTTCTACCTGCAGCAGACATGCTGTGTGGTTTTGCCTACCACTTCCCAGCTGTGGTGTTGTTGCTCCTTGACACTTCCATTTCATAACATTAGCACTTTGAGTTGACTGGGCCAGATATACCGTAGAAAGACAGAATTTCACAAGCTGGCAAAGGTGGTATTCTATTGCAGTGCCCCATTTAAAGACAGTTAGCCCTTTATTATGGCCATTTAAATGTAAATATTTGTGTAAGGAGATGCATGGCTATGTGGTTGATTTTACGCACCTGTTAGCAGTGGCTGTGTTGTATTGAACAGAGTTTGTCAGGTTAACATTAACGTGCTTTGAAGCTATAATGCTAACTTCAACTTACACATTCTTAAGGTTAAATGAAGTGAATATCAGACTGCTGGAGAGCGATGGGACAACCTTGCCATGATGTGTCTCGCAGACATCACTGCCGTTGTTGTCACTGGCTCAGTGGCAGCGTGCCGTGATGGAACTGGCCTCTTTCTCTGGACTCTAATATAAAAGCGAACAGCTCCTGACAGCCTCTGTTCTGCTCCGCTCTTCACTTTCCAGCAGCACATTCTTCTTTTCACGCAGGTGCCGCTC
This sequence comes from Prochilodus magdalenae, assembly GCA_024036415.1. Classification (NCBI taxonomy): domain Eukaryota; kingdom Metazoa; phylum Chordata; class Actinopteri; order Characiformes; family Prochilodontidae; genus Prochilodus; species Prochilodus magdalenae. The sequence goes on along the minus strand of JAMWET010003377.1, from coordinate 585,343 downwards.
AGAATCCCACTCTAGTGCCTTCCTGACACAATCGAATTACTTCAGTCACTGCTGTATTGTTTCTTTATGATATTACAACTTAGATAGCTCTTTCTGTTACAGTATAGAAGCACGTTTTTATCTGATCATACCATTAGTGTTGTAACAAAACTTCATATCTCTGGAATGGTAACTTTATAAGAGAAGAAAAATAAAGCATTCCTGACTTCATTCATCATGAAAGGTTCATGCGATGTAAAGGGCAACTTTCAAATGGTGTGAAAAGAAAAAAAAAAGAAGGAATGGAGTTTTTATTATGACAGTGATGATATGTCATTGGTCATCAGTCATAAAACCAGAAGAAATAGGGATTTTATTATGTCTGAAATCTCTGTATGTGTTATTAGATTCACTAAAGGTTAGAGACTGAGCGGAGGTCAGTCAGTCTCATTGTATCCACAGAAAAAGGCAGAACGAAGGATTATGAGTATAGGAGAGTACACAGACTTTTCATTCTGTCTCAACACTAGCACACTTAGAGGGCCACCACTCCAGCTCTATGAATATTTCATCAGTTCAGAGGCTTGTTTAATTGTCACTCAGTGCTTTTGGACACAGACACTTGGATCTGTATGAAATTAATGTAAGCTACTCTCTACTATACATTATTCATACACAGCATGTCCATGTAGCCCGCTGGAGATCATGTGCCACGTCAGAGAATCGAAATGAATATGAATTTCTCATCTCCCACAAATGGACACTTAATTATCATGCAAACAGATTCTCTGTAGGCCGAAAACTTCATCTGTGGAATGAAGTTCTGTGGTTATGCAGAGCAAAAGCGGTGTATGCCAGCTTAACGCTCTTCTGGGTTTATAAGTTCACCAGATCTTTGCTAAACATCAGCAGGGGAAAACACTTAGGGATATAAAGTTACACTGTTTTGGGTTCAATACAATTTTTAATCCCTACATTAAGATTTATTTAGACTTTAGGTATTTAAAATGCCCCGATTCTACATAGATTTAATTAAATACATCCCTAAAAGACCCTAATTAAGTCTTTTTCCATGCTTACTGTTCCAGGTCTCCAGCAAAAATAAGAAAACTCTAGTCATTTAAGCATATACACATTCCTAAACCCCGTCTCCAGCAATTGTACCTTAATAGGACATGTCAGGTTGCCTAGAGTTGATATTCCACAATGGATTTCATAAACAGTGGATGATAAGAGACACTCAGAACAGACAGAGGGATTTATCTTTAATGCAGTTTTAAAATATAAAAAACTTTATTTGGCTCTCTGATGTCTACATAGAAGGTATGTGATTTTGGGGGTGGTTAGAAATGCCCAGACACAGTTTTACAGGCTTATGCATAATTTGAAAAGATCTGTCAATGTACTGGTTTACAGAGAGACACACAGAAGCAACAAAAGACACAGGATAATAAAATGAACCACCATGTAAATATATGACATATAGTTAATCACCCTGACTTCAGTTACTTGGAGCCCGGTAGTTGCTAATATTACCTGTGCTAGCTACTTGTTTTCGATCTCAGGATCAACACTGAGTAGATTAAAGTTGTTACACACTGTAACACTTTCGGTTCATGATCATCTGCTTCAATCAGGCAAAAAGTAGATCCAATCACACAAGCATTACTGCTACTTATAGGTTAGTGTTAAGATGCTAATAAAGACGGAACAGCTCTTCTCTTCAGTCTTCTCTGTGTTAAACAGGGTGCAAAGCTGCTCGATATTGTCCAAGGTTTGAGAAACTGTGTGGAGTGAAATGCAGGATGAGTGAACTTTGAATGAATGTTGTCCAGGTTCTTGTTAAAGGGCCTTTGTGTTGTGATTTTTCTGTTCCACCTCAAACGGTGCCTTAGTTACATTAAAGCACTGTACAAGCTCAAGCTCAAGCTCAAGCTAAATTTTAGGGGCTTATGTTACACGTCCCAGGGGTGGGGTCCAAGTAACAGTTATGATCCTGTACAACAGGGCACAAAGAAGAGACGCCGCTGAAATCGTGGCTTCCTTCTCAAGCTCTCAAGTCCATCTGAGAGCTTCTCTCCTTCGCTTGCCTAGAGCCACAAACTCCTGCCACCGCAATAGCCCCCCCTAGGGGTTAGGTTACTTGTTTCAAGTGCTACGGCCCATAAAGCAAGTATACACACATATATAAGTGTTTACATAAGTAAAATAAACAAATGTGACTACACATTCGGTGTGTCACATACATTTTTGGGATGATCCTGTTTTACTGAAATCTGTTGTGAAAGCAGGATTTGCACTTGAAGGAAGAGCAACCATGTTTAAGGTTCTGAAATTTTATTTAGCGGTATCATTAAAAACTCTTCATACCGGCTCTCACATGGGTAGAATTCCTGAGCCTGCCTGGACCAGCTTCTTCTTGGTAAACAAGCTGATGTGCCTGTTCAGTTCTGTCCTCTACGTTGCCCTCAGTTCACTGGCTCAGTCAATCAGTCTTCAGGCAGAGAGGACATGATGGCCCACAGGGAGTTTTATAAAATCACCATCCTTCTTCAGTGCAATTTGAACACTTCACTTCACAGCATGAGCTAAAGTAGGCTGCTCAGAGCTTTGACGGTTTAGCCGGCCAACCTGGACAGAAAGCTTCACAAAGACAGGCTGATCCAAGAACTGTCACGTATTGTCACTAAAAGATTCCTTTTGTTCGCCACAGTAGAAAGTTTGTGTTTTAAAAAAATCCAGATTTTCTCGAAGCTGTCATCCTGCTAAAACATAATGTAGACGAAAATGCTGTAGAAGTGTTTCTGCATTACTGCCAGTAATTCCATGCTTTGTTTAGACAACACGAAATTGGTCCACAGAGCATTTGAGAGATAACACTGTATTAGTCAGGGTGAGAATTAGAATTACAGCCTTGAGTCTGGAGCTATGCCACCTATTGATTCATCCAATATCAGTAAGGCAGATCGTTTTAAGAAAAGAGGCAGAATGAGTCCCATCCCACACAACCCAAAGCACAGAAAGCCAAAAACACAGTCACGAAGAATAAAGCTTCAGTCACACAATGACAGCTAAACTCACACACTGGAGGAGGCAGACGCAGGGCTCTTCTATTCTCCCGATGCTGCAGTAGAGAAATACTGACATCATGATATTTTACAGCTGACCATAAGGCTCAACTCTTGCCATGATTTAAAACCTTGAGCACCAGCACGTTTTGTGCAAGCAGTTAGAATCAAGGACTGCAAATTAAAAATTCTAATCAATCCCCCACACTGCTCCACATTATGCAGTTGTGTCCTCAGTTTATAGAAAACGCCTGGACACGTGATGCATAACAACAAACCATTCATCAGCTGATGCATAGATTCATTGATCATCTCGACCAAGACAAAAGCGGGACTCGTCACTGGAGATGACCTGCTGCCATTCGGAGTCACTCCATGACAGACTGGTACAACACCACTGCAGTTCTTGGCAACATTGACACGGAGTTAAGGGCAGTCGTCCTGTGTCATGCAGCCATCCGCCAGTGGTGCTGGCACAAACAGGATGACTCATGGAGGGCATCACTACTCACTGAATGTATACAATTGTCTTATGTCAAATGCACAACCGAGCCATCAAGTTTCACTCCTGTCAGTTGATTCCTTCTGGGTACCCTATGTGCAGAAAGCTTCATAGTGAGACTATCTAGGTGATCAGTTTATTTAGTTGGGGTTAGGGTGGAAAAGGTCATTAGGTTTGGAAGCTGGTAAACAGGATACCAATTTCAGTCTTGAGTTGAAAGATGTTGGGGTGCTTGGAAAGGGTATGAAAACTGCCAACATGGCCTTCCCTGCCTGAAAATGTAGATTTTGGAACCCTTTTGGTTGTTCACTGGGCTAGAATGTGAGCTGGTGTATGGAAATTGTGGTTGTGTAAATATTAAATGAGAAATGATTATTGAAAGACATAATTTACATATAGAGTTACGTAAATGTTGCCTCACAGTTTAGGATTTTGGAATTAGCCCTTTTTACTGACCTCATTTGCAAATGCCGGATTTGTATTGTAAGCAGAAGACAACCGTGTTTGAGGTTCACATCATGTCAGCTCCATGTAACAAAGACATCTCATTCAGCTATGCTAAAGTGAATACAGTTTTCTGTTCTGTGACACCTTTAAAATTTCTTCATCGCATTTCTGTAACAGTATAGTAAAGTTCAGCCATATCGTCAATTGCAGAAAGAGGAGCAGATGGAGGGCTGTAGTTCCCCACCATAACAAATGAATTATTCTGTCTTTGGCACATGTTCAAGGCCAGGAATTCAAGGCATTTTTCTTTAGAGACTGCATTTAGAATTTTATGCCACCCGCATGTCAGCAGGCTTTTTAGAGGGTGTGCTTGAAGGAAGACCCAGAGTTTGTTAAAACTGTGCAGAACTTAGTGGTCAGTGATCAGATGAGGCATAAAATGAGCTATTAGGCAACAAATATTTTTTTTAAGATTGTTAGGATGGCTTCATAAACTCCATCAAATAATAAATGAAGAAAAAAATCACTAGTACTATCAATAATAATTATGTCAAATTTTATGTCCTCTACCAGCCGGCTGAAACTGGTTACGTTTATGTGTTTATGATGATACAAGGAATTTTTGCTGCTTAGCTATGTCCAGTCAGGAAGCAGCACAGCTCATAGTATTAATGTATAATGAAGCATCTCCTGAGTGCTTATAATTACTTCAAAATGGCGCATCCATACTATTAACTACTATGACGAAAAGGAAGCACATTACTCCTGCTCTGGGTGCCTTAAAGAATCCAGAGTAAAATAGCATTGATGGTTTTAAAGCTTTGAATGGGCCTGCGCCTGCAAATATTGTGGATATGCTCTGTATGTATGTGCCCTTAACATAGTTCAGTTCTGTATCACTTTTGACTGTTCTACGGTCTGAAACAAACAGAGGCGCATAGGTTTACTGTCGCTGCACCAAAACTTAGTGTTTCTGTGTACGGGGGACTGTGTTATAAAGTGGTAAACAGTGGGTGGGGATTTTTGCCCCTGGAAAGCACTTTGGTTTTAGATGTGCTGTATAAATAAAATGTACTTACTTGCTTACTAGCTCCGCCTGGAGTGGTCAGGTGCCCTGCCCAAGTCAGCCCTGGGATTTTGAACCCCACAGCCTTCTTGTTGCTGGCTCACCTCTTTTACAGCTAGGGTGCGAGCTACTTTGTAGGCCTGTTCAGATATTCAAGCAGGACAGTGATTCAAAGCTACCCACAAATCCACACAGAAATGGTTGCTCCACTGGTCCCAGCCTGATATCCAGTGGACATCCCTGTCTTCTTACTTGAGCTCTATTGAAAACCTGTGGTGTGATCTTAAGAGGTGTCCAAATGTGAAGATCAAAGCTTCAGGAGGAGAAGATGAAAGATCAGGAGAGATTTCTTTTTTGTATAAGGAAGTGGTCAGTGGTCTCAGATCATCTTTATATGTATTTCACATCTCATACAGCATTATGAAACAGCAGTGCCTGTGTTATTTGGCAGAAAAGGAGGGCATAAAAAGAAGTAAAGCTGTGAAACATACATTCATAAATGCTCTACATGGTTTATCCCATTCACTGATAAGTAATGAGGTGTACAGCATAAAAAATCACTGGGGCAAATAAATTAAAAGCATAACTTTTTAAGACCTAAGCTTTGCTCCACAATGAGACATATTATCAATAGGCATGTTATCAAACATGGTGGCACAACACCATACTGAGAGACCCTATTTCTGTATGTGTAGCTCAGTAAATATTGCCCAATATTTTATTGTTAACCTTTATCTTTCTTCCCAATAGCATCGCATTCTGACACCTCCTTCTGGGTGCAACTATTGTTTTGCAGATGAGTGTATACTCTTTAGTTATAGGCCTTTTATAAAAGATTATTTTTATTAGCTCTGCTCGCATTCTTTCAGTATATGTTACAAAGTGTTTTCAGTCTGGCATATTTTCCATGTCAAGTTTTTTTTTCTGTTTATTGTAGTAAACATTACTAAATATCTAGAATTTTTATTTTTTCAATGTGCATGTAAGGAACCGCCATGCAGTACAAAGTTAAAGGCCTGCCCAGTTTATTTTATGAATCTGTTTTGCTTATGCAAAAAAAGATAAGATTCAAGGGTTTTTAGTAAAGAGAGTGTGTCCACATAGACTTATTAATATTCAAATAACTATTGTATGCTTAAATGTAGAACCAAAAGGAGCTTGAAAAAAAAAAAGAATTATTGAGTATTCATGATTCTTTGTAGAACCATGTTTTTTACTAAAGGACCCTTGGAGGACCATCTTATGTGCCTTAATTTTTTATCTCAGAAGTTGAGAATGTCAAGATTGTCATTTAATTATTTAAGAATGTAATGTATGTGCTTAAGATAACCTTTGTCCATTTTAAGAAATACAGGTCAGTTTTATTTATCAGCAACTTCTGTCTTTCCCATGGTTCATGTTTCTACCAGTTTTGATTCATTGCAATAATCCTCTTTATCTGTCAATCCACAAAACACAGGCCGATTGACTCTATTAAATTATTTTTAGACCAACTTCAGTACAATAAGATGTAAAATAAGTGAAAATAGTTAAATAAACACAGTTAACTATATTACATTTGGTTTCAGCACAATAAGTGGAACTAATACTAATAAAGTAAACCAACACAATTAGATTTAGAATCACTTGAGTACAATAAGCTGAATCAACACAAGCAAAAAAGTTATTTCAACACTTGTTAATTAAGTTCATCTAACCTTAATGAGTTTAGTTGGAATTGTGAGAACAGATAATGTTCATCCAACTTAAAATAATTATGTTGGCTCTACTTAATTACTTTATACTTAAAGAAAGCTATTTACTTGTGTGGAAATACTTTCCATAATTTATTTAAGTTCAACCAAAGATTCATTTTTTGAGTGTAGTATAGGCCTTATAGATGTTTTAAAAGTAGATGAACACTATATAACACCTTTTAAATTGTTCTTTTAGTCTTGTATAGCACTGCAATGCTCCATGTTAAAATTCTTAAAAATCGCTGTAATCTGTTAACTTGTTGGATAAAAAGTGCACACTGGACATTATACAGTAGAGCACAAACGAGGCTCACTTCCTCCTTATAAACATGAAAAACTAAATACAGGAAATGAAGCCTTAACGTTCATGGTGGTTTTCACACATTGCACTTTTCACATGTAGGATTCCAAAGCATGCATGATTCCCACATTATGCGGTCATGTGAAAATGTATGTGAGAAGAGCCTGTCATGTGCAATAGAGCAACAAGCTGTTGTAGTTCCTGCACTTGTTTGGCAGTGTCCCTCCACCTCTTCTCCTTCTGCTACCAGATGTGACAACCTGTACAATTTTAGCCTCGGTTTTTCTGTCTCAAACATTCAGAATGTGATGAACTCCAAAGACCAACTGGAGAGACTTCTCGAGAGAAGAAAGTAAAAACAAGAACTTGCTCCGGCTTCATGAACTAATTACACGGTCGAGTCACATTATTATGACCACCTGTTAATATCCACATCAACCATTGTGTGCAGCATGGACAGCAGCTACACAGGCTGGGAATGGCTTAGTAAGGTTCTGATAGGTTGTCACAGGTATCAAACACATCATTCAAGGTGGTCCGACAGATCTTGAATTAGGTTGGGAAATGAAGGAGCCAGGGTAGTACTTGGAAGTCATATATTGTTTTATACTCCGTTGTTCCCTTTGGTCTTGCTTGGGGTTTTGTCTCTGTCAGCTGTTTTTGTAACTGTGTTCCTCGTTGTGTATTTTTTATTTTCCTAGTGTCTTTGGTCTTTTGTTTTTCTCTTATCAGTTTTGCATTAAAAACTTGCACTTTCACCCTGTCTTCACGTTGTGTCCCATGTTACAGTCATACTGCTGTTATAAAAAAAAAAAAACTAAACAATAAATGTTATCTTTTATATAAAAATATGTGGTTTAAATGATTTGTACATTATTTTTATATACTTTTTAAACAGCTTCACCGTTTGGTTAGCTTAGGGTTCTATTAGAAAGTCATACATTTCAGTAATTTACTGTTATATTTTATAGTTAATTAATAATGTGCTGGTCATAGTTTATTAATGAATGCACAAATCAACAGGTATCATTCTGAACATTCGTACTTTGTCACATTGTGATTAATAATGATTTGTATGCAGCTAATTAATATTTTATTAAATAACCTAACTAAAGTTAATACAAAGTCTGAAAGCAAACTGAATGTTTTATGATTAGATGTTCAGTTTTTTCTCATCAGGCATAAAATTCAGTTTCCCATTTTATGGTGCTTTCTTGCAAACCTTAAAATTCTGTTTCGGTTCTGAATTAGTTTGAGATGGTATGATTAATATTTCTGCATTCAAATTGTAATTTCTAATGGCCTAAATCTCTGTATCAGAGTTCATGGGTTAGACTCTCCAGATTATATGTTTGATGAAATTGGGTGAGCCACGGCCCAGAATTAGAACATAGGTATCTGCTCAAAACACGTTTTTAGATTTATGCTTGGAATTCCCTTTTAGCATGGTTCTGGCTTCCTGTTTCTGTCAGTGCGCTTGATAGCATGGGTGTGCTGCTGTAGGTGACAATTCAGTGTATTTTTTCTTTTCTGGGACTCTGTGCTGTGACCCCTGGGGGAGATGGCGGAGCAGTACAAGACGTTATTTACCATGATAAATATTCCTTAAGTATGCCTACGCTTCAGCACTTAACATCCAAGTTATCCCACTATCCGAGTTCATCAAATTAATTTCCCCAGAGCTGCCCCAAGCATAGATAATTTCTCCTATTTCATTTTATTTCACCCCGCAATTGGCTTCCAACTCATTCACCTTCAGGCTGAGAGAGCTTGTGTGTTTACATGCCTATATGTACATGCATTAGGTGAGGTATTAAGGGAGATATTTCTCAGTAAATGTACGACTTATATAAAATAATATAATAAATATAATTGCTGACATATCACTGTATTTTCATTTTATTCATTTATTAATTAATGTTGTTTATTTTTTGGGATCATATGACCTTTGGGTGGGTTGTTTTAAGAAGAGATGTATAAAGTCTGTGTGAGGAATGCCAAATGTGACATCACACTTTGAGACTGAACCTTGGATTGGGGCCTCACAGTGAGATAGGAGCATCAATAGGCCTGGGAGGGCACCAACTAGTGGAGACGCCGCTGCTGCCTCAGAGGTGCTACCAGAGTTTGTCTAATATCACAACATGAGATGGGAATACTCTGCTGTTAACAGATGGGGAAAAGTGTAACGCTACCTCAATCAGTCATAAATGAGGGAGGGGCTTTGCAATGTAACATCACGGTCATGCTGAAGCTGTGACAGGATTTTAGCTAACAGCATACTAATAGGCCTCATTCAAAATACTGTATATAATATTCAGTGTAAACATGATGCGGCTTTCAAACTTAAAAGTAAAAGCTGAGTCTGTAAATATTCAGTGCTTTAAATTTGTTAAGTCATTATTTGCATTTTTTGCATTATTTTTGCAAGTTTTTCTTGCATTATTTGTGCAAATTGTGATCCACATAGTTAGCTATAAAGTTTTAAGATTGTTGCTTGTTATCTAGCTCACTTTTTAAAAATGTTAAGGTTTTTTAAGACTTTTAAGATATTTATAAACACAGATTAGTTGTTTTTGAAATTCATGTTAAGTGTTTCAAAACAATGGTAACAGTATTAGCTATACGCTGTTTTTACTTTACATACTGGCATAGTGCTAAAATGAAGCCTAAAAGTATAGAAATGTTATTACCTTAATAAAATATATTCTCATTTGAGAAATCTTGTAAATGCTTTAAATAACTGAGGAAATAATATCATTTTGTGCTGCCAAATGTCTCTATGGCTGTATCAATTAGACTAACAAGTAAAAGCAACTACAAAACACAATCTCCTCTCATCTCTGGTGCTGTAAGTGCCCAGTTCCCATCAAGTCTGTCTCTCTCTCCCTCCCAGATTCAGTTCTGGTTTGCCCCAGCGACACCCCATGCAAAAAGACCGGTGAACAAAGTACTAGAACTTTTTCCATGCCCTGCTGATTAACAGCTCTGACGGTTCTAAGCCAATAACTGACACCACCATCTAATTTGCCTGTAATGTCCTGTCGTAGTGTTATAGATACACCTCAACGGACTTGTGAAAATGCCTGATTGGATGAGAGCCCAGTGATTGTCACGATGTTTATATATTATAAAATATGTTCACAGCATTTTAGGATCAGAGAAACAAACATGCAGTATATAAAAGGCACTTTTAAGTCACATGATGATTGGACTGTCTGCTTAGGAATTAAATCTAACTGTACCATACTGAATTGCATAGCGACGTATTATTTTAACCAATCATGTGGACTCGCACTTCATCGTAATAGGTGAGAATCACAATACATTTCAAAAGAAAAACATTTTCAAACTACGCTTATAACTTTAGTTTTTTTTCTATTGCTGTTTTTATTTAAACATATATTTTATTTCTCAATGTGATTATGTATTTCTGATCAGGCAGTCTATTCTTGCACTTAATGAAGCGAAAATCAGAAGGCCCCCTGCTGAGCGCGCGGGGAAAATGAACTCGTGACAGTCTCCTGTTAGCGCCTAGTACGGACGATACGCCTGAATAGCGCTCGTGGCCTTACTCAGCGCCGGAGTGGGTGGTGAGGAGCCGGGGGAGAATTGCCGGTCGTGTATTGGGCCGCTTACTGTGAGCTTGTCAAACTCAGGTACATAATCAGAAGAACGTTCAACTATAAATACCTGCCGAAAACAAATGTACGCTGTCCTCATAAGTGTTCTGTGAGTGTGGTACAGACAGCGCTCCAATACTAGCACTGACAGCTTGGGGAACATGTCAGAGCACACTTCTGACGTCATTACAGGACTATATTTGATGCCTGCTGTGGCGGTGTGCTTTCACCCACACTGACCAAGTTTGGGATTTTTAAGATTAGCATTGCTTTCCCTGGTTTGTTTTTCCCTGGTCTCTCAGCTGTGTTCTTTAACTGTCATTCTTCACTGAGTCTGTCCACTTTGGCAGTCAGCTGTGTTGTTAAGGTTTGCACATCTTAATTGTATGTTCTGTTTTTAATGTAGTTTTGTCGTCTCCTTAGGATAGCAGTTGTGTCTGCAATGAACGAGTATACGATTTATCTAATCTATCTAATTCCGTGGAGGTTCTGCAGTGGGGGTTGTATTTATGTGAATCCAGTATTTTGGGGGTATTCCACAAAGCAGGGGTTTTCACATAGCCAGATAACTTAATCTCAAAGTCAAGCGTGTCCAATAAGAAGAGCTGAACCATTTTCTGTTGGACAGTCATCGTCTTTGGGTTTAAGCTGTGTGGCTAACTGAGAAATCAGTGACTGCTTGTTATTGTTATGTACCACTTATCTATTCACTATTGACTGTTAAAATAAAAATATCTTTTCTTGCATTCCAACAATGTCCATCTCAAAACCTTGTCCATCTCAATGTCCATCTAAAAAAAAAAAAAAGAAGTCTAACATGAAATAAGTTAAAAATTTACATCATACTTCTACTTTTACATGAGGATTTAAGTATGTATGCTTAAGTACCGGAATTGTGTACTTCTGCCAGCTCTGGTAGTTGCTTCAGGTGTTGTCTTTAACGCATCACATCGCTGGCAATGCATCAAGATGTGCATTACGTTGACCTCAGTGATGGAGATGCACATTCTACTATATATATGTTGCGTGGGCCATTCTGGAGGCTGCGAAGCTGATTAGTGGAGTGGTGTAGTGTTTGTGTCTAACGTCAAAGAGCATTGTACAGTTATTGATGACCTACCTGCTAGCCTGGCTGTTCAGGTAAGCTGGTCTCCACTGCTGCTGTGTTCAATAAAAAAGGCACTCCTTTCAAATCATGATGCTTCCCGCATCTCCTTCATTGATAGGTAGCCACAACGAAAGAGAAGATAGCATAAATTGACTTGAGTATTTTTGTGACCTGTGGTCTGTTTATAGTATTTAAGTCATAAGAGATCTGGTCAGTACACCATGAAGAAACAGATTTACTGGGTGCTAACTGGACATACAGTCGTTTTTAAGTACATTTCCTGCCTTTTTCTAATCTAAAAGTTTAGGATTAACAGACATATCCTCCTGGGAGAGCATGCCTTCAAACCCCCTTAGTAGAAGCTAAGCCCCTATTCCTAAATCTTTACTGACATCCCTGCGGTGGAAGCTTATTTTTTCTGCTCCACCTCATCTCTATTCAGCCGTTAACATAGAGATGGAACAGTGAGGAATCAAGGCAAGGGGCGGTGTTTGTATTGTTTGTAAGAGTTTTAATTTCTAACTTCAGGGCAGTGAAAGTAGATGTTCCCCCTTTAGACCTCCACTTGAGTAAAAGTACCGAAGTATTTACATTCAAATGAATTTAAGTATGGAGAATAACATTGGCTAGATTTATTATGGTTCTAATTTCTGGAACAAGACTCTCTCTGCTTAATCAACTCATTTTAGGTGAAGAACCAAGAGAGTGCAAAATATCCAAATTGTAAGCCACATAATGAATAGTTATGTTTTACCTACAAGCATTCACTCATTTTCATTAATCTCATTAGCACCAGACTAATTAGCTTGTTGTAAAGCCTACTTTGCACTGAAGTGTCCCAAATCTGTCCTTGATGTGACAAAGAACTGATGTTTTGTTTAGAGATGTGTGGACACACAAAATATGATCTTTTCGTTTTGATCTGAGCCACTTCTATGCATCCCCGACAGCAGGAGAATGGCAAAACTGGTGGTCTACTGGTCAGCATTTTTAAGGCAGCTGATTTAACAGGGTTCTTATTGTTCATTTTCCACTCTATGTATCTTTTGTTATCCGTTGTAAATTAGTTTAGTAAACAAATCCTGTTTTAGCACATTTTAAGAAACTTTACCTCAAGTCATTTTTTTTCCTCAAGGCTATGTGTATTTCAAATCTTTTTTGAAGAGATTAAAAACAAGTTTCATCCTGTATGTGGCCGTCCATTTCATCCTGTATAGTGCTCCGATAATCTGGTTGGTCTGAGGGTCACCCAGCAGTATTTTACAGTCAGTGGGATGCCAACCTCATCAGTCCAGTGGACTGATCTTTGCTTGCTGTCTGCATTGCTGTGTTCACATTACATTGCTCAGATCTCATTTCTCATGATGACATGATGGTTCACATTCATGTAAGGGACTCTAATCTGTAATTATTGTGAACCAACTTGCGCCTTGAAATGACCCGCATGCGCACATCCTAATCAATAACACATGTGAGTGAATCACACCAAACAAAGAACTAAACAGGAGATCAGCCTTCGCTGTGAAGATAATTAGCTCTGATCAGCTGTCAGCTGCTCATTATTAGACAGTGATGAAGATGGAAATGTGTCAGACGTGTTGCTTTTCCACGTTTATTCACAGTAATGTTAGGTTTGGTGCTGATGGTGATCTAAGCTTTCTCTTGATCTAAGCTTTCTCTTGAACATCTCTGCTCCACAGGATGTTCAATGTGCATTAAACTGTGGTGGTTGTAACAAAGCAAGGTGAAGAGGTAAGGAACAGGGATTCTGTGGTTGTTGAACAGTACTTGATTTTAATTGAGAATTGCTGACGTAGGACTAACTCAAAAACTAAAATATAAAATTAGAATAAAGGGAAAAAACATCTTACAAAAGGCAATTATCTAGTGAGAGGCCAAAAAAGACAGGTGCTTGAGCACCACCTGCAGTCTGTGAACGTGCCTGGGTGGGCGCTTAGTAAAAGCTTTAGTCATTGTTGTGTTTACTGTTCCTTTCATTGGCTGCTTGTCCTTATACTACCTGATGTAACCTAGACATTCAACTTGATTGACAAGAGGTTAGAACAGTGGTACTTCTACATCCTCTCATTTTGGACCAGTTTAACTCAAAGCAGTTGTGAATCAACTCCTGAGGTACAAATTGGGGCAGCCCAGGGCTAGCAGGTTAGCATGCTAACTTCAGTAGATATCTCTGAAACACATTACACAGACTGTTCCTGTTTCACATTCTGTTGATAATTTTAGTTCATTTTGAAATGCTTTGAACTAGAGATGCACAGAATGTTTGACAGCCAAATTGATTTGGCCGGAAATAGCAAAAATTCACTTGGTAAAAATGAAAAAGAGTGAATAACTTGTACCCAACAAAGACGTTTTTAATGACGCTGTTAAGTTTGTCTAGTTCCCGGATGTAGCTGGGAACCAGAGCGGAACTTTTCCTCCTTAGATCGTTGATGGAACTTAGATTGACTGCTCCCAGTATCAAGCTGTTTGCCACATATGCATCATATTTATCTGTTTTGGGACAGGTGGGCCAAATCCGTGGTGTAAATATGTGGCCCACCTTTGGCTCACAGCAGATTGTCAGTGCCAACAGCGGGCCAGCAGTGCCAGATCATTGCCAGATGTGGCCTACATCTGCTTGCTGTTTAGGATTTAGTCTATTTAATTTATGCAATGGTGAAAAAGTGGGAAAATGAATAAAACTGTGAAAAACATGTTTTTTGGTCGTCGACCCAGCCAAATGTTTTATTTTGTTTGATTTTGGCTTTGGCCAAAAATGTTCATTTCTGTTAATCCCTACTTTAAACTAAAAACCTTTGCTTTGCTGGTGTAAAGAACATTTTCTCCGTCTTTTATAAACCTACCATATCTGGGGTACATGGTTTTGTTATGATGGCTGCTTTTTGGCTCATGTATTACAAATTCAAAAGGACCTAATTGATTAGCACCACTCTGTCTATGTTGTAAAGCTCACACTTTTCAACACTGAAACAGTCGCTCATTATACTGCTTAGTCAGTCCAGTAAAAAAAATATTTGAAGGTAAATGCTGCGCTCAGCAGCTCCCAAATTCACACCCTGACCACATCAGTATTCCTGCCCTGCGACGTAATGCATCTGCATTAAGAATAAAGAAAAACTACTCAGGTTGAAAAGCAAATTGGACACATCAATACCTGTACCATTCTGAAATGAGGGTTGGTGTTCTTATGATTAAAGATGGCTTTGAAACGTAGGAGCGATGGAATGCAACTTTGCCCAGAAGACATTTTATGCAATTATGAGTCATACTCACGTCGAGAGTTCCAGGACTGTGTATGCGGAACAATGTGTCTTGGGACGTGCAAAGTGCGTGCTTGTGTGTGTGTATGTTTTTTAAAGCACATTTTAACTGCCATATAACACTGCATCACTAATGAACTGTTGGAACTGGCAGTGCAATATCAGGAATATGTATGTGAGTGGAGAGAGAGAGAGAGAGAGAGAGAGAGAGAGAAGTGCGTTGTGTTTCAGAGGTGAATTCTGTTTCTTTAAGCACAAAAAAAGTCTAAAGTAAAGCTGCCGTGTTGACTTGGTGTGAGTCCGCAGTAAAGAGCTATGCAGGCAGAATAACAACTTACAGAAGTCAACACAATGTGAAGACATGGGACTGTCATAAATGATTTACCTTGCATGTAAATAACTCCCACCAGCCGGGCCTTATGAATGCCCTGTGTAGAGACAGCTAATCCAATCACCGCGCCTAAACTTTCTCATCTTCCGGCTCTAAAGTACATTCCTCTCTCTGTGCTCGCGAACGTGCCTCTGTTATTAATTCACAACACAAACATAAAAAATAAAAACGAGAGAGAGAGATAGGAAAGTGAGAGAAAGAAGGGGAAAGAAATAGAGAGTGTGTGAGAGCGACAGAAAAAGTGAGAAAGGCGGCAAGGAAATCAGAGAGGGTGGGAGAAACAGAAAGAGATGGAGAGAAAGAAAACAAAGTTAGATGTGGCAAGAAAATAAGAGGATGAATCAGGGGTGGCATGGAAATAAGAGAGGTAAGAGAAAGATTGAAAGAAAGTGAAGTGGCAAGAAAATATATGAGAGGTACAGAGAGAAACAGAAAGGTGGAGAAAAGACAAAAATAGTGTCTGAGCACAAGAGAGAGAATGAGAGGAAAAGAGAAGAAAGGGAGGAGAAAAGGCATAAGAGAAAATAAGAGACAGGGTAAAAGAAAATAAAGAGAGATGAAGAGGAAAGAAGAACAGAATTGAGAAAATGAGTTTAGGAGACTGAAAGAAAAAATGAAAAGGGGGAAAAAAACTGAAACCACAAGGTAATGAGAGGATGAGAATGAAAGAGAGGGGCATATAATGTGAAAAAATAGAAATGAGCGAGAGGGAAAGAAAGCAATAGTGAGAATGAAAGTGGGGAGACAGGAAGAGAAATGGGCAAAAAGAGATATGGAGGGAAGTGAGAAAGACAAGAAAAAGAGACAAAGAGAAAAAATATATCCAATGAAAATGGGAGTGAGGGACAGCACAAAAAGAGTGAAACTGAAAAAAAGAGGAAGGCTGAAGAGAAATAGAGAATTAGAGGGAGACAGTGTAAGGGGGGGGATAAAGAACTACAGAGTGAGAAACATTTAGCATTTATTTTTAGACAGAAAGAAACAGAAAAGAAGCGAAAGAGTGAGAAAGAAAGGGACAGAAGAAGAGAAAGAAATATGTATAAAAATAAATTGCATGTGTGTGTGAGTGAGAGAGAGAGAGTGTGTGTGTGTGTGAGTGAGAGTGTGTGTGAGTGAGTGAGAGAGAGAGAGAGTGTGTGTGTGTGTGAGAGAGAGTGTGTGTGTGTGTGTGAGAGAGAGAGTGTGTGTGTGTGTGTGTGTGTGAGTGAATGAGAGAGAGAGAGAGAGTGTGTGTGTGTGTGTGTGTGTGTGTGTGTGTGTGAGTGAGAGAGAGAGAGAGAGAGAGAGAGTTGTTTATGCTTTCTTGTTAAGTCAGTGAGTTTGTGAAGCCCACACTCTTTTCAATTAAAACATCTGCTAAATTGAAGACAGGATGATGTAGAGCGGAGGAGAGAAGGACGAGTGGAGGTCCAGTCCATTAACCCTGCTGAGAGTGTGTATGGATGCAATAAAGGAGAGAAAGTGGACAGGGTAGCAGCTGGACAAGGATTAGGCTGGACTTCCAGTTCCACCTGCAGTAAACACTTCACTCTGTGAGCATTTATAACACTTTAACGCACTCCAGTGTCCCTCCTATGTACATTCATTAACAGCACAAATGCACACAGAGAGCGGCTACAGGAAACCTTCAGACTTTTCCCTACTGATAGACGCAAACGGCGTCTCAAACGCAAGCACCAGCTGCATTCAACTCCTCAGTGTGACCGGTCACCACATAAAGCAAAGCATTCTGGAGTGGATGGACACACATTGACTCTCAGTGCACTAGACATGATACCCAGGTCATGTGCAGCATCCATCATGTCCTTGTCTATTGTTCAGAGACATCGATCACACAGGCAGAAAGGCCATAATGGCAAGAGGTTTGAAGGCTGTGTTTGCACTGGTGGTATGGTATCTGATCTATAATAATAATAATAATAATAATAATAATAATAACATTATGCAGGATTTAAATTGGAGCAGGTGATAGGATAGTGCGGTGTGGAGGCCCAGAGACAGAAATAACAGCCCATCACTGTGAAAAATTCTTATTAACACTCAAAGCGCAGCACAAGGTTGACAATTTCTAATTAAATGTGTGTCTCACCGCAGACATGAAAGAGCTCTTCATGTGTTATTCTGTCTCTCATCAACTTCACTCACACTGGCACCCTCACTCAGAGAAGGCTGACCTGAGAGAGAGTGATTGGAAGAGTGTTGGGAAATTTGGTTGCTAAGGCTGTTTGGAGATGCCAATCGGTTTAAGGCAGTGAAAATCGATGCATGCTGTCCAAAAATGAAAGAAAAGGAGGTGAACGCTGCAGGCACTGTGTTATACTCTTAAGTCTCCATCAGGATATTTATTCTTTCAGACTGATCAAAGTTTTGAAGTATCAGATGATATTACAGTATGCATAAATAATAAGCACATGCTTACTGCTACTTCATGCTAAGAGACTGCTGCTTCAATGTTTGTCCTAAACATGTATAGCCAGGAAATGTAACATGTCTAATCCTTAATTGTAGCAGAGATGTTAGCCACACATGCTCAATAGGAGTCATTAGAAACTTGTGAATTAGAGTTGTGAATCTGTAACTTGTGAACTTCAGCTTTTGAGCTATGAATAACCATTCTAACTTTGATCTGAATCGTAAATATCTTATGTCTCCATTTGGTTAGAAATTGCCTTGAGGAATTCCCACTGAGGTATTTTAGGAGATTCGCCACTAAAGGAGCAATATGTAAGATGATGTAATAAATATTTTATTGTATTTAGTGTAAAATTTTCCAGAATTAACAAAAAATATCAACTGAATCTGAAGAAGTGCCTGTTTTGACACACATGTCTCCTAAAGTTAGGTTGCTAACCAGATAGCGCAAATTCCCTTTTTGTCTTATACCACTTCTTATCTTAAGGGATGATAGTGAGGCACAGTAGCGTCAGGCTGCCCTCACTCCTGACACGAGCGGATGAAGAGACACTCCCACGCTTACTAAATACATTTAAAATGCGAAGAAAGCAAATAACAAAAATAAAAGCAAAACATTCCACCACTGGAGACGGCCTTAGGTAAGCGGACAGTGAAGTTTGATGCTAAACTACCAATGTTTCTTTTAGACATTTTAGTCAGTAAATGTGGTACAGAGGAGGAGGGGTGTGCAGAGTATGAATAAAACAGATTAGTATATATTGTATATAGTACAGTTACAAATGTCCAAATTTAGTATACTCAGAAAACCACGATGCACACTTGGGACCAGTATATTTTTGTTATTATGCTAATATTGTGGGTAGTAGCCTGCTGAAACTACTAAGTGTTGTTTTAGTGTGTAGTACACAACTGCAGCCAATGGCATCTTACATATTGCTCATTTAAGTCACCTAAACCTTCAGAGATCATTTGAGCAATAATAAAACACCCATGGGACCGATCTTATATCTCATTCAAGTTCTTATGACTGTGATGTAAGTCTCACTACTTACTTACACAGTCATATTCGCTGCAGAGGATTTGATATGTGATTTTGATATGATATGTAAATATGTGGCAAACCTTGTGACAGAAGCAGAACACAGCTGCTGTTAGCATGTAAAGGGCCTCAGGAACCAGTTAACCTGTGTTCTGTCCCTCATAATTCCATAGCCTAACCTAATACAAATAAGAATATTTGTTGTTTTTATTTCATCTTTCCTCTTTGTACTTAACTCCTTTTACAGTACTACTTACTGTTAAGTCTTGGCTGGAAACAAAAAGGTAAAGATCCTGAGATGCCAAACAGAAGACTGGCCAATCAGGATTTTTTTTCCCCCCATTATCTACAGTATATAGATACAGCAGGGTTAGGTCCCTACACGCTTGACAGAATGTCTAACGCATAGCAGAAAAACACATGTGGATTAAAACTAATGTGAATTATACAACTTATATGGATGTATCTTTTATTTGAAACATCTATAAGCTTTAGCTTAAAAAGCCATACACATGTAGCATAGTTATAATATACTATTAGAATTCTTTTTAAGTGATCATCATTACAAAGGTGTATTTTATCAGCATTGGTTATTACTGGACTGGACCGAACTGAATGTTTGGCTCCAGCTGTTTGGTAGACATTAACTACACACAATTTCAAGAAATGTAACTTTGTTTTTTAGTTTTATTTGAGAACAATGTGATGAAGCCTGTAAATGACACTTTTATCTATCGATACTATTAAAACTACACATCTTGCTGTGCAGCACCAATAGC
Source organism: Prochilodus magdalenae (assembly GCA_024036415.1). Classification (NCBI taxonomy): domain Eukaryota; kingdom Metazoa; phylum Chordata; class Actinopteri; order Characiformes; family Prochilodontidae; genus Prochilodus; species Prochilodus magdalenae. Next base: position 565,605 of record JAMWET010003377.1, on the reverse strand, counting down.
AGCGTACACAGTATACAGATGATATACTGCCTGGCACTAAATGCTAAAAGCCTGTTCTCACAGAACTGCGTGTGTGTTTTCTTCTGCAACAGGAAATTCATCAAGACATCCAGCAGGGCATTCAGACAGAAAGAGGCAGAGTTTAGCAGGAGCTGGAGAAACTGCAGGAAACGGAACAGATTTGGCCTGAACTCAAGATGGTACCTTGTTGGAGGAGATGAGAAAGGAGCAAGGCAGAGGAGAGGAGGTATAGAAAGTCTTTCTGTGGTCTTTTATTGGAATGGGGCCGGGGTTTTGGTGGTGGTGGTGTTTACAAAGTTGTTTATATTCGTGGTCCAGTGTGTGTGTGCGCGTGTATGGATGCCCGCTGTGCGATAGATTGCTTCTAAATGGTGTTTCTACGCTTTTCCATTTTGGGTGTGTGACGGTCCTCTGCCTGAGACACAGTATATGTCCTCAACCTTGTGGGTGGGTGGATGGTTGGGTGAGTGTGTGTGCGTTTGCCCTATTCAGGTATATAGTCCAGTACAATTTTCAGAGATCACTTTCTTTTAAACATTTGAATAAAGTACAAGTTATTCATTTTCCAGGAGATATTTCTGTGGATATTAGGTATAAGATAATCAACTTCCATGAAAGGGGAAATTCCAAAACTGGAGTCAAAATATATCAGAATAAAGTGGTAGTAACTTCAGACTCCTGCAGATGGTGTTGCATAAGGATGAGCAGGCATACATACAATACTTATGGGGTGTGTAATGGGATTCGTAGATTAGGAAGAGGTGGCACAGTGCAGTGAATGCCTTGTTCAATGTGTGGAAAGTGGGTCCAAAGCAGATGCTGGAAAAACGAGTGATTGCATTTAGGTGTGATAAGATATGTCTGATAACCACAGGTGTTGCGCTTAAAGGATGTTTCACAAGATTCCCCTGTGAAGGCACAGCAACAACTTGCGTGGTTTAAGACACAGTGTAAACCGCATGACAGACTATCTACCGATCTACCGAGGAATCACCAATGCTGAGCTGAAAACATGTGTCACAAGATCCTGTGTAACTTCAGAATTAAGCTTGAACATACTCTGTTACACTTGTACTTCTGCCATGTCTCACATTGGCCCGGGAATCGTACGCAGCCCTCCCGTGTGGCAGCCGAGAATTCTACCACTAAACCACTAATGCTGAGCTTAAAAGTCTTTCACAAAATTCCTCTGTGAAGGGACAGTAAACCGGAGTGGTTTAAGACACAGTGGAACAAGCATGGCAGGCGTGAAATCTACCGATGAACCACCAATGCTGAGTTGAAAAGAGCTTTTATCAGGTTCCTTTGTGAAGGCACAGCAGTCTCTAGCCATTTACGAAAGGAACTTGATCTCCGGAGAACACTCTTGGTTACACTCGTGCATTTGTTAAAAAAAAATTTTATGCAGTAGCCGGGAATCGAACTCGGGCCTCCCGTGTGGCAGGTGCCACTAATCCACCAATGCGAAATCACTATTGTTAGGCAAAAAATAGAATACCATAAGTAACTATAGAAATTTACGTGAGTAAGTTCACATATACATATTGCACACTTACTAAAATATATTGCACAGATATTGTAGAGATATTGCACAAAGGCCATGCTGTGACGGAAGTAGCTGAATTTGCCAGTGTACGGTCATACGGGTCTACCAGCAGTGACTAAAATCACAGTCTACAGGAAATTCGCCTCAGAATTGTGCCAGGGAAGGCATCCACCAAATCTGCCCAAATTGTGTAATTCTTTAATGCTGGACTCTCTGAACATCGATGTGGCCTTCATCCAGAAACTTGTCCAGTCCTTTCCAAATCCAATTACAGCTGTTAATCGTGATTGTGGAGGTATTACATGCTGTTAGGCACGTTTCAGTCACAGGGACTAATTTTTTGTTAATATTTTAATCTTGTCAAATAAACACAGTACTGTTAGTAACACAAGCACAGGAGGTACATTCTTTAGGTTGCTTCAAAAGATACTTAAATATTTTTAAAACCTTATGCTCCAAGGCATTTTTCTGGCAACTAGGGGAACTTTGAAGAGCAATCTTAATGGTAATTTTCACTTCAGGTGTTTTAAGCAAACGGCCAGTAAATAAGGATATAACTGAAAAACCTTCACCCTTCACTTTTACGCCTAACAACCATTCAAGACCTGGTAGACCACCAAAACTGTCATCAGATACACAGTAATCTACTTAAAGCTTTCCTCTTTGAGACAGAAGAGAAAATCAAGCTCCACTATTGATTTAGATCTGAAAAAATATCCACAGGTGTTTCTGACCATCCTTCCACTGTGAAAAGACAGCCCAGAGCCATGAGTCTAAAAGGATGTCTAGTTGTCTTAAAGCCCTTATTAAAAAAACAAGAAAATAGAAAAAAGGAAAAATCAGGGCAAGAAGCTGCTGGTGTTTTCTGAACAATGAAAGCGTTTGGGGTAATTAAGCCAACCAACTTCTAAGACTGAATTTTGCATACGTGGATAAATATACAGATTCCTTTAAAAGCTGAAGACAAGTCTTATGAAAAGAATGGAAACTCTTCATTTCAGTAATATGCTACATGGTGGTCTGTGTATGAAATATGTTTTCTGCTTTTTTCCCTGAAAATGGATAAATGTGCTTAACAGCTAATTTGACTGGAAATTGATCTTTTTCACAACCTCACTTCCCTGTGGTGGGCTTTGTTTCTGTTTGTATCAGAGTGAGGGAAAGTGAACAGATAGAAGGAGATCAGTTTTAGTCTCAGGTACACACACAGGCGCGCACACACATGCATCAGTGTTTATCTCAGAGCTGTGAGCTGCTCTCTGGTGCAGCTTTGGTGTCCTTGTCCCCTCAGTATAACCTCATATCTGTGAAGTGCTCATATTCCTCAGAGAGCAGATCATTATCACAGTCAGGACTGTGAATGATATACAGTATCTCTGAGCAGCTGAGCATCTGTGTGTGTGTGTGTGTGTGTGTGTGTGTGTCGAGACTTTTCAGAGAGATACACTATACCATTTAAACTGGCCTCCATTCAGTGCATGCTCTTTGTGTCTGCACTGTTTGTATAGCTCAGTGGTGGTTAAAAAAAATTGCAATTACATGATTTTTCACTTACCTCAAACGCTTTCAGTCAGCCAAAACATGTTTGGTGTCCAGATGTTGCCTCTTTAGTGTAGAATTGGAGGTACTAGGTTAACAGTGCTAACAACAAGTCAATGGTCACCTAGTAATCAAATGATTCATGTCATGTCAGTCTTTGTTTTGCAAGCAGTCAATTGGATTGAAATGATGAAGCAGTGCTTGAAAAAAGGTGGGTCAAAGGTATCAACTATTCAATCACTCTTCATGCATTGTGTAGAGCTAGCATGGAGTAAGATGATGTGGGAAGCATAGCAGTTTGTTTATTGAACATAGCAGCAGTGAAGACAGTCACCAATGCTATCTAAATGAGTAACAGTAACAGCCCACCTCTCTACCTACTACTCCGCCTACACCAATCCAGTAAAGAATGGCCCTGTCATACATACATTAGTCGTCAAAAAAACAGAAGGAATTAATTAACAGGAGTAAACCTTTCCTGTTTGACATCATGAGACTTAATGGATGAGTCCCATCTTTGGAGAACAATGAATTCATTTTATTTTATTAATTTATTTTTGGATCCATACTTTATGAAACATTCTCATAGTGTAAAGGACAGCTGAAGCCAATTGGGGTAAAATACAGAAACTGTAAAGAAGATGGTTTAGTTGGTTTAGATGTTCAGCTACCACACTGACGTTATGACTTTGTACTATTGTGTTCCTAAGAGATGTGCAGTTCAAGTGCGTGTGGCTGTCCATTATTACAACAGACTACTGGCCACAAGCTGTACACACACAAGAGTCGTTGCCCCTGGAAAGGGCTCTGAAACCGTGGGTGAACTGTGAATTCCAAAAAACTAGAAAAAATACAACATATGATGCAATTCTCTGCACATTTAAACATTTCAGTCAAACTCAAGGGTGCAATTCCCTTGTAGCAGTAAATCAAGTGTGTACTGGAGAGTATTACAACAGAATGTGATTAGCATTTCATACATTTGTAATGAAATACTGAGCACTCGCTCGCTGCCATGGAAAGTGTTTGATGCATGTTGCCATCACTTCAAACCAGCACTACAATTTGCTCACTCATTTTGCTGCTAGAGTGCCTCAACTTATACTTAATCATAGCGTCGAACTCGAGTGACAATTCACTGTTCTGAAGTTGCAGGACGTACATTTAAAACAGTGAAAAGAAAACTTATACATACAAATTTGCAGATACAATATGCTTTCCATGGGAATCATCAGTCATGTCTAAAACACAGAACAAGCAATGCATTATAAAATAGACAGAAATTAGCCACTTACAGAGGCCATGTAAACACGAGCCATGGTTCAGAAACGTGTAGCTGATTTGATGCCAGGTCTTTATGCCATTACATTATATTATTAAGTTATTTATAACTAATAATTGGATTTTTATAATGTAACTTTAATGATTTTCTGGTACATTATATCTCTTACAGCTCACCTGTAAACCTCAAAAACAAAATCCTATATTTCCCCCCTTGATTCATCATATTACATTTAAACTATTTTGTTCCAATATATGCAGGAATTGTTGACAGGTTGAGAGTCTCAAGCCCCTCTCTTGCAATCTCTCCCAGTGAGAAAGTTTGACCTATGGAGGTCAAAGGTCAAACCCATCTACTAAAGCTCTGACAGTAGATCTAATGCAGCAGACGCTCAGCTGACGTTTCCCAGGCTCCTTCAGTGCTCTCTGGGCAGCACAGTGCTATTTGTTTGCTGGAGCATAAAGTTTCTGAAAACACACACCCACATGCAGAGTGTAGCCAATGCTTAGAGCACTGTTTGATATTTCACATATTATTCAAGACCATTCTGTTTATGTTGCTTGTGTTGTTGGCTGAAAAATGGCAAGAGAAATGGACCGGACCCTAATGTATATACACATACATAAAAAATATAAAATATAAATAAATGCACTAAATATATGATCTAAATACATGATCAAACTAATAATTGCATCTAGAAAGAAGTACCAAATTACAATCCTATTTGGATGGAGGGTAAAGATAAAAATGATAAACAATTTAGACTGATCTGGGTGATATTTATTGAACGACACATACAGAAGTGCGTCTCAGTATGCCGTCGGTTTCTGAAGATTTCGTGGTGGAGGTGAAGTGACACTAGGCCTTCTGGACATGCGACACATGACAGCAAACTATTTGTCTTGGGACTGACCACAGTGCCTCTACACACGGATTCGTTGCTCATCTCCAGCAGAACAAAAGCAAGACTTGTCGCTGAAGATAACCCATTGCCATTTCCGAGTCACTCCATGACAGTCTGGCACGACACGATTGTGTGTGTGTGTGTGTGTATGTTTGTGTGTGTGTATGTTTGTGTGTGTGTGTGTGTGTGTGTGTGTGTATGAGTAACCCTGTTGGTGCATTGTTGCTACTATTCTGTAGGTTGGTCTCTATACACAAAGATGTAGAGAGGATGTTAGGAGTCCAAGACCAACTTTCATTTATTTAATTACCAGTCAAAATACAAGCTAATAAATATTAAGTAAATATTAGTAAAGAGCCTAAATACAAAATGAAAGGGTAAGACAAAGGAAACCTATGTTTAAAAAGAAAATAGGACAACTAGGAACTGTTAGACTACAAAAACCTGGTAGACCACTAAAACCGCCACCATCAGATAAACAGTGCAGGTGTGTCTGTTCATCCTTCCATTGTAAGAAGACAACTGAACACTACTGGTGTGGTGACCTTTGTTTAAATTACTGTAGCTGGCTTTGTATAAAGTCAATCGCTCTCTAAAAAGGCATTAAGAAAAAAGGGTCAGGTATAATCAGAAGAAAAGCGATGCTTACATAAAAGGACTCTCAACAGCACTTATACCTCTCAGATGATTTCTCTGGCTGATTTCAACTAATCTGTTTTTGTCTGGCGATAAACCGCTCTCTTTTACTGTGTGAGGCGCCATGAAAGCAACACTGTAACATCACTCTTTAGACATAAACACTCCGGCAAAGTTCATGAAAATAAAGGCTGTCACCAAGGAATAATGTAGCCCCAGTTATACTTGCTCTGTCTAAGCCACAGTGTCTGTGTGTACATTAGCAGGAATGCATGACTTCAGAATGTCTGTCTGGACGATAATGTATTTATTTGAATGAACTGTGATCTCTCCTCATTCTAAAACAGACTTATACATAAACCCAATGAGTGAAAGCCTCAGCTGACCTTGCTATGCTTTCAGTGGTGGTTCCTTCTAAACACAAACTGCACACCTACTGAAGACCTCCCATATGGGATTTTGGCCATCATTCTACAAAGTTCGTCCAGCCTAGCTGTAGTACCTATACAATTATGGACAAAGTGTGGATAGGTCAACAAATTTTAATTTTGCTAGCCTCATTTTCTAGATGGGCCTCACTTCTTTCCCTTGACGTTTACAGCCAACTCATATCAACTCAATTCCAAATTCAAATATCACCGTAAACCTTAAGACCAGCTGGGTTCATCCAATAAGATGCACCTGGGTAGATCTGACAGGAACAGGTGTCTCTGCTCTGCCAAATGTCAGCCTCTCAATATTGGCTGGAGCAGCAAGGTGTGGAATAGGACTACTGCAGCACAACACAATCTTCAAATCTCTTCTGCTCACATTCTGTTCAAATTAAACAAAGACAAAATACAGAAGCTTATTACTGAGTTATTGCCCGAGAGACATGGTGGACAATTAACATCAAAAAGATTTTAAAGGAGTTTGCAATTCCTCTGTGGTAATTGCAATGCCTTTGTGGTCAAAGTAGCATTGCTTTGAAGATTCAAAATCTGCTTATGGAGATACAGTGCTTTTAAATATGGCTAAGTAAGGGCTACATAAGAAGTAGGCTATGATTCAATTTTACGATCTGCTCTGTACGTTATGAAAACGTACAGCTGCAGACGGGAAATGGCATCAGCACAGGACAAGGCTTGCTCTGGACTGTGACGCCTACAGGCCATAACATTGCCAGCTCCATTTCCATCTCCAAATCACACATGCTGGTGGTGAGTCCTGTTGGAAATGGAGAGTGTGGGTTAATTTGCTTGTAATTGGCTTGGTGTGTGTGCATGAGCGAGTGAGGGAGAGAGAAAGAGAGAGGGAGGGAGAGATTCCTACTTAATAGGATTAGATCTGGGGACCAAGCTGCTTTTCATTAACTACAATTAAGCCATGTGTCCACAGACACACTAATTCTTACTCTCTCTCTCTCTGCCTCATTGACACTCTCTTACACACACACACACACACACACACAGACACACACACACACAGTATTATGAGACTGAATCCTCTGAAGAGGTTGTATGTTTAATGCATGACCCAGTACAAGAAACTTGCCCTGAGCATTCTTGGCATCCCTGCCCTTGATACACACACATAAACACACACAGATCAAGAGGTCAATCCCCGAAACAGTCCTCCTCCCTAAACACACACCTGCCCACCCATACTCACATCAAAAACACATAAGCTTCTCTAGCACTCAAATACATGACTGTCAGGTGTGTGCAGTAGCTGATTATGGCGATCCGAGGCTCCTAGGTTACACTAATTCACCTTCTGAGGGGCGTGTATAGCAATACTAAGCTGAGTCAGTAGTAAATCGAAATTTCAAACACAAGAAAATGTTTGAAATGTGAAATCACTATGCTCCATTAACGATATAACAGTGCCTGGTTGCATGAGTAGGACACTATGTGCAATATGTGCAAAGTCATAAACAGTGTAAACAGTTATTATGCTTAAATGGTTCTTTGCATGGTGAAATGGTTCCTCAGAATGATGAACAATGTAGTGTGCAGGGTTATAAATCTCTGACTGTTAAGTCTGACGGAAGAGTCTTTTCCAGATCCAAAGGCTTATTTAGATCCCAAAATAAAAATCTAATTTCCCATCTATTGTGAGGCACTATTAAAGGGTTAAACGGGTCTCTGTTCCATTGTGCTTGTTTAGATGTCCAAGCCTCTACTGCATCGTCTGAGGCTCTTGTCAACATTCCGCAATCCATAAAATAACACAATTGTCTTGCTCCTGCTTTTCCAGAGAAGAGTAAATGGCTGCAGTTGATAATACAATGGTACAGTGGGTTTTATAGGTTGTTTCTTGCTATGAACCCACATCATTGTATTGATAAAACCCCAAAGCCAATATCAGAGGTATCTGCAAATGGCCAGTTTTGACCTGTTTGACCAGCGGGTGCTGATGTTAACTAGGTTAGAGCCCACTGGCACCAAACTTTCTTGATTTGTTTAAGAACTGTAACTTACCTTATAAATGGTAACTATTTTCTAATTTCTGTCTCACTGAAAGGTAAGTGGTAGAATAAGGGTTGAGAAGGTTTTTGTAGACTCTATTCAAGCGGTGAGGGTTTCAGCCATGAATTTTGATGTTATAAAGAACCATATACAGCATATTCTCCATCAGCCATTCTCTGAAGAACCTTTTGAGTGTTTGTGCTACTATACGGGACCATTTGTCTATATTTAAGAGTGCTTCAAAACAGAGTCTTTTAAAGATGTACCCTTGCACAGTGAAAACAGCAGCCACTCTCTTGACACTCACCATTTATGAGTATTCTTTTGTAGAATGTTTTGAAAATGTACTGCTTCTTTTGGTTACATTAGCGTTTTGTTCTGACACAATTCTGGATTCAGTTTAGCTAAACATGCTGACATCTTCTCATCATTTCAGTCCAGCTTACTGAGTCGGAGCTGTAAGGAGGGAGGCTGATGTTGCTGTCTGCATCTCTTGTGACCACTCTTCTGCAGCTTCAGTGAAGTTTAGCACCACAGCAGCAGTTGGGTTTATTGGAGACTAGAAAGCTGTTGACAATGTCTCACCCTGTCCAGGGTGTTTCTTGTCTTCCTTTCAGTGAGCGCTGGGATGGGCTGCAGTACTTTGTGCAGCCCAGAAGAATAAAGTGGTTTAGAAGATGTTGTCTTCACCAGGCCTAGTATTTGAGCTAACTACAGCAAACCCTTTTAGCCTGTATGCATTTAACAGACCTTTCCAACACTCTTACTAGCAGAAGCAGTGTGATATAAACATCTGGTTTTCAGCCAAATCCAACAAAAATAAAACTGACCTGTGAACCCTTCCAAGCTAATCGCTCCTGATCATTGGAGCAGTGGTTGGTGTAGCTCAGCGAATAAGACCACTGCCCACCCCAGAACCAACAACACACATGGGAGACTGGGGTTCGAATCCCAGTCTAGGTGACTATGCTGTGCCACACCAATAAGAGTCCTTGGGCAAGACTCCTAACACTACATTGGCCCACCTGTAATATGATTAACCTTGTAAGTCGCTCTGGACAAGAGCGTCAGCTAAATGCCATAAATGGAAATGTAAGCATTGTAATGGGTCAGTGTTTGTAATGAGCCAATGAGGAGTTCAGTAGGTATGAGACCTAATTACTGTGGCAGTGACAATATTAGGGTTTCAATGTATAATGATAGAAAATCCACTGACTTTTATAACTGCAAGATTCTGTTCAAGGGGTTGATATTTGCCTCCTAGCTTTTTAAACAGGATAAGATTTTAAACAAAAGATCGCAATATTGTTTTCTTTAGCACTTTTAGAAGTTTAGTTTGGGCTGCATGGATGAATGGACAGTCATATAGCCTGAAATGTTTAGACTTTGCAAAGTGTCTAAAAAATACATTCGCCTTAAGGAGCTGTTGCAGAGTAATAACTTGACTGTCCAAACAAGTTTGGATTTTTGGCCTCACTCCATCCGTAATAATCAACTAAAATCACACAGCCAGTCATACACTAAATAAAAAGCACACATTTAATTCTCATTGAAACGTTCATGTATACAAATGTCTACAGAGGCATCAGTCATAGAGGAGAACATCAAGTGGAGTTCACTAAGTGCCATTGGAATAAACAGTCTTTTGTAGAAATACTTTTTGGCCACTGATACTTCAAAACAACCATCCATATGTTGGATGGATGGCATCACTCAGTATAGCTTCACCAGCTTCGTTAATCGGCAGATATTTAAGAATGATTGCCAAAGCATACAGGAACATTAAGCAGGGTACTGAAAAAAACAAAACAACAGCAGTAGGTAACTGGTAAGAGTCTAGGACTTCTAGAAATATGATCAGTTGTTGCAAAGGCTATAGGCTATAGGCTATAGAGTTCTGAAGTTCACTTAAGTAAATAAAACTAGACATTGCATTGCAGATATGTTTCTTTTTCACTTCAGCATGCACTTATACAAAGAAATACTGCTGCTGTTTCTGCTGGCCCGTCTCCTTCGGAAACAGCAAGGTGCCATACTTCCTGCCTATAAAGTGCCAAATTGAAACTCTGGGGTGCATTCAAGTATCATCGATTTTATGTGCACAGACGTGCTGCTCACCATTTCCCCTTAAGAAGCCCATGTTGATATGATGTGTAAATTGCACAAGCTTACTGTGTTTTATTGCTTGAATGTCTCCAGTATGTGTTGGGTGCAAGTTTTAATACACATTGCACACTGAGCAGTAGTGAATATCTTCATGTAATACTGGAGGATTTGGTAGTGATCCCTGAATGCAATGCTAAATTTGGTTCCTTATTCCCATATTATTAAACAAAACAAGAGTAAAACTTCAGTCTGCAAAAGCATGGAAGATTGGGGACAACAAGACATGCTGTAGAGTCATTTGCATTAGCGCCTTTTCAGCAGTGTTTTCACACTCAAAAGTCTGAGTCTTGGACAACACAGTCTTCATGGGGACTTCCACCCGCTGCCAAAAAACAAAAAAAGTCCATGAGTTGTAAATTTCATGTGCTTGATCACACTACAAACACAGTGAACCAATGTGTTAACAACACTAATTGGCTAATGGAATCATCTCTGTGTTGTTCCAAGCTCATGCATGAACAAACATGACAATGAAACATAGACTACTTTTTTAATGCTGTAAGCTCCCCCTAAAACAAACAGTCACTGGAAATGCAATTAATGTACTACAACAGAGAATGAAATGTTGTGGGGGAAAAATATCCACCACATTTATACTGCCCCCTATCCCCTTAGGCTGCCATTAAGAACAGTTAGCCTACTTCAGTATCTTTCCCAGTTTCCAATATGGAAGACAAGCTGGTTCTCTCCAAGCAGAGGTCTTCAGACCATTCCTCAGGCTTGACCAGACCGTCCACATTTTTGCTCCACCCATATGCATTGTCAGTTAGGTTATAGCTAAATTGTTGACTGTCTGGGTTGGCCTACAGAAGGGTTTGAAGACCTCTGTCTCAAAGTTAAGCACAAAACAGACCAACGAACAAGAGCTTCCAACTTAACAAGTCTACTGTTTCGCCTGCTTGTGGCTTTAAAGACACAGGCACTGAAAACAATTAAAAGGTTTTCAAGTTAGCTAAGACTGCTGTTCCAATATGAGTGCAGTATTTGAAGCTAAGCTGTAGACCTGTGTGGGAATGATGCAGTGTGTTGGGAAGGTAATGTTTCTGTTGCAACTGCAGTACATGTTTACCTCGTTTCTGTGGACCATGTGGTCTTTTCCAAGAAGTGCAAGTATAATATGGTATAATAACAACAATGAACAACGATGGGGGGACTAAATCTCCCGGGTGGTGGTGCCTGGGTTTTTCTGGCGTCATTCTCTGCAATGATTGACAGTTTACTGATTTCTAACAAGTATAGTAAAAGACGTTTAGCATTAGATGTATACACCTGTCATTAATATTGATCGTGTGGCTAATTAACTTTCTGGGTAACTGATTCGTACTCATAAATTAGCACTCATAAATGTATGTTTTTTACTTCATACAAGTACAGATAACAACTGACAATTACAGTTACTGCATAAAACAATGTACTAGCATCAACTGTTTTCATGCAAGCTAGAGACCTTATAAACACTTTGCTAAATAGCCTGGCGGGCTGGCACAGTGTTACAATAAGTGCCCCATTAGCAACCAGTGGGAACCATGACGGATTTTCACATTACATTATATATTTTTTAGGTTAATGGGTTGATTGATTTCTTTTTTTCTTTCCTTCTTTGTTTATCTTGTATGTCAGTTCTTAAAAGGGACATTTTGCCCATATTTGAATATTGGGGGACATGTCCCCCCTCGTATATGTTTACTACCTTCCTTATAGATCTCTAACCTGTTCATTACAGTTCTATAGTAATGTTAAATGCTAATTTTCAGCTATGAATATAACTTTCAGATCTGCTGAAGACTAAGAACTGTATGTGATCTGTGCATGTGTGTGTGCATGTGTGTATGCATGTGTGTGTGTGCCTGTGTGTGTGTGTGCATGTGTGTGTCTCTTGTCTAATGGATAAGGTTTGTTGGGCTTTGCAGCACTGATCTAGGAGGGGTCTCGTCTTGTAACCGAGGGAAATGAGAGCAAGCACTCAGCCAGCCAAGCGTTCATCGCCATGGCAGCTACTCTGTTCTCTAGCCAATCAGGGCTAATTAGCTGGCGTGTTCTGTCTGCAGCGGGCGCAGGAACATGGCACTGAGCGGAGGACTGGAGCCCAGAGCACACGGCCGGTCACAGAGAGTCCACGCTGGGGGAAGTGCATTACACATAAGTATAAGAAGGGGAAAAAGAGAAGAGACGAGGACATGAGCTTTCTTTTTCCAAAGCTATTAGCTCTGGCACCATGTTGTTCAGCCACTGAGGCAAGGACTCTTTATTTTTTTATATATTTATATATTTCTTTTCTTTTTTTTTGCAGGAGAGGAACTGGATATGTTAAATAAGTTGAATGGAATGACTACAGAGTTCAGGAATGTTTGGTCTAATGGGAGGAGATGAGTTAAATGCTAGCTTAAGTGGCCTTAGGAGCTAGCACTAAACCTTTACCACCTGTTGGCTTTCTGATCATACTAATTACTGTAAGTGCATCTGCCGGAGGCACACATCTGCATTTGGACATGGAGAAGTCCATCCAGAAAAGCATCAAACTGCCAGATTGGTGGTATAATTACACATACATGGGAACTAGAGTCAGAGACTCCAATTTGAATTTGACTGGACTCAGACTTGGTCTTGACTTGGACTCTAAACTGAAGGCTTGTGAAAAGGCTAAATAATCTAGCAGAAAAGGTTTAAGGTATAACTAATATAGTTATGAAGTCAAAGCACAACAGTGCCCAGCTCAACACATCCTACGGCTCAGGCTTGATGTACTCCATGAAGTCAACAAAGAAAGAGGGTAATGATGCCAGCACATACAATGAACATACTTCCACTTCATCCATTTTGTCATTTTGATTTGTTTTCAGATAAATGAAAGGACCCAGCATTATTATGAGCTGCCAAAGCATCCCAAAACCTGTCGAAACCTGAGGCCCTGAGGATGCATACAAGCAGATAGCTGACTGGCTATTTAATATTAGCTGAACATGTACTGTTATGAATGTTGGAGTTATGAATATTGAGACTGCTTCTTAAATGTAAAGATACACACACACACACACACACACACACACACACACACACATATATATATACTGTTGTGATGGTTTTATGATTGACACTTTAGTGGGACTTCACATAGAAGTTCTAATAAAGATAATGTAAATACATGAACGTTATGATCGGTAGTCAGTGTGTGAACAGTGTGTTAACTGACTGATTAAAGATGTTATTAAGACTGCTGAAGTAAAGGGCTGGTATGGTGTTACAGTAATTAGTCCCTCATCAACAACCAACATTTTGAGCACTTCTCTGTGTCGCTTAAGTTCTTTCCCAGTAAACAACTTGTTTATTCTCACCTGAATAATTTTCTATTAATATTTTTACATCAACTTAGATAAATGACTGCTACAGTAATAGTAGTACACTAGTACTGAGCAATGAAGTACAACATGAAGATTAAGTGGAACCTTTCAGTACTCTTTCCACCTCTGCAGGTAAAGTTGATGAAACCCTCTCCTCCTTCATAGTTTCAGGCTGCAACATGGTCTTGCAGAAAACCCCAGAACTAATATGTTTCATTCTGGAGCCACTTTATTTAGCAGTTTACTTATTAGAGTAGGCCCTCGTTTCAAGGGAGCACTGAAAATGTGTCATTCTGTCCAGTTCTGAACTCTTGTACTGCGTGTAATATGCCTTTCCGTTCCTGTGGCTGTGTGTTTATATTGGACTTCTCATGAATATTTCTCAAAAGGAATGGCTGAGTGGTAAACACTGAAATTTTAATCCAGATTTGAATTCTGCATGTGCGCTTGCGTAGTGAGACACGTACTCACACACATCCTTTACTGTGCAATATTTAGAGGTCCGGTTTATATATGTAGAGTGAATCTAGCCGCAGTGCCTACTAGAGAAGCGCATTTTGTTTGGTTCTGACATGAACACACACACACACACACACACACACACACACACACACACACACACACACACACACACACAGCCTCTTTGGTTCACTGGCTCCATTATTTCCAGCACTGTGGTCGGACTGTGGGCACTACCGATATTCCAGCACATTCCCATGGCAACCAATGACTCGCATCCCATAAATCAACCTGCTGGAGCAAAAACTGAATTTAATGTTTTTTTTTTTGTTTTTTTCCCCGTTGGGCTGTGTAGTGTATTTGTAGTCTTTTGAGTTGTGATCCTCAGAGGTAAAAGCTTTTATGTGCAAGGACGTAACATCTACAAACAAGTAAAAAGACAAAAAAAAAAACTCTACACTGGTCTTCAGTCTTGGCTCATTTTCGCTGACAGATTCTGTATTCTGTGCCGGATTCTCTACGGCGGCAGATGATGATGACATAAGAGCAGTGTTTCAGCTGAAATTCCATTGAGGTTTTTGCACATTTTGTGCAATATGGTAAATACAGTATGCCAGTGGCATCACTACAGGCATTTGGATGACCCAAATGAATGAATCTACATGTAAGTATTAATAGCCATACTGTGCATGTCTGGATGAACTTTCTGATAATTGAATCAGGAAAGCAGCTGACTGAATGTGGCTCACATGACAATTTAATAAAGCTGATAAACGACAAAGACACTCAACTAAAAAGACATAGTCCTAAGGAAAACCTGAAGAGCAGATAACAGGGTCCCCTCTTCTTGCTGAGATCTTAAGAAACCAGAATTGTTAACCTCTTGACCCTCATTAGGAAGGAGCATGTTTAAGTAGATTCAGACTCATTTAGAACAAAACTGCTCACACCAGCTCTCTGGATATAAGGCCCACATTTCATACATTTATTTTAATATCCTGTAGTGGTGTTGTGATTCTCAGAATCCCTTTTTGTTCAGAAATGAGTTTATTTAAGACACATTACATTCACATTTTTTAAACCAGAATAAGACACACAAAAAACAGGAAACATTTCTGGGTTTTTATTAAGTCACCAACAGTTTGGAATACTAAATAGGGGTTGGGTGGGAGAGGAGGTTTTGTGGTCTTCAATAAAGTTTGAATCACCTGCTATGTAAACACACAGTGAGAACTGGCCAGGCTAAATTACAGCCTGTAAGTTGTAACTCCCCATGAATACAGTAAGAAAAATGAATAATTATTAATTTTGATATTAGTCTTTTTAAGTTTCTGTTTGAAAATTAAATTGCCATGTTTGACCCGACCCCACCCTGCTGCCACTTCTGCTGGTTCAGTCTGTTGAGCTATCATTGCATTATTTATGTAAAGTTGATTTGCCATGTTCTTTAATGTTCTTCTTTTTAGTGTTCCAAATAGTTGGTGATGTAACAAAATCCAGAATATATTAATTTTTCTATTATCCTTATAAAAAAAATGAGGTATGAACCACAGCACGGCTTAAAAATGGAGGTTGGAACCAAAACAGATTTGGAGGCTTGTTACACCCCATAGAAAACAGTAGAATTCAGGTCTGTAGGAGCTGATCTTGTTAAACCCACCTATAGATTAAGATAAAATGTATGCACTCGTGAAGAAATTGATGAATTAGTGAATAAATTGAATTATTAGTAGTTTGTTTCCATTCAAATGTTTTTTTTAAATATATATATATAAAAACAGGTTTGTTTTTGCACAGTTCTACACTTTTATATTCTGCACAGGTCAGTAAGTGTGTGTGTGAGAGAAAGAGTTCAGCGGGAGATTGTGAGAGGCAGTTAGAAAAGATAGTATGTCACAAGTGAAATGTTGCAAATAAACAATTGCTTTCACCGTCACACTCTCACCATAAATATCTTCATTGACGGCACTATCCATCACTTCAAATAGTTCACTGAAGGAAAACTATCTTCCTCTCTCTCTCTCTCTCTCTCTCTCTCTCTCTCTCTCTCTCTCTCTCTCCTTTTCTCTCGTGTACACTGCAGAAAACGAAACAGTTCTCCGCACTGAAGAGAAAACTAAAGCTACAGTCACATGTCCTACAGAGTGCAGTGAGATACCAAAAGTCATTTATTTCCTTTGTGAGCTACACTCTCTGATGTATACAGTACCGCAGATCATTCATTTAATTTCCAGTCAAAACGGCCATTAAATATACGTTTTTCTAGGTCTCGGGAGATATTTCTGAAAGGATTAGACACAATGGGGAAATGAGATGAATGAGGAAGATGAAAGTCAAAGGAAAACAATTTAAAAAAGAGTTATTAAAAGACACAGTGAAAATGGGCCTCCTAACAATTGTGCAAGGTAGACCATCCAAACTGTCATCATTAGATAAGCAGCACTTTTATCTTGGATGAAGAAGAGGAAATCAAGCTCCACTCTTGCTTCAGATCAGAAAACATCCTTAGAATTTTCTGTTTATCCTTCCTCTGTGAAAGACAGGGACGGCCTGCATGCATGTAGTCAGCCCGGCTTGACATCCCTTCGCTTAAAATGCATGGAAGACAAGCGATCAGGCTCTCCTCTGTCCTGGCTCCAAAGAAGCCACTGTTGTTCTGATAGAAATGGATGGACCACCCCAAAGTCCAGAATTCCACATCACTGAGCATGATTGTCATTACTTGGCTTTGTGAGAAGCAGAGAACACAGCCAAGTTCTTAGTGTGAATTTTGGAGGCGTGTAAAACAATATATGCCTTTCTTTGAAAACCTTAAAGCATGTATTGTGAAATGGAATATGTGTCAAAGATATAGATAAGATATAAACTATATTATTGTAGCATTGTACAACCACACATCAGAAAAATTAGGTTAATGGGAAAACGCTAATAGAAAATTCTGCATTTCTTACCTTTACTGTGACTGTGCAGACAGTACGAACCCAAGATGTTTCATGGTTTGTCTGGTTAAAGGTGATTTCATTTGATTACATACATCCATTCCTGCATTTCAGCATCACATTCAAAACTAAGTTGGGACAGGGGGAAAAGTTGGGCAAGGGATTACTTTGACAAACCTTTGTTAAACACTACAATACAGATTTGCATTCACAAATGGCATTTAAAACTTTACTGTGCAAAACAGAGGCCTTATGTTAACCATGTCCTGAAGTGGGTTTTACTTCTCTGGGCTTGGATCGATCAGGGATGGACCATCACACAGTAGAATCATTGTGGTCAGTGGAATCAGTATTCCAGATCTTTTTTGGTAGAAATGGACACCATGTGCTCTGGACAAAAACACGAAAGGACTTCCAGACATCCAGAGTCTTTCATTGTATGGGGTTGCTGTGTCAGTGCTCTTGGGAAAGGTAATTTACACTTCTGTGAAGCTGCATTAATGCAAACCTACACTGAGTACACTGAGCAGCACACGCTGCCATCAAGAGGACGTCTTTTCCAGGGACGTCCATGCATTTTTCAACAGGACAGTGCAAAACCACATGCTTTACACTTTACAAGGCATGGCTGTGAAAGAAGAGGGTTCAAGTACTGGACTGGCCTGCCTGCAGTCCCGACCTGTTCCTAATAGAGATTGTGTGGAGAATTGTGAAATGAAAAACCCTGTACTGTTGCACAACTTAAGTCGTGTTTGCAGAAGGAATGGGACAAAATGACACCTGGAACACTGAATCGCTTGGTCTCCTCTGTGCCAAAACCTGTTCTTTGTGTACTGTAGAGTGTACTGCAGGCAGGAATGAATAGTAATAGATTAAATTAAAACATTGCATATTTGGGGTCATGCTCTTTTTAATGTAATACCAGTCAATGTTTGTTTATTTATGTATTTGTGATTTCTATACTGTATGATTTGGAATGTAAAGGAGACACGAGACACATATCACGTTAGGCAAATGCTCTTTTATAGAACGTTGCAGCAGGGGAGAATGGCCACCCAGCACTAAACAACAACAGCCAGGAAGCAGGGAGGTCACTTCTAACCATACATTTGTGTTCATGGTAGATACCCAGACTCACCTACGATCCCCACAGTCTAATACAGTAACATCTTAATACTAACATTAACAACTTTATGCAAATGAAACTCTCTCACCACATCTACAGTGTTACCATGATGCTCTGCATGTCACTCTTTAGCTTGCCTCCCCTGTGTCTATTGGCTGAGCGAGCCAGTAGCAGGATGCTACATTACATTTGGTTTATTTTGACTGTAAATGTAAATGATGAGTGGTGTCTGACATTTGCACAGTAGTTATTGTGTAGTTTAAATTTCTTTTTTATTTCCACATGGCATTACCGTTCCATTCACTCTCACTGATGTCAGTATATATGCTCATCAGTACAGAACCCCCCTTGAACATGGTCTTATGTTTTTTGTTGTTCACTTATCTGACACACCTGAAGCCAATATACTAAGGTGTATTTAGACTATACAGGATTATTGTTGGTGAGTAGCTTTGCAAAACCAAAAATCTAAACTTTCATCATTGAGAGAGAGGAAAAAATCAAGTTCCACACTTCCTTCAGATCTGGAAAAAAACCCACAGGTGTTTCTGTCTATCATCTTACTGTGAGAAGACAACTCATCATTACAAGTCTGAAAAAGTGTAGTTGCATAGAAGCAGTTACTAAGAAAAGGAGATAGACAAAAAGAAAAATCTAAGAATAAAGCTGCTGGTGTCTCAGTGATGTTGAGTCCAGCCTTCAACATCAGTGGAAGTGTTGGGATTTTTTGGATCAGAGGATCAAAGCAGAACTTGCAATCAATAACTTGATCGATGCAACCAGCTTCTAAAACTGAACTTTTGAGGTGTGGACAAATTATTTCAGCAAGATTTCTTTGAAAAATGTGGAAAGAATGGAAGCTGTAATAAAGACAAAGAGTGGACAGAGAATACTGAAAACTATCTGATATTTTTATTTAGTTATTGAGGCTTCTGTGTTTAAAATGTCCATTTTGACAGGAAATGGGGGGGTGGTGTCTGATTTTGCCCACGTCTTTGTTTGTATATTTTTACAGCTCTGTATTCTATATCTGTTCATGAACAGCCCAGTATAATGAACCATGCATTGACATTTTTTAATCTCACTTTAATGTAATTTTGTACTTTTTTTTTATTCTCATTAGATTTGCTTTGTATTGTATGTTGTCTTGTATTTTAGGTGTGTTACTGTAACATCTAAATTTCTCTGCAGGTATTAATAAAGTGATATCCTCTGAAAGCTCTTGAATAGCTACATCAGGCAAAAAAAAGCAACCTCATTTTATTTTGCCACAGAGATTGAACCTAATTCTGGGCTGTTAGTGGGCTGTATGAAACGTATTACTAGTTCAAAGTTATTCACTTACTTCCTGCTCTACTTATTTTATTCTAGACTGAACTAAAAAGCTTTAGGTCATGACGAGATTTTTTTAGGGATGTTTTGCCGTAACAATAAAGCCAGCAGTGCACCCTTAGGGTAATTCAGTGTCACAAGGGGACATTAACCAGTCTGCGAAAGCTTTGGAGATCAAAACAGGGGAACCACAAGGTTTAATAGAGTCCAGAAGAGATCAAGGACATACCAAAGCACTTCGACATGCCAAAGAAAACCGCTCCTGCTGATCCACTGGTCATTAAAGCTCCGGAGGCATTGCTTCCATCTTGCTTTAAGAGTGACGCAGATTGATGCTTCTTCCAAGAAAAGGAAGAGGCAAGATTGACATATTTAACTTACAGAGAGCTCAATAACATAATCTCATTAAGGATTCTCAGACATTAGCGGGGAAGTAAAGGAAAGGTCAAGGACAGTAAGTGAAATATCAGCATGAGTTTCTAAACCTAAACCTCATTTGAATGATTAAAGCTTATTGAGAAAATGGGACACCTGGCAGTTGTACCTGATAGAGGAGATAAATGAGGAAAATGAAAGTGAAAAAAAATATGTATGCACAATAAAAAGTTCAAAAAGTTATCAACATCAGATGGGCAAAACTTAGAGCTTTTATCTTTTGGAAAAGAGGAGAAATCTCTGCTCTGCTCTCACTTCAGATCTAAAAAAATAATTCACAGGTGTTTCAGTCCATCCTGCCACTATAAGAAGACTGTTGAACTCTGTCACTGAGAAAAGGACACAGACAGAGAGACAAAGAAGCTGCTGCGATTCTCAGAGCAATGGAGTGACCAACACAGAGGCCAGATAAAAAGCAAAAAAACAAAATAACAAATAATAATAACAAAAAGCAGCTTCTAAGACTGAACCTTGGAGGTGTTTAAAACAAAAGCTGAAGGCAAGAACAGAATAGAAGCTGTAATAAGGCAAAGCATGGACACACGATACGGACAAACTGAATATTCGACCTTGTTGTTGGTTGTTCAGTGTAATTTTCTGTTGAATATATGTATTCTGCTTTTTTCCCCTCTGACATTGAAAAATGAACAGCATGTATTTAATGGCTGTTTTGACTGGAATTAATTAAATATGGTGCTCTTTTATACATTCTTTTATGTGTTTATATATTTCATACAACTGCCTCAAGCTATTCAACCCATACCACGAACTCCTGTAATCGCTGGTAATGTTTTCTTCGGGATGGGTTCCTGCAGATTTGCATTTATCATATTTTGCTGGTCCATGAGAAATGCAATCAGGCCAATTTATTCTGTGTTGTATGGAAGTGAGAAAGAAATGGCTTGTTGAGAGAAAGAGAGTGTCTAGTCTAGTCACTGCACTAGCAGTGATGGATGTAGTGATGGATGTGTGCAATGAACGAGTGACCGTGGAGAAAGAGAGAAGGGTACTATAGTTTCTTCTTGGAAAAACTAATGTGCGTTTGCTGTAGATCTCTGAGGAGGCCAGTTACCAGCTGGAGAACTCTCTGTCCCTGCAGGAACTCAACCCTGCCCTGCAGCACACTAAGGCCAGCAAGGCCTGAGGCATTGATGTACTGCCAGTGGAGTTTTATGGTGCTTCTTTTTTTTTATGTGACCTGCTGGAAGTCTTCAATGACAGCATGACCAGTGAGACTCTGCTGGCGACAATCATCACAATTCCGCCCAAGTCATAATGGCAGATTTCACAGAGCTTCAGGAGGAAGTAGAATTAGACTTTGTACCATAAAAAGCCTCAAATTGCAAGGGCTCAGTAGCAGGTAATAGATGAGGCATCAGCATCAGCTACACTCTGTTTTTGTTTTTGTCTTAGACCAGTGTTCCACGATATTGTTCATGTAGACCCACTGCTCTGCACATTTTAGGGTTTAAGACTTTAGGACTGCTTCAACACAGCCACTTTTACTCAACAATACACTGTTAGTAAGCTAGTTAGTTGGAGCTGGTATGTTTGTAGCAGGGAAAAGTGTAGGGCAGTAAGCCTCCAGGACCAGGTTGAGAAACAATGTCATAGACAAACTACTTTTCACCACTTTTAAACTTTTCAATGGTCAAATGGTCATTTGTAAAATTTGTGCCATTCCTGCCTCTGCTGATTCCTGTTGCTGTGTCGATCAAACCCTCCGTTCAGGCCACCTGGTAGCATCTGTAATGTGCTACCTTACTAAAATGATCAAAACAATTACCACAGCACAAGTGAGTATTTATTAGCACACAGACAGGTATATTGGTGAAAACTGAAAGATGTTAGCTACAGAAATACGATCTGAAATCAAAAGCAAAAATAAGGGTTCTGTAAAATCAGGTCTAATAATGTTCAGATGTCCTGGTTTTAATAGTACCGTATTACCGAAAAGCACTTTTTCTTAATATTTCATATGAACACGGTAGACCAAACTGGCACACAGTACACTAACAGTACATACTACATATCAATGAGTCTTTGGACCATAATGTTTGATTATGATAATGAATGATTACTGGCCTCTAAAGGAGAAATCTGTAAAGCAGAGCAAATCTGGTTTGTAAACTTGTGTAGTTACCTCTAACAAGGAAGCTTGTTCTGAAAGGCAAAAATATTCACAGATACTGCAAACAGTTCACTGATACTGCAACTGATCACTTGTTAAACCCAGGGCATTCACAATTCCAGGATCATCTGCAAAATGTACAGAATGTGCAATGTTTATTAATAGAAAAATACTACCTAGAGCAGGCACACTTCTCTCAGCCAACCAGAACCATGTTCCAGAACCAATAAATTACGAGCCATATTGCACTGTTAGTACTTTCTAAGCAAATAATGACTCTGAGCTGCGTACGTCTCTTTGTGATGTGCCTTCTTGATCCAATTCCAATTCCTTTTTCAAATGTGGTTTTCAAAGTTTCTGCAGTGTGATCTCGGACATAGTAAGTAGCTGACTAGAAACTGGCATCTTCCCAGAACCACCGAAGATTGCTGGTGTCAAACTGTTACTTACCTTGTGTTTTAGTTCATTTTAGACCAGTCTGTGATGTACATTTTCTTGGCAAACCTATAGAAAAGTTACTATCTCAGCAGCACATTATTTCTAATGATGTTAGTGTTGCAAAAATTCTATTTAAGGTTACCATAATACAGAAACAGCAACTACTGTGAATAGTAAATGACCTCAGACGTAATGCCGATGGGAACAACATACCAGTCCATGTGTTGCTTGATATCTCTGCTGCTTTTGATACTGTAGGCCATGCAATATTAATGTACAGAAAGACTTGAAACATGGTTGGACTTTCAGGATATGATCCTAAATGGTTTTATTTATATGTAACAGCTGGAATATATGTTGTCAATCTAAATGATGCCTTTTCCAAAACTATGATGTTCCTTGTGGTGTTCCTCATGGGTCTGTACTTGGTCCCCTCCTGTTTTCTCTCTATATGCTGCCTTTAGGTCAAGTCATCAACCAATATGGCATATATCATTCCCAGACGATGCAGACGATACCCAGCTTTATATATCTGTTGATCCAGACAGCACCGTTGCTGTAAATACCTTCACAGACTGTAGAGCTACTGTTGTTAATTGGATGAACAGAAAGTTTCCTAAGCTTGATGAAGATGAAACAGAAATACATTGGGGTGTTACTCGACCTGCCTTTTCTCACTTGAGAAACATTGCTTGTGTCAGGCCGTATATTAGTCTGCATGATGCTAAGAAACGGATGCATGCTTTTGTTTTCTCATGAACTGACTCACTGTATACTAGTCTGCCCAAAAGATGATGGATACATTGCAGCTTGTCCAGAATTCTGCAGCCAGAGTATTAACAGCAACATGTACAAGACAACACAACCAATTCTAGCACCACTGCAGTGGCTTCCAGTTTCTTTTAGGATCCATTTTAAAGTACTGCTACTGGTTTTTAAAGCATTAAATGGACTGGCACCATCATACATTTGGACTTTTGCTGCAAGTTTGGAAGGTTAATAGGAAGAGAAGTGAGTTACCGATTAAGGTTAGACAAGCCGCATTAGTACATAAAAAGCATTAATTTGAAAAGCAGCTAAAAACACATTATTATAAACATTTTTATGAATTCTCTGTTTTTACTTGCTTTTATTACTATTTGAATTTATTTTTACTTTTTAAACAAATGATTTTAATACTTTATAGCTATAACCTTTTAAATAGTCACTTTATGTTTATTTTACTTTGCTTTCATTTTATTTTAGATCTTTATATTATATATTATAATTTTATATTATAAACAGTTTTTTTCATTTGTTTCTTTTATTTTTATTTTATTTTTTTGTAACTTACTTTCACTTTTATTTTATTTTTGGCTCTTCAAATTATATAAATATAGCCAGTTTCTTAAAAGTATAATAATCCTCTAATAATACTTTCTTTTTTTCTTTTAAAGCACTTTGTGAAGCAATTTGAACTTGCTACATTTATGTTTAAATAATGCTATGCAAAAAATATGTTGTTGTTGTTGTTAATGCCAGAGGATGTCTGGAACACAGTGTTGTTTTGGTCGGCAGAACGTTGGCAAATTCTTCTCCAAAACTGTTAGTAAAGGTAAACTGCATGACTAGGTACTTAATTTTATACACCTGTGGTAATGAGAGTGAATGATACGCCTGTCCCAATACTTTTCTCCATCTAGTGCATTAAAGATAATTCATATACTAGAGTTTAAACTCACATCTCCTAGTCCTAGTCCTAGTCCCTGGATGGGTCTGTATGCTAATTTGATACCATTTGTTAGAATGCTGTATCCCACTGGAACTTCAGCATTAGGACACATAGCTGAAGAACAGTAACACTGTAGGACCCTCATGTTAGGTCTTCAGTATAGTGACTGCACCGAAGCACTGATGAATGAGTGCAATGAAGAACTGACTGTGGAGAGAAGGTACTACAACATGTCAGAAACAGGTAATAGAACATAGATGAGTCCGGAACCTGGTGCCTTTGTTTGGTACCCTGCTAAAGGCCATAGTGTAAGTCGGTTTCAAGCTCCATTAAATCAGATGGTTTGCTCCCAGCAAGATTGGACAGGCTTCCTGGTTTTATCTGAACCTATTGTTTATATGTTTACACGTTTATATGATTCTATTTGTACCAAATCAAGGAAGAACACCTAAAGAAAAGGAGAGCAAGCCACACGTTAGTAGCGTAGTTCCTCCAAACCTCCACAGCGTTAAAGAAACCTATTTGTATGAAATGGCTGAGTGGCCACTCTGATTTGAGTTTAGGCTTTACAAGGCCACAGCAGTGGAAAAGCCTTTTGCATTAGGGTTGATAAGGCGTTAGTCATGTCAGTACAGTGTGATCAAATACTACAGCAGTTTTGTGAGTTCCTTCTGACTCTGTTAATGGGCCCACTTTTAGAAAAGTGGGCCTTTGGGTGCATATACTTCCTTGTTGACTAAGTAATGGTTTGAGCCTCTCTGTGTTTCTCTTTCTCCTTAAACATTTATGAAATAAGATCCATCTTTTTATCTGGCACAAAGTGGAAAACGTTCTGTTGGTAAACCTTTATTTTTCAGACAGAACTCTGTCACCAGGAGAGAGAGAGAGCAAGTGGCGAGATGAGGGATAAATAACCCTGATTATAAAAGTAATTTCTCATCAATCAGAGCACTTCCCTTCAGAGATAGAAGACATACATCTGCTTGTGCAGCTGATTAGAGAGAAAGAGGAAAAAAGATAAAGGGTGAAGCAGGGGATGGGCTTCAGGGTCGAGAGAGAGAATGAAAGTGGAGTGGAGGGACGTTCTCTGTCACTGTCCTTTTTTTAAAATAAGATGAGACTTAATTGAGCGGCTTGTTGTCAAGAACGGTAACCTGATGGATGGCCTTGCATGTGCTTCTCTGTGCCAGTTATAGCAGCGCTCTGCCTCTCTCTCTCTCTCCCTCGCTGTCTCACCCTCTCTTTCAGTCTCTTCATTTCATTATCTCTTTGCTTCTCTCTTTCTCATTCATCCCCACCCTACACCCTCCCACCTTCATATACTCTGTCTCCCCCTTTTCCTCCCTGTCTTTGCCCTCTCTACCTTTTTTCTGCCTCTTTCCCCCTCTCTTCTTCTTATATAACCTGTTCATTCTCTACCTTCCTCCCTCTACTCCCTTTTCTGCCCTTATTTCTCTCCTCTCTAAGCTGCCATGTTAAATGGTGTTTTCCTCTCTCTTCCTCCAGCCTGTGATCACTAGATAGATAGATAGATAGATAGATAGATAGATAGATAGATAGATAGATAGATAGATGATAGATAGAGAAGAAGAAAAAGAAGTACTCTAATAATAATAATAATAATAATAATAATAATAATAATAATAATAATAATTCTGAATCACGTCAGGATTTCTCTGTCCAGTTTGGTGATTTGAGAGACATGTTTATTGTATTGGCTGATGTGACTTATGTGACCGAATCCTTGCTGTGTTTGAGAGGGAGAGATTGGCCAGTTAGTTTGACGCTGTTTGTGGATGAGGAAGAGGAGGAGGAGGAGGAAGAGGAGGAAGAGGAGGAGGTGGTGGGAGATGCTGGAGTTTACCCAGCCGTTGGGTGAGCGGGTGAGGTTCTCCGGACAGCTCAAAAGAGCTTTATATGTTATTGAATTTGGATCAACTTGATCTCTCTTTTCTCTCTCTTTCGTGCTATTCCTTAACTCCTTCTCATCTTTCTGTCATGTTCTCGTTCACTCTCTCTTTCTTCCTCAAATAATTCATCCTTATCTTTCTGTTTTCTCTGCTCTCGTATGCTGTCTCTCTCTTTTTGTCACATTTTTTCTTATCTCTATGTCAACCTGTTTCTCAATTGATCTCTTGCCTCTCTCTCTGCTTTGCTTTCTTCCTCTGCCCTTTATCTTTTCTCTCTTATTCCTATTTTCTTTCTTTTCTCTTTCTGTGTCCCTTCTTCTAACTCTCTCCATCTGTCTCCCTTCTGATTTTATTTCATTCTCCACCTTTAAAATCATCTCTCTCTCTCTCTCTCTCTCTCTCTCTCTCTCTCTCTCTCTCTCTCTCTCTCTCTCTCTCTCTCTCTCTCTCTCTCTCTCTCTCTCTCTCTCTCTCTCTCTCTCTTTTACACACACACACACACACACGCACACACATCCCCAGGCTTTTCTCTGTTGTCTGTCTGTAAGTCAGTATAGACTGAAAGTGCTAGAAATACAGAGGCTGATGTGCTCTTGTGTAATCTATCAGCAGATCAGATTCGCACCCATCCATCATGTGCTTCTGGATCTTCAGGCTTTGCACTTAGAGTCCAAATTTAACCAGCCCTGTCCTCTCACACTGCGCTTTTCTGAGGTGTGCGTGCGGGCATGCGTTAGTTAGTGATACTGCATCGCCGTGAGGAAAGACACAACTTCAAACACAAGGACATGCTGCATCCATTTGCTCTCTCTCTCTCTCTCTCACTCTCTCTCTCTCTCTCTCTCTCTCTCTCTCTCTGTACCATGAGTTGCTACTGGCAGGTTTTCTGTGCTGAAGCTCTTCTGTGTATGAAGGCTCTTTATTAGCATACAGTATCATTCTAACAAACCGAGCTCTGGATTCTTAGCCTGTGTCTGTTTGTATTGATATTTGACCAAACCGATCTCAAACTTGGACTTGGAATGAGTCTTCAGACACGACTAAAGAAAAGTGCAGTATAGAGCGATATTCAGATATTCAGATATTCAGTGTTTGAAGGTATATGGATCTACACAGTGGGAGCTCCTGTTCTAATGAACCCGTTGACAGCATGGTACTAAAACTCACACAAATTACTGTCTGTTTTTAAACAGCGGTATGTATGCTGAGGCTGTCATGTTCATACAAAGCTGACCTCTGATAGCTGCTTACCGCCACTGATGCTGTGGGAAAAGCAATATGTTTGCAAATTGCACAGTGTAGCCAGTCACCTGTCTGTACATCCTTAAAACTATCAAGCTTGCTGTCCCTCAGGCTTAATGTGGGCTCTCTGTTCTATCATATCTATTTAATCAAAGCTGCTGTGAAATCTTCCCACCTCCTTGTACGCTGAATGGTTTGAGATAAATGTTCTACTGACTCTTGTTTAGGGGAAGATAATACCCATAGTAAAATAATTTTCAAGGCATCAAGGCCTCTTTAAATGCTCTGCAGAAAGTCTGTTCAGAACAGTTGCGTTATGAATCAGTTTTGACTTTAAAGGAGTCATATAGTATTGTTTTCTTTTCTTTTCTTTTTTTTCTTTATGAACCAAAATACTTACCTGTCATTTTAACATCACTATTTTATTACCTCTTTTATCTCTTAGCATTTCGTACAGGGATCTATTAGCAGAAATGGAATTTCTGAATAGAAAAACAAATAGTTGCACCCGGAAAGAAGTGAGGGTTGCGATGCTATTGGGAAGGAAGAAAAAGGTTACTAGCAATAATAATAAATGATGATAAATTTAGGCTGATATGGCGTATAATTGTTCAGCTGTACATACAGAGGTAGTGTTTCCCAGTATGGTGTCGGGTTGTCATGTTTGCTCATGCAACGTGCCAGACGTCTTTACATGGAGTAGAGGTAAAGTTTCCATATGTAGAGGTTCTTAATGTGGTCCTGTGGTAATTCATCCCATGCAGCTTGAATATTCTCACACAGTTCCTGCAGATCTTGCGGGTGGAGGTGGAGTGACACCAGGTCTTCTGGGCGTGTCAGGCGTGACAACAAATTGTTCCTCTTGGTGCTGACCACGGTGCCTCCACACTCAGATTCGTTGGTCATCTTCATCAAGGCAAAAGCGGGACTTGTCATTGAATACTACTGCCATTCTGAGTCACTCCATGACAGTCTGGCGCAACACCATTGCATTGTCTTTAGTGACGTTGATATAGTGTTAGGGGCAGTGGTCATAACGGTCTGCATGCATATAGTGCAGCCATCCTGCAGCCGTCTGTCAATGGTGCTGGCACTAACAGGATGACTCATGGAGGACATCACTGCTCCCTGAATGTCTGCAATTGTGGCTGTAGGGTCAGTCAGGTACAGCGATAAAGCCCATCCTTGCTTACATCATGTACAGAGTGTGAAATTTGAATCATTCTCATGTCTCACAATGTCAAACCTACAGGGAGTGTTTGGCTATAGAGGGTGAATTTTTCTGTTCTAGCTTAAATGATGCAGCAGTTACAATCTGCTGCTGACGTTCAGTTCCCTGTTTGCCCACTTCTAGTTCAGAATTTCCCATTCCACCTTAAATAATGCAGAATTGACATTGTGGTGCTGATATTCAGCTTCCTATTTGCCAGTTTCTTGTTCAGATGTTCCTGTTCTACCTTAAATGGTGCAGTCATTATAATGTTTGACCATTTAAGGTCAAATTAGGAAACACAAACAAGAAGCTGGTGATGGTCCTTGTCAAAAAATTATAATTAATTAAAATTATAAGGATGTTTTTCTATTGGCATAATCAGATTATCAGGGGTTAAAAGTAGTAATGTTAATATTGGTGCGAGAATGGTGGTTCAGTAGGTTGCCATAAGCCTACTTAAAAACTCATACTTTAGCAATACTTATGGTTTAACTTTACATATAGCGTAAAATTTGATTATTATTATATGTAGTCTTTAGCCCTTTTGAATCTTTAGTGTGTGCTTTGCAGGCTATTTGCAGGACTCTATCCTTTGCCTCAAAAGTCAATAAGGGTGAACTGGGTTACACCTGTATGATGCATGTTTAAGCTAACCCTTTCCTCAGATATGAAGGATAGAGCCAAGCAAAGATTAAAGGTTAAACATGTAGTATTAGACTAATACAGTTTTAGTTCAAGGCTTAATCTGCTTCTAGAGAAATTACCAAAGTATTAACATGTAGCTTTGCATGAGACAACCAAGTCACTTTCCAGAAGAAATAACAGGCACATTTCCTTCAGTTTCAAGAAAAACGCATTTCCAGGTTAAACTTACAAAGTTGAAGAAGGATTATCAAAGTGCCTGTAGTGAGGAATAAAGCCTTGAGGCCTTGTAACAATGAGTCAATGTTTCTCTGACAGGATGATGTGAAACCTCTTTGATGTCTCACACCTGAAAAGATGTGTTATGAAGTGCTCACATTGCAGTGCATCATGGGATGTTTACGCCTCAGAATATAAACCCACACTGATCTTAGCATGCTGTATTCAGAGCCATCCGTGCAAACTAACAGCCCCCTGCCTACTACCGAGCCTTTGTAGGAAATCCTATGAACCAGGTTGTGGGTGCACTGTTGGCATGTGTGTCTCACAAGTGAACTCCCTTTGACTGCTGAGATTTGTACTGCTGTGCACCATAAAGGCCTGTTTATTGCCAAAACAATGAAAATATCCATTTACAGACACAGGGTGAGGCTCCACAAAAAGCCACCTTGTAGACATTGTAAATATCTCCCTCCCTTCCTCCTCCTATCTCTCTGTCTTGTTGTTTGTGTGTATTTGTGTGCAGAATCCTCTCCACCCAATGCATCTCCTGAACAAACTACATGTGGCCCAATGGCTTGCACCAGTTCCCGTGAATCAGGCTAGGCACTGGCTCATGGACTGCTCTGAATGAGATGTGAGATGAGGTTGAATGAAACAGATAAGGTTCATAAATCAACATTGTAGTGAATGCTGTTTATCTTATTGAATCATATTCAATCAGCTGCTGGTGCATGTGTGTATATATGCAACATTGAAGGAGAATGAAATGAACGAGTTTGCATATCGCTGCAGTCAGATCTAAACCTCGTAATTCCACTTTATTTATTTATTTTTCCCAATTTGAAAGAGCCAGCTGGCCTTTACATTGTGTAAACAGTTCGTCATGACCAGTGGAGCAATTCCAAACCCCCCCTCCCTTTTTTTTTTTGCTTCATACTTTTTCAGTAAACATCCCCTTAAAAACTTTTCCCTTCTGTATACTGGTGTAAGCTCAGGGTTATACACTTACACTGATCTCAGTATAGTATAAGATGTCTTATAATGAAGTTACAGTATGGTAATATAATCATCAAACCCATAGTATAAATAAAAAAAATATAATGAATAGTGTAGCAAATTGATATGAAAAATAACTGTGTAGAGCATGACATTGGATACAAACAGGAATATTGGTTTGGACATTTGGGGAACAGTGTAATTCAGCAAATATGCTGAACATTGTTTTTTATGAATACTGCAGCAAAAGTGTGGTATAGTGTGTGATGTGGCAATGACATGTATAATATCAGCAGCCTTGTGTTATGTGTTAAGGTGAATGGTAGTGCTATAAAAAGTTTAATTATGTAACAACAGTCTAAAAATTAAATAGTGTGGAAATAGTGTGTAGTGCTGTGTTGACACTTTGGGATAATGAAGTATAAGTGCATGCAATGTAGCAAAAGCGTAGCATTATGTGTAATTTAATGATACAAAGTAGAGATATTGCAGTTATATCGGTTATATAATATAGTGTATGTTATATGATATCGGAATGATAGTGTAGTATACTGTGTCGTTTAACAGTGATAGGGTAGTATAATGTGTCATTTAACAGTGATAGGGTAATATAACGTATAATATAATATAGAGATCGTGTATATGCGTTTTGAAATGTGTTGCAGGCCTGAAATGCAGGAATGGATGTACATAATCATATGAAATGAAGCTGAACAAACAAACATGAAATATCTGGGTTCATACTGTCTGCTAAGTCCACTTGTAACAAACAGTGCATTTTTTTCCCATACTGTCCAGATTTGTCTGATTTTGGGTTGTAATATAATGTGTAAAATAATGTGACATCAGCATAGAGTAGCATATGATGTAGCAACAGTCTAGTATAATAAGATATGGCCTCATGACATGCACCAATTCCTGTGAATCAAGCTGGACTCATGAGCTGGTCTGAATGTGATGTGAGCTGAGGTTGATATAACTGATATATGAATGCTATCACTGAAATAGACGATGAGGTTGTGTGATACTTAACAGTAAATAGCAGCTGTGTAGTCTAATGTGTTAGTGTAATATAATGTAACAGGGTGGTATAATGTGTTCTTGACTTGGCTGTGTGTCTGGTGTCAGGTTGACTACAGTTCTGATTACAGCGTAGTCTTATGCAGGGGTTGGTGCAGGCTAATGCTGATGTTTTTGAGTCTCTGATCTGTTTTCTTGGGATGAAGCACCCACACTGTTCCCTGCTGCGCCGTGTGACAGATGATTGATTAGTTCATCTTTTCTCCCCTTGTCCGACCAGTGTTGGTGAATAGCCGTCCCGTTGTGGCACTCCGCCTCACATACGCGCGCACAGAGATACACACGGATGCACACACCCACTTACTCGTGGCCAGCACATGTAACACTCATGTGCTAAACAGACAAACAGGTGATGAAAATCACCAGCCTGCCATCAGACTGGACAAAATGTGTGGAAGCCCACATCCAAACCCTGCAGAATAAGTGACGGCAAGGATGACACCGGCAGCAAAAGAGTTAGTGAGAGAGAACACACGAGTGAATGATTGTGATGCTCATGTTGAGACGAGAGAGAGAAGAAATGAAAACACTAAAGCTATAGACTGCTATCTCTTCTGCTAAATGGAGCCTAGCACCATCATAGTGTCATTTCATAATAGCTTCATTTCAAGCTCGGTAAAGGCTCCATTAATGCATAAGACTTAGTCAATAGAAGTGTCAGTGACATTTGATAGATGCTCAGGTATGGATAAAGATACGGTGAATGTTCATAAGCTGTAGCTGTTGCACTGACGGACCAAGGACATCATCTTTACCCTATATTTTATCGTCAGAGTATTGTTACCATGTCAATATCCCTTAATTACCGTGTTATAACACCCTTAAGATTCTAGGAAACAGCACAATTTCTTAGGGTGATCTAGCGGTAACAGGTTAATCCTCTTGAGACTGGGGATTTGTAGATGCACAAGTGAGGAAAGGCAAAGGGGAAGAAGTGAAGTGAGGCAGAGATGAGGGAGGATAAGAGGCAAGTGCAAGATTATAAGATAAGGAAAGCATTTGCACGATTAAGGGATTCCACGTAAATTAAAAGGAGAGACGTATCTGACCTTTCCAAACGTTTAGAGGCAATTTCGATGTCCCACTTCCAAAGGCAAGATTGAGGGGATATAAAAGCAGAAGCTCTAATAGTTAGCAATTTAGCCAAATGGGAGAAATTAGCATTTAATTTTTACAAGAGCAACTAGGGGAGATCAACTATACTGATACTCTGCAGTTTCATTATAAGAGGAGCCCACTTCTAAAACACTTCAAGTTCAAACCATTCATGAACAGGCAGATGCTTTCCACCACTTAGACCTAAACTGTTTTTGATAGAAAAATCAGTAAGCAAGTGCATAAACACAAGACGAAACAGCAGAGACAAGCATTCTCATTAGGCTACTGCTGAGTGCATGTTTCAGGTGGAGAATGAGGCATTTTCAGTGACCGCCTGACTGACTGGCTGACTGAGTCACTTTTTGTAAATGCATATGCATGAAAAGTGTAGTTAACTATAGTTCGACCTGGCTGATGTTGGCTGGATAGCAGTGTAAAATCGTCA
Source organism: Prochilodus magdalenae (assembly GCA_024036415.1). Classification (NCBI taxonomy): domain Eukaryota; kingdom Metazoa; phylum Chordata; class Actinopteri; order Characiformes; family Prochilodontidae; genus Prochilodus; species Prochilodus magdalenae. The sequence goes on along the minus strand of JAMWET010003377.1, from coordinate 532,304 downwards.
GCTGCTGAAGGTAGATGTGAAGGTTAGCTGAAGTTGTTTCACTCTGCGTGAAATACACCCACCAAGAGGCCTTCCTGAATCTGCACTCTTGTGGATTACAGACTACAGTCTATCTTTTGGTCTGCATACTTTCTTAGCCCCCTTTCACCCTGTTCTTTAATGGTCAGGACCCTTACAGGACCAGGACAGAGCAGGTACTCCCTGACCTGTAGAGTTTTCATTCTAACATTTCTCCACCAATCTACAGTGCTTCAAAGTCAGATACTGAACATCATTATCTCTGGTTTGCCAAAGACCTCAAGAAAGTCGTGTGTCATTTGACATAATGCTCTATAATCCTAAATTTTAGCTTTCTAAATTCTCCTGGCTCTCTGGACCTCCACCATGGGTAAATGTCTCGGCAAGGCCACCTAGGGTGCACCAAAGCTGAATAAAGTCAGATGGGTCCATATCTCCAGTTCCCTGAAGGCCTTCAATCCAATCCAGGGCACGTCATGCTCTAATTTGTCCAGAATTTTTTTCCCCTGTAGTCTTATTCATGACATCATTGGCAATTAGTTGACATTGACTCGTCTTTCATCACATGACTGTTGCAGTGTAAAACCCCTACCTCTCTCTCAGTCAGCCTCTTGCTCCACATTTCCAAATACTTTACATTGTTACAAAACTGCCACACTCGTCTCCTAATCCACAGTTTCATTCACTAAACCATGAATACTATATCACACAACAATTGGTGATGCAATTGTAAAATAAATGTAAATCAGGGCAGTTCCTGGTGGGATGTGGACAAGAACGTGTGGCCAGACGATGCAGAACAGTTACTGTACCTGTGACTTTTTTGTCTTAGCTGAATTATGTGCTGAAGTATTCTTTAAAGTATTTGCTTCTAATCTCTGTATTTCCTGTACAGTAATGATTAGCAATTAACACAAAGCAAAACCAAGAAAATCAATGAGAAACAATGCAAAGCAAAGCAAAACTCCAAAACCAATAATCCTTTACTACCTTATAGACTGGCATGAAGTAATGAATCTGCCTAGTCAACAAGTTATTAGGGTTTCTGAGGTGACTGTGCTTTTACTGACAGGGTATTTCAAAGGAGGAACACTAGTGCTAAAGTTTTAATTCACATTAGAAAGGAAGCCCTATTGCAACCTCCTAACAACACCTACTGTACTCTTTTAGGTATTAATGAGCATGTAAGAAATCAGGCGTCCGTCTGCTGCACGTTTTTCCCTCATAGAGTGCAGCTGATATGACTCGAGAGGCTGTGTTGTGGGTTTGGGCGTACACTTCACTTATGTATGTATGAATGTATGCTTGGCTGATGATGCCTTCAGGGCACAATCATCATTCAGACAGATGCTTTTACAAGTGACAACTTTTATTACCAAACAAATGGTTTGTTCTGAGGTCATTTGTCTTTATTGACAAGGCATTTCATTGTAAGAACACTAGTGTTAAAGTTTTGATGTCATTTGTTTATTTTGAGAAGTTTTTGTAACTGTAGAGCCCTTAGGGAATACAATGACGTGCTGTGCTGAGTTGTATGTTTCTGCAGCGGGGAGTGTGAAGAGTTTAGAAAACCTGAACGCTTTGTGGTACTTGTAAAGAACTGTACTATGTGAAATATGTATTAGAGTAGCAATATGAAAGATGATCAGCCATGATTGCAGACATTCAGCGAACTTTGATGTCGTCCATAAGTCATCCTGTTACTGCCAGCATCATTAGCAGGCGGCTGCACGATGCAGGACTACATGCACGCAGACCACTACGATGACCAAAGACTGCAATGGTGTTGTGCCAGGCTGTCATAAAGTAACTCAGAATGCCAGCAGGTCATCTTCAGTAATGAGTCCTGCTTTTGTGTTGGAGATGGCCAACAAGTCTATGTGTGGAGGCACAGCCATCAGCACCAGGATGCCTGGTTTATTGGTATTGGTGGTTGCGCCACTCGCAAACCACTACTACAGTATGTGTAGCTCAATAAATATTCTCCATATCAGTATAGATTTATCATCATTTATTGGTTTAACATTTATTTATCCTGGTAACCTTAATCTTCCTTCCCCATCGTATTACAATCCAACTTTTCCTTCCGAGTGCAACTATTCTTTTGGTGACAAGTGTACAAAGTGATGAGACAGGAGGGGCCAGAGCCAACTTATTAGCATGCTAACTTCAGTAGCTGTCTCTACAACACAATACTTAGATGTCTTTGACAAGCCATCCTAACTGTTACTGTTACATATTGATTACATCATTTTACATATCGCTCCTTTAAAAATCAGTGACGGTATACTGAACTGTCTCTGTAGGAAGACACTGTTGAGAATATAGCAGCAATGCTGTAAATAACATAAAACTGTTTATATTAATGAACATTTTCTCAGATAAATGCTTTAATATGACAGCACAATAATGAAAATGGCTGTGCGTGATAATCAGATCCTTATCTGAACTGAAAAAAAAACGTTAGGCGCAAAGAGGGAAATCATGCTAGAGCCCTGACTCTTTATCAATGCATGTCTAGGGGATAAATGCTTTAATATGAGTACAAAAAATGGCAAAGCCTGTAATGAAGATCATGTTTCTTTAGCAATGCATGTCTATCAGTTAACAAGGGTTTATAATATAATGTTATTCTGCTTGTGAGCAGTCTTCATCTGGTGACTATTTCGCTGTGAAAGTGTGAAAATAAACAACTGGTCTCCATGTGAAGTGTCTCTTAATTTCATTACTGGCAATCAAGGGTTTCAGTGTGCATCCAGTCATATAAGCCCATTCAAAATACAAGCCAATTCATCAGAGCTAATTTGCATAAGTGAGAATGCCCTATTGTAACCTTGACCCAACACCTACCACATTCTTTTAGATATTAATGAGCGTGTGAGAAATCGGGCTTCTGTCTGCTTCACTTGTTTTTCCCTCCTGGAGTGGAGCTGATGAATTAGAGAGGCAGTATGGGTTTGGGCGTTCGCTTCACTTATGTATGTATGAATGTATGCTTGGCTCATGCCTTCAGGGCACAATCATCATTCAGATAGATGCTTTTGCAAGTGACAACTTTTAATACTAAACAAATGGTTTGTTCTTTTACAATGATTCATTATCCTTCTCTTTAGTGCTTGTGCTGCGTGTTTGAGCTTTCAGGTCACTTTCCCTCTGGAACAGGAGGAACTCTTGCACCGCGTGGATTCGGTAACATGGCAGTCAAGCTCACTTTCAACACAATACACTGAGCAAACAGCTTTCAGCTCCTCTCACTCTCACTCTGGTTTTCTCTCTCTCTCTCTCTCTCTCTCTCTCAATTAAGCTGTATCATACTGCTCAGCCGTTACATTTGCATAATTTATGAGTGGCTGTGAGGAAGCTGGATCTCATTAGAGACTGGGTTATTGCTGGGTGTTAAGTTGGAGGATCTCAGCTTTTGTGTGCGGGGCCTGATAAGGGCCTTGTGAAGCCCCCGGACAGGAAGTGGCCGTTCGCGGAGTCACTCTGGTTTAATTAAGATCGGGCGGCGCTGAAGACGCCTCTCAGCAAAGGACCTGCCACCACAATCACTGTGCCCAGCCTTTCGCTCCTGCTCACTCAGCCTGGGACTGGTTACCATGGTGAAAACACACCAATTGACAAGTTGGTAGTTGCATGCTAATTATGCGGAGCCCGTAAAGTCAAGGTTGCTTGCTGTTTACGTTTGTGAGATGTGCCTTTGTTTAACCTCTAGCATTAAATAACCAATCGAATTTCCTTCCTGTTTCACTTTTTCTGTGTCATTGACCCAGCACTGTTTCGGCAGCGGAACATTGGACACAGGGTTAAAACCTGTTGTCAGAGAAGTTGCAATACTCGCATGTCCACACTGGCCATAGTAATGTGCATCAGTGTGTGGAACTGGTGCTTTCTCTGTGCTACCATGCTTTCTATTCTTCTATGAAAGGAACTCCTGGTGACCATATGGATGCTTTTTCTTTTGAATGGCTTTCTTCCGTTTGGGTCTTTAGACTTCTTAATGGCTTGTTTACGATTCCTGTGTCTGCATCCATCATCTTGCTAATCGCCCTCTTCCACTTTTACCGTCAACTGAGCTTGATTGTCTTTTGCAATGAACTGGCTATTCTCATAATTTGTGCAGAATAATTCAGTTTGGCTAGCCGGGCTACAGCTGAGCGCTGAGACTTTAGTAAAGATTCCCATTGTTTGTTTCTGTGTTGATGGACAGACAGATGTCCATCACATAACCAAGGGGGAAGGACAGAGTCAGAGTAAAAAACAGGCGGGTGCAAGAGTAGCAGTACTTCACAATGAGCAGTGTGGGGGAGGAGTATTTGTACAAACTGACTAGATTAACAACAGGTGTGTAATCAGTACTCGGGAGACTCGGATCTAGAAAACAGAACAGGATTGGGAGATGGCGGATTTGCGATAGTGCCATCATCAGGTGGTGGGTTATGGGAAAAGATTGGTGGTAAGATAAGAGCCAGCAGGCGTGACAGTTTCCTATGCAGTCCAACGCCTTTGCAAGTCAAGTCCAGCAGTCATTCAGTTCAAAGACATTTTTTTGTCCTGTCAAATTTTTGTAATGACCAATTACTTCCATAAAGAACCACAGGAAAGACTGTAGCTAGGACAATTCTGATCTTTCTTTGTAGAGACTCTATTACATTTGAAGACTTTCACAAGTTCCTTTGTTCTTGTTTTGCCATGTGTCAATCTGTGACCTTCTTAGACTGCTGGAATTTTTATTGTTAATAATTCATCCAAGTGGTCAAAAGCTGCGCACCATTTCTACCCATGTATCATCTACCTGTTTACCATCAGCTTCTGCCAGTCCTGCCTCTTCTCATTAGATTGTTAAGGTTGAGTAATTATAGAGATTTTCTCTTGTGACTCTGGTTTGTTGATCACTGCAGTGATTTTTTATCGGAGTGAGTAGATGTTCTGTTCCTGTTCTGTTCTGATGCTGTTCCTTTAATCTTTCATGTTTGACACTATATATAAAATATTTGGTCTAGTCAGTGAAAGTCGTATTGACCTCTTGCTTGAATTTGTCGGTTTTGGCCGAATTATCCAGTGTACGTAAGTATTTATGTCCCTGTAGCTTTGTATTTTGATGGCATTGTAGATGCGTGAAATTGTTGAGTGTGAAATAAATCTTTCCCTAACTCTGAACCTGAGCCTAACCCTAACGCTAATGTTGTGGATAATCATCTATCACCAGAAAATTTGTTAACAGTTAAAGTAGATCCAGGTTATGTAAATATCTAAAGTTCGTAAATAACTTCGTAAATAAAAATGTAAATATCTCTTGTTCGTCAATGACATCTCTTACTCTTCTGCTTTTCCTAAACCCCACTTGCATGTTTCAGTTTATATATTTAACTGTTCCTTGTTCAAAATGATGTTTACACAATTTAAAAGGCAGAGGCAGAAATATCTGTTTTATACCTTGGCATTGAAATGCAATACTACTATTACTATTGCTATCACTACTACTGCTACTACCACTGCTGCAACAACAACAACAACTACTACTACTATTACTACTACTGCTACTACCACTGCTGCAACAACAACAACAACTACTACTACTACTAGTACTACTACTACTACTACTGCTAATGATTTTATTTTCCCTTTTTCAACTTCAAAGACTAGCCCTTATGAAGATCCCCCTGCCTGTGCAGACTTCACATATTCTCTTTACTAACAAACAATGCTTCAACTGCCTATTAATACCCTTTTTGCCTTCTCATATTCATACTGGTTGTTATCACTGTAGGTTCTACAAACTACAATGCGGTGTAATAGTAGTTTCTTGCAGTTAAAAGCTTTTAACAGTAGATAGATCTGTTGTTCATTGTTACTCTGATCACACACTGCTGATTTCCTTCTCTCTGTAGTCAATAATGTATATTAAGTGTAAAATCTAATCCTCTGTTTTCCTACCCTGTGTCAACCTGAGGAGAATGAATCCCCTTTCTGAGTCTTGGTTCCTCTCAGGATTTCTTCCCCTTGCTCTGAGGGAGTTTTTCCTTGCCACTGTCGCTCTTGGCTTGCTCACTGGGGGGGCTTAGACATGGATTTTCTGTAAAGCTGCTGTGTAACAACATCTGCTGTAAAAGGCACTATATAAATAAACCCTGACTTGATTTGACTCTTTACGAAACAAAATCAAAGCAAATGCAATCAAGCTAAAGGGACAAAACAATAAGGGACAGATAGTAAAAAGAATCGATGCGGATCATAGTCATGATTATAGTATATTGGATTTGTGTTTTTGTTCCCTGCCAGTTTTTTTTATTGTTTATCAGCTTATTTATTATTTGAAATCATTTAATAACTTTTATGAATAACTTTTACAGTTTAACTCAATTTTCAAAACTAATTCCACTTTAAAGGGTGAAAAGAGCTACAGTTGACTGAACGCAGACCTTCCCCATTTTAGGACTACCTGAACAAACCCTGAATGATAAATTATGTTTAATACCACATGGCCTTTTGCCTTCTGGTCCACGTTCTCATATCCCCCTCGTTTTGCCTCTTCAGAAGTCTGAAGGAAGTGTAACTTTTGGTCCATTTCACTGATATCTATTTGTCCTGTGTAGAGATGGAGCGGCCAATCCGTGCCCGCGAAGGCGATGTGTGCTTGGAGGGGTTTGTTTAAAGATGTGCTCGCTGCCTTGTTATTTACATAAGCTAACAAGGTTATTGGGAGCTTTAGCTGCCTGAATGTCACCATGGTTTTAAAGTATATGAGAATTTAATAAGCGTCTCTGTCAAAGAGCGTTGGAGGGGAGGAATGTGGGCCATGAATATTTATGAGGGCCTCTTCAGAGGGATTTGCTCCTGAGCTACCTGCTTTAGCTTCCTCCCAAAATTACCTGAGACAATCTGCTGCCGTTGTTTATGCAACAGCATCACCAGCCCTTCTGCCACCACCAGAGAATATACGAACAGGTGAGAATGAAAATATTTGTTCTTTATACTGTCATTATACCTTTGATTTACACTAGAGGAAAAAAAATGCATATATAAAAATAGATCTGTATCTCAGTCAACAATATTTCAGTTGTACTTGTTTTCTTTTTGCTTTTGTTCAATTCTGCAATATTGTGAATGCTTTGTACATGGATGTGGAGACAAAGTTGTTTCCAGCATAATGAGGACCCGCAGTTTCTCATAGCAGTGATATCATGGAATAAGTTTACATGGCATGACTAATGTGGTATATCGGAGCATGGCAGAACAGGCCATCTGACTGGTTTCATCTCACTTAGCATCCAGAAAATAGCAGCTTAGAAGAGATTCAACAAGATATGGGAATACATTCTTCTAAGCCCATCTTACAAATCGCTGCTGTGCCAAGATAGACATGTCCAAAATGTCACCTTTACAGGAGAGGACAAAAAAAAAACATTATCATTTTAATGTAAGTCGATAAAACCAAGCAAGTTTGGAACGTTTCTGTTGGTCCGTTCATTAAAGACATTCTTATGCAGTGTAAACGGCAGCTGATTTGTTTAAATGAAATCCAAATCAACAAAAATGCTTCTTGTTCTACATGCTTTTCTCTGAACAACGAAGAAATGTATTTTAAAGTGTGAGATTTAAAGAATAATAATAAAATCCTAACAAATGCTCAAGCCTGCAAGAGGCAGCAATGATTGGAGAGCTAAGTGAAAATATGCTGGAGCTTGGTAGAGGACATAATGGTTTTGACTAGCCACATACAGTAACAGTGTTGACAGCAAACAAATCAGGTTAAAATATTTACAAAATGTGGCGCAATAAATTATTTCCCTCATTTCATTTACGGCGTTTAGCTGACACTCTTATCCAGAGCGACTTACAAGGGTAATCATATTACAGGTAGGCCAATGTAGTGTTAAGAGTCTTGCCCAAGGACTCTTATTGGTGTAGCACACCATAGTCACCCAGATCGGGAATCGAACCCCAGTCTCCCACATGTGGTGGTGGCTCCCTGGCGGGCAGTGGTGTTGTCCACTGAGCTACACCAACCACCAAATCATTTGATTTGGTAGCTGTCTAAACAGTCTGGCTAGGCCCAGGCCTACGTGGGTCACACAAAGTTTTTTTTTTTTGTTGTTTTTATTGTTGTTCTTTTGATGTCTTCAGCTTTGTCTCAGTGTGGATGGGATATCTTACAGATAAGTGCATTAGTACATATTATATTTAGGTGTTTATATGCATGCACGAAGTTTGAATTACATTTGAGTATTACTGTGGTGTACTGTCTACCACAGAAGGGCGCTGGTGAGGCCATATGGCCTGGGACTGGAGGAAAAAGAACCAAGTATATCAACATTAATCGCAGATGCATTTTATGTTGCGGTAACACATTGTGTGTATGCTGATTCTGCTGCATTTGATTGAATGGAAATGGGTGGCGTAATTAAATTAAGGCCATTCAGCCATTTACTTTTTTGAGTGCTTCCTGTAGATAAATATTCATGTGTATTGCTGTGCAGTTGCAGTCGTGGGACACTGTTGATTCTGTTGGGTCTGCTGTTGAATAACAAGTAAAAGCACGGATGCAGCCCAGGCTGCATGAGGATCACTTCCTGGTCGATCTTCTAAGCCATGCTTCATTCTTTCACATCACACAACCTTCGCACACCCTTAACCTTCGCCTGTCTCCTCTTCCTCATTAGCTCCCTCCCCGCTGATGACCTGACGTGTGGCCAGTCCTTTCCCTCTTCATTACTGAACAGAACGGCAGCAGCATGAGGCACAGCTTAATGCAGAGACGGAAACCTGCTAGTTCTTAGCTGCAGAGAGCTTTATCAAAACAACAGCAAAGTTTCTCTATTGATGTTCCTTCAAACAAAGCGTTTTAAATTCTGCCAAATACACAACAGTGTCATTAACATCTGTGTTATCTGTACTTCCTGGGTTCTGGGGAACACACTTCTACAGCTTGCAGAAGTAGAAATGAACAATCCCCTCTTTGGTCGGATGATCTGTATGTAACAATAGGTGCTGTCGTCAGTGGAATTTATATCTTGCTGTATTATGAGAGGGGGTCTTCCTCTGCGAGACTGCCGCTGATGAGTAATCTCATTTTGGCTCATTATCAAAGATGACTCAAACCTTCGCATGCGTTTGTCTATGTATTACATCTTCAGCAGTGACTGTTCATGTGAAATGATGGAGGAGATGTGACAAGAAATTCAAAGAAAAATACTTTTCTAAACATCCAGGCACATTATCATATTCACATTTGCAGTTTTTATTATGAAATAGTTACAGGGGTTGGACAATGAAACTGAAACACCTGTCATTTTAGTGTGGGAGGTCTCATGGCTAATTTGGACCAGCCTGGTGGCCAATCTTCATTAATTGCACATTGCACCAGTAAGAGCAGAGTGTGAAGGTTCAGTTAGCAGGTAAGAGCACAGTTCTGCTCAAAATACTGCAATGCACACAACATTATGGGTGACATACCAGAGTTCAAAAGAGGACAAACTGTTGGTGCACGTCTTGCTGGCACATCTGTGACCAAGACAGCAAGTCTTTGTGATGTATCAAGAGCCACGGTATCCAGGGTAATGTCAGCATACCACCAAGAAGGACGAACCTCCACCAGCATCACGTAGTGACCTGGCCACTATCCTGCAAGAAGAATAGGCCGCAAAAGGAAGCCCTACACCATACTAATAAATGATTGTGGTCCTAAACCAGGTGTTTCAGTTTCATTGTCCAACCCCTGTATTTATTACTAATAGCAGACTAATACACTCTTTACATCCCACAGGAAAGAGAAGAATATGAAAAATTGACTTTCATATCCACCATGTCAAAACAGGGCCTTTTTTTTACCAGACACATATACAGTACATGTAAGTAAACACTGTATGTCCAAAGGTTTGTATGTTTGTACGCACCTGCCCATTCAATGTTTCTTCAATCAAGGGTATGAAAAGGGACTCTCCTCTCCTCTGCCCTTTTGGGCTATTGGAGACATTGATGTGACTGTTTCCAGCTGCAAGATCATTATCCAGGTCAAGTACTGATGTTAGATTACTAGTTCTGAATCACTTCAGCTCCTTTCAAAGGTATTGGATGGAGCTCCATCACCTCAGAGAACACAGTTCCACTGCTCCACAGCCCAGTATTGAAGAACTAAAGGCACTTGGCCTAGTTGAGTATCCCAATTGTTTGGTATTATTGCTTTATGGAAATGATACAGGTTTCATGCATACAGCTATCCTAGTTAGTAGGAAATTGTGAAAAAGAAGAGATTTTAGATGTGCATATGTGGTGTACACCATTAGTAAGGTACAGGCCTGCATGACTGCCTCACAGTAAGAAGGTTCCTGTTCCCTTATGCTGTACTTACATGTTGGTGCTGAGAAAACATGATTTCATGCACCATAGTGGTACATGACCACCATGCCATTGCACAGATGTGGGCTTGATGACAGAAACAGGATGCTCTGAAATACTTTTTTTTTCTATATAATGCTTTAACTTCAGGAAGGAGGACCCCCCCCCCCATCCACCCACTCCCAGACCCAGTTTATTTTGCCGTCATGGTTGATGGCAAAAGTTGTGAAAATTGAAATCTTGCCAGAACATTCCGCTGACTGCAGTACTATGCTGTTGCTGTGGGCAGTGGCAGGATTTTCCATCACTGCTCCATTGGAAACAACAGATTATCTGGTTTGACCATTAACTAATGTTAACACACAGTAATTGAGTACGGGTCACTGCTAATCAATACATCAAGTTATTGATCATCGTTTTCCAATGATCTAGTTGATGAAACATTTCTAACTTTAAAGGCATGGTCTCTTTAAGGATGACAGTGCCACTATCCACAGGGTGTGAAGGGTCACTGAGGGGTTTGATGTGTATAAAAATGACATAAACATTATACCATGCTCTTTGAAGTCTCACTAGCTTTCAACCCAGGTGAACACCTAGAGGAGATTTTAGACTGGCTTGTTATATGGTGTATCCACAGTCATCATAACATTGACTGATACTGTATCTTTTGGAAGAATGGTGTTCCATTTCTCTGGTACAGATTCATAGACTTGTTGAATCTGTTGCAATGTGGACTGAAGCTGTTTTATGGTGTTCAAGTCCTTAGTATTGTTTTTCCTTTTTTATTGTCACTCGTTCATTCGTGAATCTCCTGAGTCGCAAGGGGGTGCTAAAGTCTATCCCAGTGCGTTTATTGGGCAGAAGGCAGGAAGCACCTTGGACAGACCAGTTGTCACTTATTTGTATTTACATGTTCCATCGGCAAGTGAGAGCATTCACTGTGAATAAATATGTAGGAGTACGTTGCATGAAAGCTCCAGAAGTTCCTGAAATAAATGCAAACGAGACTGCATGCACACAAAGTTCCCACCTCTGAATCTGCCGTGTCCATATCATCCGTAGAAGCAGCAGTAGGCAGAGGCAGGGTGAGAATATGCTTAGGCCCTGCCCTTTCTCCACTTTCTACTGCTTTAATTGCTCGTGTACTTTGATCACTCAGAGGGATCAGTAGACCCTCAACCCCTCCAACCTCCCCCATGGAATCCACTCCTCTCCAGAGAGGAAGGGAGAAAGCAGGAGTCAGCAGAATAAAGGGAACCATCTCAAGGCTAAACGAGTGCGATGTGGAGATGAGACTTTTCTACTCCCTCATCGAGCCTCTTCTCTCCACAACCCCTGCTCTCTGGCTCGTGGATGTTAAAGCAAGTTAAAGTCGGCCAAAGTGTCAAGTCACGCTCTTGTGGGATGTGACGGGTTTGGAAAGAACTGTGCTGCTACTACAAATGTACAAATCACAGCGCTGCTTCATAAATCCAATTGCATCAGTCTTGGCTCAGGAACCTGAGGAGCAGTCCTTTTCACATCATGGACACGACAAGACCTAAAGCAGATACCCTACTGTGAAGATGCCTGTGACTGAAATAATGATTCTCCTTCAACGGTACAGGAAACGTCCAGTGAATCCATTGATGCTGACAGCATGACAGCAGGGGCGGTGAGAAGAGGTGAGAGAGTGAAGGATGGGCCAGAAGAGGGGAAAACTACAAGAAGCTGAAAGAGGAAGAGAATGAAAGAGCAAGAGAGATAAAGGAAGAGAGAGAGAGAGAGAAGCTGGAGGGATAAAAAGAGATGGGAGCTGTATTTTTCCCCTGGCTTTGTTTTCTTGCATTGTATCCAATCAATTTCCACCCGGGAATCCTCTGTGTTTTCCAGTGTGAAGGGTGTAATATTAATGTTTATTTTGCGGCATGAAACTCACCCACAACACCACGCAGACAGTGAGTGATTGCTTCTACACACTGTGGCTCGGGACTGTTATCTCTGGGCACTGAATGTGTACTCTCAGATTTTCAATTATCTAGTTGAGTTGCACTGCATTATTGAGAATGCAGGATCAATACAAACAGTGTGTGGAGCCTGCTCTGTGATGTAACCCTGATATTAAGGAGGAGAGGATAGAGGATAGGGCGACGGCATTAAGGAGACACTGAAGCAACTACATGGGAGATTAAACGTGGAATAGGATTTTTTGCCTATTTTGGTTGATAAGGCATGCTACAATTCTTGCAAGCAAATATCGGAGCCTGCATGAATTACCCTCTCCCAGGCTGCCTGTGTGCTGTTGCAGCAAACAGCGCCTGCACATTCATTGTATCCCCACACATCATGCCATGCTTTTTACAGTCACAGCTTAACATGGGTTGAGGCCATGTATAATGTCTACTGACTACATGATGTTTAGTCACTGCTTTTTCAAAACCTCGCTATTATATACACTCATCTTCAAAAGAATAGCTTTAACCAAAAGGAAGTGTCGGATTGCAGTGCCATTGGGAAGGAAGATAAAGGTTACCAGGTACAATAAATGGTGATACATTCGGTCTGATGTGGTCAATATTTACTAAGCTACACATACAAAGGTCGTGTCTTTTAGTATGGTGTTGGGCTGCCATGTTTGCTAAAGCAACCTGCATGTGTCTCTGCATGGAGGTGTAGAGGTTCCTAATGGTGTCCTGCTGTGGTAGGGCTCGAGGTGGAGTGACACCATGTCTTCTGATCATGTGATGCATGATAAATCGTTCATTTTGGCGCTGACCACAGTGTCTGCACACACAGATTCGATGGTCGTCTCCACCAAGACAAAAGCGCCACTCGTCACTGAAGATGACCTGCTGCCATTCTGAGTCACTACATGACAGTCTAGCGTGACATAGCTTCAGTCTTTGGTGATGCTGACTTGGTGTTAAGGGCAACCATAGTAATGTAGCAGTCGTAGAATGTACTCTTGCATTGTGCAGCCATCTGCCAAAGATGCTGGCTCCAATGGTTGGCATCACTGCTCAGTGAATGTCCGCAATTGGCTGTTGGGTCAGTGAGGTACAGCAATAAAGCCAGTTCTTGCCTACATTAACTCTAACACTTAAATTCACATGTCTCCCAATGTCAAACGGTTTATTCCTGTTGGTTGATTCCTTTTGGGCGTCTTTTTGACAATAAGTATAATTTTACAGCCCATGAAAATGCCAGTAGGAAACTCTCAGGGCCTGGTAACATTGTTATTTTGATTAAAATGGCTAAATTTTTGACATGCTAATCAGACAATGATCCAGTCAGGAATTTCCCTCCATGATATCTAGACAGATATAGTCAAACGAGCTGTTCCATTGATTAGGGTCTCAGGAGGATGGAAGGCTTAACGTGTCAGATTAACCACCAACATAATTAGGAACAGACTGAGGAATCAATCAATGATGTTTTGATTTCCAATGGTTGGGACCAATTTTGTGAGACAGAAACATCACTCTAGACCGTCCTATATATGTCACTGACAGCAAGTACAAATGGTAACCTGACCAATGCATTTCAATCAGAAACTGGAAATGCGAAACCTCACTTCTTCACTGAAAGAGTCTCTGTATCACTAATGGGTAGAATATTGTCCCAGTCTCTAAAATGAAAAGGCAAAAACATTATTTACTTTTTAAATGGTGAAAAATAGTAACTGTAGAAGTGAGGGGGCCGCTTCGGGCATTTCTGTTAAACAGTTCATCATGACATTTTGACACAATACTAATAGCATCTATTCTTTCTTGAATGAATTGATGAATTTTAAGTGGAGATATGGCAGTTTGTCTCCTACAAGCTTCAAATAAAACATGGAATGTGTTTTACATTATTGCAGAAATAAGCATTGTCCTAGAGTAAAGGCTTTTCTCTAATGACCACAGATCTCTACTGGAACTACCAGCTACTGTTTTTATTGCCTGAACATTTCATAATAAATGGACCAATAGAAATGGTCTAAACCTACATTAACGTTAGGAGCATACTCTCCTCTTTTTTAAGGTTATTATTTAAAAGATAAGAGTTTTTATTACAACATGCTTTGCAGTGCACATACAACCATTAAACCCCCCGACAGCATATTAGATAATACTGATTTTTTGTATGCCTCTGAATTTGAGTGTTGTGTTAAATATCCAGAAATGTTTTAATGGAAAAAGCAAAATAGATGATAAAAAAAAAAAAAATCAGAAAGAATCATATAGTTATCGATATATGCTACTGCTAAGAAGTTTAAAGATGTTCCAGCCCCAGATAAATCCAATTTACGCTAGTGACAGAATAATTGGATTCTTGGTTTTCCAGCAGACTCAAAACAATTCAAAACAAACGTACACATTATGGCAAAAACTTTTGCTATGCATGTTATGGCTACAGGCTCTGTTCTTCATATTAGAGGAGTGAAACAGGTTCAGCTTCCACCTTCAAGCTAAAGGTTTTAGCATAACTGTGAGTGAAAACATTGAAGTTGTGCTCAGTGAAATGTGCACTACAATGCTAATTAGCTGTGTTCTCCATCTATCCTTCTACTTGCTTACCAAGTTTGCTTTAGGAGCAGAAGTCCTTCCAGATTGATCTAACAATCACACCAATGTCCGTCAGCACTAACAGAGCCAACCATCACAGTGCTATGCAGACTGCGATTTGTTTAAAAGTAGAGGATCCATAATTCTAGCTTTACCTCGAAGGTGGGCACTAAAACGACAGGAAAACACTTCCTCATTAATATTACTCAGGCCAGGCAGTGAGTCATGACATTTAAATCAGGCGTGTGGGGCCGTGTGCATTCGTCTCTTTATTGTCAGTTATGAGGCCTCAGCGGAGCGTGTTAACATGGAGAACACGGGCCATGGGGCACTCGTAAATTTGGGTGGGAGGGTGAAAGTGAGCCTGGTGGAGGCCGGCTCTTTATGTGAGGGAGATAGATCGGGAGCTGTGCTGGAAAACCTTGGGCTGATTGATGCGTGCGGCCGTGCGGCCTGAGTGAAGAAGCCGTCCTCTGGGCCACCTATGGCTGCCATCTCTCATCTGTCTGACATTTCACTCAACCTCCAAAATGGCAGAGCGCCACACTGGGGCTTTCTACACTCAGCCTCCTCCATTACGCCTTGCCTTTCCCTCCCTCATCCTTCCTTCATCCCTTGCTCCCACTCATCAACCAACTCCGGCCCTCTGAACGCTGTCTGCTCTTGTTCTCCTTTTTGCCATGTCTCTCTCTCCATCTCTGTTTCTGTACCACTTCTCTCTCTCTCTCTCTCTCTCTCTCTCTCTCTCTCTCTCTCTCTCTCTCTCTCTCACTCTTTCTCTATACAACCATCTTTTCTCTCATTCAACCATCTCATTTCCTCTCATTCGCTCTCTCTTTCTCTCCCTATTCACCGCATCTCTTTTCTTTTATCTTCTTTGTGCCCAATTTCTTTCTCTCATTTACTCTTACTCTTCTTTGTCTCAATTCACCTCCTTTCTGCTTTCTTTTTTTATCTCTCGCTCCTCATACTCTTTCTTTCTCTCTATTGACCCATTACTGCTCTCTTTTCCTGTCCTCAGCACCTCTTTCTCTCATCTATTAATACATCACTTTCTTTCTGTTTGTGGCATATTTATTTCTGCATCCCTCTGTGCACCACCACTTTATTCACCTCTCTCTCTCTCCCTCTCTTTCTGTCTCTATCTATCTCTGTTCACCACATGTCTCTGTTTCTCTCTGTGCTTCATGTCTTTCTCATCTTTCATTCTCTCTATTCACTTCCTTTCCTGGTTTACTTTTTCTTCTTTCTTTCTCCATCCGCCCCCCTCTCTGTCTCTCTCAACCTGTTCACCAAGTCTCTCATTTTTTGTCATTTGTCTTTTTGTGCTTCTTTTATTCCATTATTTAATCAGTTCACTTACTCTCTTTGTGCCATATCTTTGTAGTCCCCTCCTATCCCCTTTCACTCTTTCCTTTTTCTTTCTCTTCATATGCACCTTTATACCCATTTCTCTCTCTTTTATACCAGTAGAGTTTAGGTGAATCTCTCTCTCTCTCTCTCTCTCTCTCTCTCTCTCTCTCTCTCTCTCTCTCTCTCTCTCTCTCTCTCTCTCTCTCTCTCTCTCTATACTCCCCAGTCTGCTCATCTTCGTCTTCTTCAGCCCTCCACTGTTCTTCATTTAAAGCTCACTTCAGCAAGCCCATACACACCTCCTCTCCTTATTCATTCCATCTCCTGCATCCAGCCCCGACTCTTCCTCCCTTTACAGTGCAAAAGGAAGTTCACATTACACAGAGAGCGGCGTCCTGCGCTAGTCTCTGAACGTCTAACATGCTAACAGTTACAGACTGCACACTGTGATTACTTTCAGTTCAAAACGCACAGAGAATAATGTGCGTCTCCTTCTACAGCAGCACGATGCGGAGACGTGCGGAGAAGCTTTTATTTTTGGGTAGTTATTTAATCCAAGGATCCTTCAGGAGCAGCCAGGTTACTGTGTGAGTGTATTTAAAGAGTAAAGAGAGTTCGGGGTGGGCAGTAGAGAGTAAAGAGCAGAATAAATGTACATGCCGTGTGTCTCAACTTATCTCTTAGACTTAAACAGGGCTGGAGCAGAACTTCTTTAGACTAAATAGGTGGGTATGCACTCACTGGTCACTGCATTAAATGCATCTCCTACACCCTTTGTCTACATCCACTTACCATATAGGTAAACTTTGTAGCTCTGTAATTGCTGACTGTTTTTTGTTAGGATGTGGTGGTGGTGTGTTAGTGTGTGTTGTGCTAGTGTGAGTGGATCAGACACAGCAGTGCTGCTGGAGTTTGTAGACACCTCATTGTCACCTTCTGGCAGTGTCCTGTGGGCAGTGTCCTGTGGGCAGTGTCCTGTGGGATCGCTGATGAAATACTAGAGGACGATCAACACAAACTCTGCAGCAGCAGATAAGCTATCATCTCTAACTTTGCATCTACAGAGTGGACAAGCAAGGTAGAGTTATCTAATAGAGTGGACAGTGAGTGGACACACAACCTGCTTGATACTTGTTCTATAGAAACACCTCACCATACAAAGAACCATATAAGCATGCAAATGGTTTCTTGAGGGTTTGTGGTTTGTAAAGAAGTATTGGTTTTTACTAAAAAGCGCTTGAAGAGCCTTCTTTTTTATAAGTTTACATTTCCTTTATGAATTTGTACATTATCCATGCTTTTCCTGGCTTTAATTGTGAATGTGAGCAGCGCGGCACAAGCACCGCAAGCACCATAAATCCTGCCATTAATCTGTCAAAACATCACAGCAATATGAAATTGTTGGATAAAGAGCCAGCTTCATTTGAACTGTGTCCACTGACCAGTTTCTACATTTTCAAACAGATTCAGCCATTCATAATTTTAATCAATCATAAAAGGCTGTCTTGTTCAAAGGCAGGAACACTGACGTACCTTTTTAGATCATGTTTAGTCTGATTTTTCTACATAAAGCACTGAAATGATTGTAAGGGGTTTTCTGTTTTCCAGGTGGTTCTGATTTCTTTGTGTTTTGGGGAGTAATTTGGGAGGTAAAGAGAGTAATTAGTTATGAGGTTACTTTTCACTGAAAGTCATTGGCAAAATAATCCCATTACATTACAGTCTGCCGAAAAGTCAACTGCTTGCATCACTAATAAGGAACTGTGGCCAGACTATCAGTGTAAAAGGAATTTTAGGCAGCACCTATGAGGACAGCACCCATACTGTTAATAGTACCCTTTATCCTACAACCTTTCAGTACTGAAGAAAAAAGGATTCTTCTGTACCACCCCGCTAGACATAAGCATGGTCCTTCCTCAGGCCGGACACGGCCACTAAATCTGTTAACCAGTTCTGCAGACGGACAGTCAGGAACAGGAGACAGTCTGTAAATCTACAACGAGCTCTTATAGGGGTGAACTGGAGGAGAGAATAGCAGAGTGCACTCACCTGTATAAATCCTTTCCTTTTATCACAGCAACCTAGTGACCTTTAAGACATGGGGAAAAAAAAAAGATCAGCCATAGCTCTTCCAGTCCACGGTGGTAAAACTCATGCATCATAAATCTCTCCAATGAGGGGAACGGAGAGAATGGGGCTGGCTTGGAAGAGAACAGGTAAGGTTAGAGAGATAGATAGAGAGAATTAGCCTGGGGCACTGAGAGGCAGATACAGGAGGATGGAGAGAGAGAATGAAAGTGTGGGACATCAGAGAGTGCTACAGATGATGGGCATTGGGGATTCTCTGTTTTTCGTTAAGCCTATTATTGGCTGATCCTGTGTCCACACATAGTCTGTAGCTACTTGAACAACCACACTGTGTGCGCTGGGAGCTTCCCTAAAGTGAGCCCATAGGTACACTCATCGTCCATTACTTGCACAAATAGCTGCACACAGAGGGAATCGACCAGCAGGAATGAAACTTTGTGTGTAGGTTTGCTATTTGGAGACGAATGCGAATGATTCAAGTTTCACATTTCCCCATACATGTGATGTAAGCAAGGATGGGCCTTGTACTTGACTGTACCTGACAGCCGTGATTGCCAACATTTCGCGAGCAGTGATGCCATCAATGAGTCACTTTGTTAGTCAGACAGCTGCACAACGCAGGACCCATATACGCATTATGATGACTGCCCTTAACACCACGCCGGTGTCGGCAAAGACTGGTGTCGTGCCAATAGTGTCGTGCTAGACTGTCCTGGAATATTTTCAGAAATAAGTTCCGCTGTCCTCTGCACATCCATGATTGATTTGTAGCATGTTGCGAATCAAACGTGCCATAAATGACTCATGACTCAACCTGGACTTAAAATCTAAGGCTCATTAACTTTCAGCCTAATAAAAAAACATGAACAGGACAGGTAAAATTAGGACCGCCAACACGGAATGCAGTCAGCGGAATTTCAATGCTTTGGTCATATACAGTCATAACTGAAATGCCATTCTCTTGCAGCACACATTAGTATCAAGTTTGACACGGCTTAAATAAAAAGCTTTTCATGGTAGAAAAAAAAGCTTTTTAATAAATACAGTTCTTTACAGTTAATAAATCACAGATCACATTCTTTTAAAGCCCCAGGGAACATAGAGTCAATTATGAAAAAGGTTTGTATGATTATAAACTTCAGTGCTATATTTAACTTTTAGCAAGGTCTGAAATAACAGAAATATGATAAAACACTGATCATATCTGTCTGAGAACTGTGTGGGTATGGCTAACACTCCTAGCCTGTTCTGCCCCGCATACAGAACTGGAATCATTATTCAGCTTTTATGTGATGCTAACTATACAAAAATGTCATAGGTCTACAGATGTCCAGGTGAATGTACAGACAAGCAAATGGGTGCACAGGTCAAAGGACCGGGTGAACAGACTAAACAATGCATGAAAAGATAAAAAGACAAACAAAATAAAACAAGATAAACAAAATACAGAAAAAAGCAACACGTGGCGAACCAGTCAAACCAATGTGCATACAAACAAACGGACGAAGCCATGCACACAAAAAACGGAGGAACTGACATGCAGACAAACATAGATGGATGACCCAACGATGCAGCACACAAACAGATGAGTAGATAAATGAATATATGAAGCATGGAGACTGAAGGATGGATTAATTAATGTATGTAAATGAAACAGGCAGCTACAGGCAGGTGGTCAAACGTGCTAGCTTTTGCTAATGCTGGTTAGCTTTAGCTTAGTTTCTCTTATTCTGATACCGTTTCGTGTAGGCGGGGCAAAAGATGTCAGCCTTGTGATTGGTTAGGAAATACTTATGGAAGCATGACCCAAGATTAGGTTTGCCCAGTTCACATGGAGAAGACAACTATATGATGAAATATCACAGACATTTATTAAACTTTGGGAAGATATTCATGAGGCATACTCTGTACCCTGTATTGTGTCCCAGAGGAAGAAGACTAATCTAATTTGAATGAAAACAAAGTTTTAGGTTACCTGGGGCTTTAAAAATGACTAAAACTTCAGCTGGTTTGGTTATTATACTAGCTAGCTCGCATGGCTGCTATACAAAGACTTGCCACAGACTTGCCCACAGTTTCATCTTCTTAGCCTTGTTCCTTGTGTCAAACTGCAGGTTTTCTATGAAAGGCTCATTATTTGAAGCTGTACCTAACTTGACAGGTTTTAAGTAGGGGTTTACTTTTTTACAGTGCGATGCCTGAAGCTTATAATGAGTGTAAATCTAAAATTCTCTGCTAAAGACCAGACATGTGACTCATACTTACACCCCTGAGACTCGAGACATGAATCACATACACCCTCTAGACACTCTAGACTTGATTCAAACTCCCATGTCAAAGACTGAAGACTTGACTTGGACTTATTTAAAACGACCTGTGAACATCCCTGCCATGGTCATCATAAATTTAGTTGACATCTGATCTGATTTGTGCTTTGTGAATATCAGCACTGGTCTTAGATTAATGGTCTTATTTTGGCATTCTTGATAAATATTGGCTCAAGACTGAGAACCACTAGAGTAGGAGGATTTCTGAAGCTAGTAGCTGTAGACTGTGTGTGTACTGTATGTGTTAGCATAGACTATTATTGAGTGTGACAGACCTCTGGAAGGGTCTGGGCCAGTGGTTGCCAGGTCTGCTTTGACACACCTGATCCAGTTAATCAGCTCATTAACAGTCCCTTGTTGATGTTAGGTGGGTGTGTTAAAGCAGGTGTAAAACAGCAGGAAAGGTATTTGCATGCAGAGACCTGAAGTTATGGAACAGTCTACCAAACAGAATTGGCATGGGTGAGCATTCAGAATGAATGGATAGTTTTCTTATATTAATGTACATTAACCCAACTGAATTTCCAAAAATGTCCACATAATTCAGCCATTAAGATGTAAACAAATGCATTCATTATTCATGGAGTGGTTTGATGTAAAATGTGTTAGAATTGTTTACAGAGTCAGATTTATTCACAGTGGTGGTGACAGGAACCCTTAATCCTTAGAATTTACTGCTTCTAAAAATTCCCTTAAAGAAATGTATTACATAAAATGGTTACTGATATATTGGCTGGTGTCCAAAACATGTATTTTAAAATTCCTTAATGAAGGAGAGATGCATGCAGCCCATTCGAAGGCCAAATGGTCCCTGAAGGAAACTTTCTTGATTTACCACTATTCTACCATATACAACATATTACACACACCCACCAACCACTTCATTAGATACACCTCTTTAATCTACACTCACTCTCCAATTTATCAACTCTACCTACCATATAGGTGCACGTCGTAGTTCTACAATCACAGACTGCAGTCCATCTGTTTCTCTCTCATACTTTGTTAATTCTGTTTTACCCTATTGTTCAATATTCAGGACCCCCACAGGACCACCACATGCAGGTTTTATTTGGGTGGTGGATCATTCCCAGCACTGCAGTGACACTGACGTGGTGGCAGTGGTGCATTAGTGTGTGCGGAGCTGCTATGAGTGGAATAGACACAGCAGTGCTGCTGGGGTGTTCAAATACTGTCCACTCACTGTCCACTCTATTAGACATTCCAACCTTCATGCTCCACCTTGTAGATGTAAATTCAGACACCGTGTGTTGGTCATCCTCTAGCGCTTCATCAGTGGTCACATGGTGCTGCCCACAGAATGCTACACAGACCAGCACAAAACATGCTAACACACCACAAATGAACAGTTAGTGTAGATACAAGAAGGTGTACCTAATGGAGTTGCCGGTCAAAACACCTGTGGGTTCACTGATCACTAATGACAGTGAATAAATAAAGAGGCTATATTTGTGTTTCAGACATTGTGACCCATTTTCTAACACAACCGTTGTAAAAAAAAAATCTGAGCTGGTAAGTTATTCTACAGTACCCAGCATGGCATTGTCAAAGCTCAGCTGAAATGAGCTATAAGGATTGCGAAGTGAGTTGAGTTCAGTTGAGTTGAACTGAGATGAGTTGAGCTGAGGTTTGCTGAGTTGGGTTGAGTTGAACTGAGATGAGTTGAGCTGAGGTTTGCTGAGTTGGGTTGAGTTGAACTGAGATGAGTTGAGCTGAGGTTTGCTGAGTTGGGTTGAGTTGAACTGAGATGAGTTGAGCTGAGGTTTGCTGAGTTGGGTTGAGTTGAACTAAGATAAGTTGAGCTGAGGTTTTCTTAGTTGGGTTGAGTTGAACTGGGATGAGTTGAGCTTAGGTTTGCTGAGTTGGGTTGAGTTGCTCTATTGTCAGGCAAACTCTGTCCCCAAACACATTTGCTAGAGCCCGGGTCAGAGAGGGTTGAGGCTGAGCTGGGAAGAGACTGACAAGTTGGAGCACTAGAATGTGCGAGTGTATGTGTGTGTGTGTATGCAGATGCTGTGAGGTAGTGTGAGCGATGAGGGGTGACACACAGCGGCAGACTCATCGTGAGCAGAGCCTCATACACCACCATCAGCATCATTAACTCATCACGGCTAGTCATGCGTGCTGCCGGCCGACCTTCACTGCTCTCGCTCTCTCTCTCTCTCTCACTCACTCTCACTCTCTCACTCACACAGACACACACCCACAGATACACACACAGTCCCTCCACAACATGGGTTAGGGAGCTCTTACACACACCAGCTGTGCTCCGAATGTGAGCAGCTCACTTGGGCAGCCCGGCTGCCAAACAATTTCCAACTCAGTCTCTCCACAAGGAGACACGACTGGCTGCTCATGCTTGAACCGACTACTGAGAGTACACAAGGGAGCCCACTGAACTCAGGGCTTTGCGTTACTTACACACTCAGGGGGTTCTACACACCTGAGTTGCCCACACATATACAGTTATTTCAGTTTTTTCCCAACCAACATCCACACCAAAGAACATTTTACATATAAAATTGATTCAGTTTAACTTTATTGCTGATACAAAGAATACAGTATCACAAACCACTCTTTGGTGCATGACATTGAGACAAGGACATGAGTGCATATGTACATGTACTAGTAGGATGGCACAGAATGTACACAAATAATAGTACTAAAATACTATTTATAGTAATAGTATAAATATAAATGAATAGACAAAAACAGTGCATAGACAGTACAATACATACACAATAGACAAGAATATAAAACATGAGTTTTCAGATTGTGCTGCAATTTCAGAAGTAGTGTTCAGAAAACAGCGGTATATAAAAAGTCACATTTAAACGACATACAGTAGAAAATACATATTTATTAAAGTGGTTGTAGGTGGTTTTAATAATGATATAGCATTGATATGTTTTGTATGGGTAAGTTATTGTATATATCGTAAAAAAAG
This sequence comes from Prochilodus magdalenae, assembly GCA_024036415.1. NCBI lineage: Eukaryota > Metazoa > Chordata > Actinopteri > Characiformes > Prochilodontidae > Prochilodus > Prochilodus magdalenae. Next base: position 508,680 of record JAMWET010003377.1, on the reverse strand, counting down.
GAATTCTTAAATGTAATGTGCTTTAGAACAAAGCCCTTAAAATTTCTGTGACCACAAAAAAGCCAACCAAGTTGTAGAGATGTCTAGAAGTGTTACAAACAAAAGCGTCACTACACCTCCAAAAGTGGTTGTAAAAATAAATAATAATAATAATCATAATACATACATTTTAAAAACATTGGCTAAAAAGCAAGCTTGTGTAGCTGAAAAAGACGATTTGGAAACTCACTGAAACTAAACCTGACTTTCTAAGCTGGCTTTGACCTCCACATAAACCTTTGGTGTGTAAACCCTGCAGGGTTCGCTGGGCTGTGGCTAGAAAGCTAACTTTACTGTCTTTGCAGAATCTTTAATTCTAGCTGAGCTAAGTAAGAATGTAAGACATATTGCCATTTAACAAGGAAAATAGCATTTAGTGAATTTTACATAATGTGATATAATAAACTTTAAGGCCAAATGGAATGGAGGATGTTAATAGCTTCTGCTAGTAATTATAAATGTCTGTCACTAGTTCAATAGTGGTGGGTCAAATGTCTGCTCACCACTCATGGTCATGATAAAGAAAACCAGTATTGATAACAATGGAGGAATTCATATGTGCATGAACTGCTGGTATAATGGTAAACTGCTATAACTGTTATTAAACTTGAAAACAATCCAGCTGGTCATGTGTGGGCATATGCACTGCGCATAAATGTAAAACAGCAGTGTACATGCTGTGATGTCGTTCAAAATGGCATATTTTGCCTATCCACATGAAAACAGGGCTTTTTCTAAAAGCTTCATTTTCAACAGAGAGGAAAAAGATACATGCTCTAAAATATCCGGATAGGTCCAGACAAGGCCTCGCTCACATTTTCGGGCTGAAAATAGACGGCAGCAGAAAAATGGCGTTTATAACTCACAAAGGGGTTGCTGGCACGATCCAATATAATCTTAGCTCTGAAATCAGATACCCTTGACAATTTCTAGACAGATATCTGCATGCTCGAGGATACCCACCCGTGCAGTTTATCTCAGATAACAGAAAGGTGGGTTTTTTCTCCTCCTTAGATCCACTCAGAGCCATTACTTTCTCATTGTGGAGTAAAAAGAGCCTTCCCACTAAAAGTGGCTGTTTTATCTTTGGATTTGTATTAAAAACTCTCCGTACCACTGGAGTTTCTGCCAAGGCTTCACAAACAAATTGCTGATTACAGGGGAGAATTTATTATCTAGATTGCCTGTCTCTGGCACCGTCCCTCAATATCCCTGCGCAATGCGCTTTAAAAGAACAGAAGGGGTTCTGCCTGGCACATAGTTACTTATGAGATAATATCTAAAGTCCCTGTGCGTGAGCGCCTGCCTCGCTCCCTGCCCGCAACTATATAAATGTATATGAGCCAAAAGTAGGCCAGAACTGAATCTGAATTTCAATAGCTTGCATTTTTTGTTTAGACGTGCAATTTTGGCAGTAAGAGGTGCCATGCCCTGAATATCAATCACGGCCTGATATTGTGATCCGCTCAGGTGGGGTATAGCGAGGATGTGCGGGGGGGGGTGGATGTGCAGAACGAAGACGAGCTCAAATAGCGAATAGCTTCGGCAGGAAGATGTCAACACTCTGTTGTTTTTTCACATGAATTATTCCGCAGATGGGAAGCGATATCTTTTCCACCTCTTCTCCCTTAAACACGCACTGCCATTACAGGCTCACACACACATATATACGCCTTTCCTGAAGCACTTCAACTCACTCTCCTCTTTCTGACCCATGTGCATTAGGTGGTAATATTACCCATTGTGTTAGCAACCCCCCAACACGCAGCGCTTCCTGGATCTCAGCTTTAGCAGAAGTCCCGAATCACCCCCGGATACACCCAGAATAGCCAAAGACCTGGAGGTTAAATCTGTTAGCGAGCAGACATAATGGACTCCTTTTATGTGTAATCAGGATACACTCCAGCACACATGTGACATTAGTACCAATCAATCACTGGAATTTCCTTTCGCAACTCTCTCCCATAAAACAGTGCGAATGAATGTTATGGCAGCTATTGTTGCACTGAATAACATGATTACCGCACAATTTCCTCCCTTTTCCACCGCTGGGGAGAACAAAATAAAGAGTCTTAATGCGAGTGCTTCAGGTTCACATGTTGTAATGTAGCGCTCCATTGTTTGCGAATCAGGCTTGCATTGCTGGCTGATGATTACTGATTTGCTTTTAATTTGTTGTGCTTTCTCGCCCTGCTTCATAACCACCAGAAGGCTTAATAATCACGCTTAAGTCACTAAAGGAGTGCTTTCGGTATATTCACAGACAGTTACTCACACAGTAATCTCATTATCGCCGCTCTCTCTTTTGGGCACCAGTATTAAATGCACCTCAGCCACGTCACTGCTCTGTGCAGAATCAGCTGCCGCACACTGACGAGTCATGCTCGCCTTGCAGAGGCACAACATAGCATGTCCAATTTAACTTCATGAAGCTGGGCTGATAGAAATGCAGCAGACTGGTTGGAACATCCTAATTCATGTAATATTGAAACAATGTTGATTCAAGGGGGAACTGAGCTGACAAATAAACTGAAAGAGATTCACCTTTTCTCTTTCACCCTGCTGGGTGTAGGCAGCAACTTCCCAATAGAAGTAATATCATAATACCATATGATAAAGCAATGTAGCAAATGGTATTAGTAATACAATAGTAATACATTAGTAGTGCATTAGTAGTACATTGGTAATACAATAGCAATGCAATAGTAATGCAATAGTAATACAATAGTAGTGCAATAGTAGTACATTTATAGTACATTGGTAATACACTGGTAATACATTTGTCATACATTAGTAGTGCATTAGTAGTACATTACAATTACATTAGTAATACATTAGTAATACATTAGTAGTGCCTTAATAGTACATTAGTAATACAATAGTAATACATTAGTAGTACATTAGTAGTACATTGGTAATACAATAGTAATACATTAGTAATACATCAGTAATACATTGGTAGTGCATTAGTAGTACATTGGTAATACAATAGTAATACATTAGTAGTACATTGGTAATACATTGGTAATACATTAGTAATACATTAGTAATACATTAGTAATACATTAGTAGTACATTGGTAATACATTAGTAATGCATTAGTAGTACATTAGTAGTACATTGGTAATACAATAGTAATACATTAGTAGTACATTGATAATACATTGGTAATACATTAGTAGTACATTAGTAGTACATTGGTAGTACATTGGTAGTACATTGGTAATACATTAGTAATACATTGGTAATACATTGGTAATACATTAGTAATGCATTAGTAGTGCATTAGTAGTACATTTGTAGTACATTGGTAATACACTGGTAATACATTTGTCATACATTAGTAGTGCATTTGTAGTACACTAGAAATACATTAGTAATACATTAGTAGTGCATTAATAGTACATTAGTAATACATTAGTAAAACATTAGTAATACACTTAGAAAAATTAGTAATACATTAGTAATACATTAGTAATTACATTAGTAGTGCATTAGTACATACATTTAATGTAATACATTAGTAAAACATTAGTAATACATTAGTAGTGCATTAGTAGTACACTAGAATTACATTAGTAATACATTAGTAGTGCATTAATAGTACATTAGTAATACATTAGTAAAACATTAGTAATACATTAGTAGTGCATTAGTAGTACACTAGAATTACATTAGTAGTGCATTAGTAGTACATTAGTAATACATTAGTAGTGCATTAGTAGTACACTAGAAATACATTAGTAATACATTAGTAATACATTAGTAGTACATTAGTCGTACATTAGTAATACATTAGTAGTGCATTAGTAGTACATTTGTAGTACATTGGTAATACACTGGTAATACATTTGTCATACATTAGTAGTGCATTAGTAGTACATTACAATTACATTAGTAATACATTAGTAGTGCATAAGTGGTACCTTAGTAATACATTAGTAATACATTAGTAGTACATTAGTAGTACATTAGTAGTACATTAGTAATACAATAGTAATACATTAGTAATACATTAGTAGTGCATTAATAGTACATTAGTAATACATTAGTAAAACATTAGTAATACATTAGTAGTGCATTAGTAGTACACTAGAATTACATTAGTAATACATTAGTAGTGCATTAGTAGTACATTAGTAATACATTAGTAGTGCATTAGTAGTACATTGGTAATACAATAGTAATGCAATAGTAATACAATAGTAGTGCATTAGTAGTACATTTGTAGTACATTGGTAATACACTGCTAATACATTTGTCATACATTAGTAGTGCATAAGTAGTACCTTAGTAATACAATAGTAATACATTAGTAATACATTAGTAGTACATTAGTAATACAATAGTAATACAATAGTAATACATTAGTAATACATCACTAGTACATTAGTAATAAATTAGTTATACTCAGTGTGCTTTACCGTGTATCTCAAAGCAAAGAGAAGACAATGTTCACACAAAGACAACAAACATAATATTTTAAGGGAGAATAAAAAAGTGATGACAGTCGCCCTAGAGAAACGCTACTATAAATAGAAATGTTTTAAGGCTCTTTTTAAAAGTGTTCTGAGATTAAATGGCTCAGTGCTCCCCAGGAAGAGAATCCCAGAGCTTTGGACCGTAATGGCTGAAAGCAGCCTCTCCGGTCTTCGTCTGAGTTCTGGGAACTACCACAAGATTACTGGACATACCTGAGAGCCCTAGCTGGAACATATCTAACCATCATTTCACTAAGGAAAGAGGAGCATGACCATGCAATCAATAACAACAAGTAATCACAAGTAAGGAAGAAAGCTTATGCCGAGCTTCTAAAAACTATAGGTGTGGTAAATCTGATTAGGGTGAACTTTCATCACCTAAATGATTAAAAGGCAGCAGCAAAGGCAGCAGTCAGTACAGCACACTAACACATTACACTTACCGAGTTACTGTACACCAACACACTACTTACAGCACACTAACACATTACACTTACCGAGTTACTGTACACCAACACACTACTTACAGTACACTAACACATTACACTTACCGAGTTACTGTACACCAACACACTTACTTATTACTGCACATGCACTTACTCACTTAGAAAGTTACTGTACACCAATGTTTACACTTACAGTACAAAAGACACATTACACTAGTCGAGTTACTGTACACCAACACAACACACTACTTACAGTACACTAACACCTTACACTTATGAGTTACTGTACTCAAACACACTACTTACAGTACACTAACACATTGACACTTACTGAGTATTACTGTACACCAGACACTATTTACAAATACACTAACACAAAAGTTTTACTGGATAAGGGGTACACCAACACACTACTTACAGTACACTAAAGCATTACACTTACCGAAGTTTACTGTACATCAACACACTACTTACAGTTTTGCTAACGCAGGTACACTTACCCGAGGTTACTGTACACCAAACACAGCCCTAACTACAAGCAGCTGACCTTTGATATTGTGTTAGTGTACTAAGCTACTGTACACCAACACACTATTTACAGCACACTAACACATTACACTTACTGAGTTACTGTACACCAACACACTATTTACAGCACACTAACACATTACACTTACTGTTACTGTACACCAACACACTACTTACATTACACCAACACATTACACTTACTGTTACTGTACACCAACACACTACTTACATTACACAAACATTACACTTACTGTTACTGTACACTAACACATTATACTTACTGAGTCACTGTACACCAACACACTACTTACAGTACACTAACACATTACACTTACTGAGTTACTGTACACCAACACACTACTTACAGTACACCAACGCATTACACTTACTGAGTTACTGTACACCAACACACTACTTACAGTACACTAACGCATTACACTTACTGAGTTACTGTACACCAACACACTACTTACAGTACACTAACACATTACACTTACTGAGTAACTGTACACCAACACACTACTTACAGTACACTAACACATTACACTTACTGAGTTACTGTACACCAACACACTACTTACAGTACACTAACGCATTACACTTACTGAGTTACTGTACACCAACACACTACTTACAGTACACTAACACATTACACTTACTGAGTTACTGTACACCAACACACTACTTACAGTACACTAACGCATTACACTTACTGAGTTTACTGTACACCAACACACTACTTACAGTACACTAACGCATTACACCTTACTGAGTTAATGTACAACCAACACACTACTTACAGTACACCAACGCATTACACTTACTGAGTTACTGTACACCAACACACTACTTACAGCAAACCAACGCATTACACTTACTGAGTTACTGTACACCAACACACTACTTACAGTACACTAACACATTACACTTACTGAGTTACTGTACACCAACATACTACTTACAGTACACTAACACATTACACTTACTGTTACTATTCACCAACACACTACTTACAGTACACTAACACATTACACTTACTGAGTTACTGTACACCAACATGCTACTTACAGTACATTAACACATTACACATACTGTTACTGTACACCAACACACTACTTACAGTACACCAACACATTACACTTACTGTTATTGTACACCAACATGCTACTTACAGTACACTAACACATTACATTTACTGTTACTATTCACCAACACACTACGTACAGTACACTAACACGTTACTTGCTGAATTACTGTACACCAACACGCTACTTACAGTACACTTAACGCATTACACTTACTGAGTTACTGTACACCAACACGCTACTTACAGAACACTAACGCATTACACTTACTGAGTTACTGTACACCACACACCACTACTTACAGTACACTAACACATTACACTTACTGAGAGTTACTGTACACCACACTACTACTTACAGTACACTAACACATTACACTTACTGAGTTACTGTACACCAACACGCTACTTACAGTACACTAACACATTACACTTACTGAGTTACTGTACACCAACACGCTACTTACAGTACACTAACACATTACACTTACTGAGTTACTGTACACCAACACGCTACTTACAGTACACTAACACATTACACTTACTGTTACTGTACACCAACACACTACTTACAGTACACTAACACATTACACTTACTGAGTTACTGTACACCAACACACTACATACAGTACACTAACACATTACACTTACTGAGTTACTGTACACCAACACACTACTTACAGTACACTAACACAACAAGACAAGACATGAACAAAACAGGAAACTCTCAGAAACAACATAAATGTAGCGATATGTGCACACATACACAAACAGAGAGAGGGAGAGGGAGAGAGAGGGAGAGAAAAGAGCCAGGAGGGAGCAGAAAAGACTTAATGAGAGAGCGAGAAGTTGGAGGAAAGCACATAAGTCACACTGGAAAAGATAAAAGCTCTTCTGCTGAGCTCCTCTGACATTTTCCCAATAAGGATCATCCATGCTTTTAATAAACAGCCGGCTCTGGGGGCCACACGCGGACTGACCCTTCATTTACTTTATAATTACACTCGGAACCGGAGAAAATCTTAACGCACGCTCCAGTCAATAACTATTAAAGCTATTCAAAGTATCTTCTGTTTGTGTGATTTCCTTTTTTTCTCAGGCTTCAGTGTTTTCCTACTGTGAGCTGCGCTGCACACTGTGCTTTGGTCTTTCTAAACCATGACCATAAACAAAGCGCGATCCATGCAGCAGGTCATGTTTTCTATGTAAAGAACACCTCGCACATGGATCCCGCGGCTCGTCTTACACGCGCATCGTGACTGTAAAGCATCAAACACCCACCAGTCCCACTGTGATGCTCAACGGAGCACCACTGGCCTCGCATTAGTCTGTGCAACTGTGGAATCCACAGGCAACACACTCACTCACTTACACACTCACACACACACACACACACACTCACATGTACACAATGACACCATTAACGGAACATAAGCGGAGCAGCGGCGCACCGTTCCATAGGCTGCGCGCCCTGTTTTGAAAGTGAAATAAGTGGCATTAGTCAAATGAACCACCCACACACTCTGTGAACTGCTTAAAGAGCGGCTGTTAGGATCGGAACCGTCAGACAGCAGCCAACACCTGCCATTAAGCCAGGAGCAGTCTAAGAGGTGACACACACAACCGTGAGTCAATGCGAATGCATCACAATGCAGCTCCACTCTCCGCTAACCCCCCTCAGGTACAGCGTCTTGGCCCAGTAAAAAATAAAGCAAAATGAAGTCTGATCATCCAGCATGGTTACTAAAGCAGTCCCAATATTGCCCTATTTGTCAACATCATCAGCTCTCATTTAGGTGAATTAGAGACATACTGGGTAAGAAAGTAGCAGTGCATTTTAACAGCCTGCTCTGCTGACCAGTGACCGGAACCAAGCTGACTTTTTTATTGGGCTCTTTAAATTCACTGGCTTCTAATAATGAGTTTACACATTCAGTTAGGTCCATAAATTTTTAGGCATGAACAAAGTTATTGTTATTATAGATGCCCAGCACAGCATACTGGAGGTCAAATAGAATAATACATATAAAATCTCAAAGTGCAGACTGAAATCTTGGGTTTGATGGTTTAAGCTTTGAGAATGACAGTCCACTGCTTCGGCTGTTCCATGCCCAAGTGTGTTTTATTCCCTCATTATTTAATTTGTTAGTGAGCAGATTGAAAATCAGGATGACCAAATTAGAGTTAGCTCAAAACCAACTAAAGCCTCTAGCCTTCTGGAACAGCTTTCTCTGGACTGAATCATCAACTTGTAACAGAATGATGCAAAGAGAAGAGTATGGAGAAGGGAAGGAGCTGCTCAAAATCCAAAGCATACCATTTATCTTGGGTTTCATGTTTCTTAGTGTTGTGGCATTGGCATGACTTGCTCCCACTGATTCCCTTGTATTTACTGTGTAGTGAAGTTAGTCAGCGATCTGATTTTGAAAAAGTAAAAGATTTGTGTACAGTTTCAACACATCTAGCATGTTAACCGTTAAAGATAACTCCCGTAAGATGTAACCATGGGCTCAAGACAAATTTCAAAGAGACAGAGAGGAGAAATGGATCTGTTCATCTTCAACCCAAGTAGCTATATGAAACCCTGACGCATTACTTCTCTCCCATTGACTTAATATTACAGCAAGCAAACCTACAACCTCCTGAAATGTCTACAGTAATACGTCCATACACTATATGTTTTTGTGAGCACTTTGTTTGAACCTGCTACACTGATATAATTATTAATATTAATCGTTATTGTTCTATACATTGTCTGTCATTGCAGTAATATTTGCAGACACTAGTAATGACTTGGTTATGTCAGTGTTATGTAGCAAGGTTAAAGTCTTACTCATCTATACTACTGTAAAATACTTCTGAATTAATGTATGTGAATTTACAAATTAATGCAAAATGTACAAATTTATTTTTTTTTTAAATCAGAATGTATCCAGCACTGACAAATGATCGGCCATCTTCAACAAGACTGACTGAACACTTTACTTTTCTCAGATGAGGAAAGCTTCACATGTGCGGGAACTGAACAAAGCAATCACAGCTCTGTACCATTTGCTAATCAGGTCAAATAAAAAATGTACACCATCACCTAGTAGATAGATTACAGAACGTAGCGTGTATGCTATCTGAGCTTGTTGATGTGAGCCAAAGTCCATTTGCAACTTTCCACTGAGCAGCCTGGTATCCAGCAGATCCAGCTGTCAATCAACATTCAACAGCAGCAGTTTCATTAGGTTAGAAAAAACAATATATCGCCTGGTAGGCAGTGGAAGCTTTGATATTTTGTAATGTGGGCCATAGGTTCTAGTAGGTTGCAAACCCCTGAGTGAACACATGATTGGGTACTTTTCATTAAATATTGACTAACTAACATGCAGTTATGTATTACTTAACTTGAAGTAATACATTACCAGTAGCTAATTAATGCTAAGTAGGCATGTAACAACTACTACATGTTTACCTGACATGTAAACATGTAGTTGTTGCATGTTTACTTAACATTAGTTGAGCATTGTGAATATTGTTACTGTATTACTGGTGTTATTGTTAATGTATTAATGTTAGTTCATCAGCACTAAACATAAAGTGTTATCTGTTTTTGCATCTGTGTGATGTTCCTCTATCACTGTTTTGCAGTGATCTGTGATGCATGTATTATCTTTGAGACTTGGTACAAGTGGTTTGAATTTTGGTATTTGACCAAATTTACTATAAACCTCTATTTACTATACGTTCTGTAGAAATATCTGTAGTAGCACTATAGATCCTTTCCATAAGGGATGTAAGGAAAGGTGTTTGTTTCAGTGTGTCTACTAAGTAGTACAGAGTCTTGAAATATTGCATTCACAAACTGATGACTAACTGTGCTGAGCTGTAGCATACCCGCTTTTTCTCAGGACTACAGCACTGCCGCTGACCCTGTGGAGGGCTCTAGGCAACAGATGCACAGTATTCTCAGACAGGTGAGTGCCCACCTAACCGCTCTGTTCTGCCTAGATTCTTTCAACCCATTTACTTCAGGCTTATATGCAGGGTCTGCTAGCATGGAGGCCCATCTCACATTCTGGCAACAATGTACATGTCATATTGTATTATGGCAGCATGTGAAGAACATGGATGGACCTTATCCGATTAAAACTGCTCAGCCTGCTGTCTCTGTCCTGAGGTGAAGTGTGGGGGGAAAACACTACTACAGCAAATGAGGGAGGAAAATATTCATAAATACAGCACAGTGGAGTGGAGTGCATCTAGTTTTCCCTCAGGTCATTCCTCCATATGTGGTGTTTCATTAGACAGCTGCTGGTTATGGGAGTTATATTGAGTTACATGCAGCTCACCCCCTCAGCCCCAACCACCCCAGCCTCTCTCTCTATATACAAACACATCATAATGACTCAAAGACTGATTATGCTGTGCTTGTTCATTATGCATGTTTAAGTAGAGTGTTTGTGGGAAATGTATATTGCCGCTGTCCGAAAAAAATCCTCTGTCTTCAAAATGGCCACTCTTCCATGCTCATAACTAGCAGAAGGCTGAGGTCTGGACCTCAGAAGACTGACATTAAATTGGAAACAGTGACACCCCATAGCAGCCTGCTATGCAGAAAGGCTTGCTCCTCAACTGTATCTATACTCCACTGACATGACTGGTTCTCAGCTGACCTCAGAACAGCGGTGGTTCCCCACTATGAACTACCCAGGAACACTTTGACTTGAGATGTACCGGTATGCACCACACATACTATAGATTAACACATGACATGACTATGATAGAAATGTGAGAGTTAATAAGGGTTACTGATACAGTGTGCTTGTAAAATGCAATTCTCCTAATTAACATTTTTATTTAGATTAATGTTACTAGCTAAATCAGCATGCTGTAGAATACCTGGCTTCTCAGGTCAGGCTTCAAGCTCCATGGTTGGCCGTTCTGAGAGTGTCTATAGTGTTAAGTTTAAAGTAAGGAAGGAAGCAGATAACACCAACGATGACATTACATTACTCAGAAGTCTGCCAGAGGCCTACAGAAATTCTTCAGGTTTAAGGAATTAAGGAATCAACAGTTGATTAGGTTGGCTTGTTAGCTGTATGAGTAGCCATACCCATTAGTTAGGGTTTGACAGAGGCCTTTTAAATGTATGCAGTGAATAGGGACCACTGAGAAACAATTGCATATGAGAGAGAGGTAAATGTGAACCATCTTAAATTAGTATGTAATAAATTAGGTCATTTAATTCAAACAAAGTGTATAAGTGTATATTGATTTTGTATAATGGTTTGTTTTAACATCTCAAAATAAAAAAAACTGGTTAAATAATTAACTAATCCAAATTTATGATAATTGTTGTTTAATGTGCTTATGCAACAGTAACAGCTGTTTATGGCAGAATAGAGGGAAATAAATGGCAGGAAAAGGTACAAAACAGTTTTTCTAAATAAAAATGGGAGTTTAAAAAAATGTCCATTACTGTAAGAACTGGTAGTTTATTTACTGCAAAATGCTAGTTACAGCCCCAAGCTTTACAGAAGAGCAAAAAACTCCAGCAGCACAGTCCACTTTTAATGTGTGTCAAAACATTCCATGATGAGCAGCATGCCAGTGACAAGTCTCAGCTGAGCAACAAAACCAAGAATGAGTGCATTCTCTAAATACACAACAGTGACAACATAGTACTTTGTCCCCTAGGCTGGACTGTAGATATTCATTTCAGCTGTGAAAGAGTGACCAAAGCAGATAACAACAACAATGACGTTACCTTAATCAGAAGTCTGCCAGAGGGCTACAGAAATTCAGCAGTTTCACTCACCCAGACTGCAGTGTAGAAGTACATCTTTCTTTTTCAGTGACCAAAACTGCTATTTCAGCTGGACAGCTCAAACCAAGCAAAGCATTCAGATTCAAATTAGTGTTGACAAGATATGTGATATTAGACTTTAAGATGCACAACTGGAATCAGCCAAGATTAGAGTTACATTTACATTTCTGGCATTTAGCTGACGCTCTTATCCAGAGCGACTTACAAGGTTAATCACATTACAGGTGGGCTAATGTAGTGTTAGGAGTCTTGCCCAAGGACTCTCATTGGTGTAGCGCAGCATCACCCAGACCAGGATTCGAACCCCAGTCTCCCACGTGTGGTGGTGGCTACTTGGCGGGTAGTGGTGTTATCTGCTAAGCTACACCAACCGTATGAGTTTGGAGTTTGCAGATCTTTACTCCAAACCAGCGGCATTGGCATTTTAAACTGTTCTCTGACCTTTACATAGAAGGTATGAGCTTTTGTTCAAGCCCTATGGTTTCCCCTTTTTTGGTGAGTTGAGACACTGCGATGTCCAAAAAGACACAGGCAGGAGGATGAAATGAACTTCAGCAACAAAACAAAGTACATGTAGGTTATTCATTTACTACAAAAATTTCATTTTAAGATGGTCTTCTTCAACCTTCAAAGTGGATAAAACCGTTCCTTGCTTACAGGTTGCTGTTGGAGGAGTTAGACTTATTTCCTCTCTCTTTGCTGCACGAAGCCTCATCATGTTCAAGGTTAAGGAATCTGCTCTCTAGTGAAATGTGCAGAGCATCATTAACATCATGGAATTAAAGTTGCACAGGGTCTTCCAAAAGGTGTGGGCTGTGGGCGCTGAAGGAATGGAACATTTTATTAAAATGGTAAATAGGAAGCCGACTTCAGCCTCGGTTAAAGATGAACATCGACCGAACCTACTGACGGTTTGGTTCCTTGAAATCCGTATGAGAAGTGCTGGCATCCTCTTCACAGCCTGGAAAGTGTAACATTTAAGGTGGAATGGAACATTAGCTCAAGACATTACCATAAATAAAGCCAATTTCAGCCTTACATGAACATCAACCATGCCTGCTTGACAGTGCCTCAGAAGGTGTATGAAAGGTCCTATCCTCTTTACAGCCTGCAAACGTGCAGTCCACCATTGCTCTTTCTCCGTTGTTGTTGTTGTTGTTGCTGCTGGGCTGGAATGTGAGCTGGTATATGCACATTTTAGGGGCATGATTATGGGCGGAGTCAGAACTGTTACATAACAGTTTAGGATTTGAGAACTGGCTTGCTTTACTAACCTCTTTTACAAATGCAGGGTTTGTATTTGAAGGAGGGTTGGAACGACAGTGTTTGAGGTTCCTGGTATTTCAGTTCTATGTACTTAACTCTCCTTATCCATCTATGCCAGTGTAAATACAGTTTTCCTTCCTATGCCACCTTTAAGCAAGCATCTGCTATTTCTTCTTTCTAGGTATCAACACCAGCTTTCGTTTCTGGCAGTTAGCCCAAAAGTGAACTGGACCTGTTTTGCATTCTCGGAGCAGACAACTGAGCACTTTCCTTAGTCGTCTCTGCTAAAAGCAGTAAGTGTAGTTTCAGTGAAGCATTTTACTTGATTGCCTATTTAACTGTAAAGACACTGGTCATAAAAATTTGGTGCACCTCCATAAACATCCTGTCCCAAGATGACTTATAGTGAGACCTATGCTGGACCACCCTTTTCTATTCAATCCTTTTCACATCCTACCTCCTTCCATTATCCCTCCCTGTAATTCCCCCTGGCAGTAAGTCTGTCCCAGCAGAATATGGGACTTTAATTGTTTCCTCAGTAATTACAGTGACATCACAATCCTGGCTAATTAAATACCACATTCCTTTGCTCAATGACGACGTTAAAGTCTTTAAATTATTCTCTCTCTCTCTCTCTCTCTCTCTCTCTCTCTCTCTCTCTCTCTCTCTCCGTACGTCCACCAATTAACATCATAACCTCAATGGATGCAGGCACAGCAGCGCTCAGGAATATGAGGCTAATCTGTTCTCATCATTACTGACACACTAAATCTGCATTCTAACCACTTCAAGCTGTAAATCTGCATTCCAAAGACTTCAAGCTGCTTATTGCTTTATTGTTAATATTTCATCTAATTTAAGATGAAGCAAATCCCCCGTAAATGTGTTTGAATTGTGATGCGTATCAAAAAAAAACAACATAGCAAAAAAAAAAGACACGTACTTTGAGGTTTGATGTCAGACCTGTATTTGCCTGCAGTGGAGTGTGAGAAAAGGAAGGGCGTGTGATTCCCTACAGAGACTATAAGGGACCTGACTAGAGGCACACACACACACACTTCTACACACCCTTGAAAGAGTGGAGATTTTCACTCAGTCAGTGTCCATGGCTGGCGGCCAAGAGATGTCTCTTAAAAATCTCTGTCCCTCTCTCACACACACACACACACACACACACACATATATATGTGCACATACAGAGTCACCATCGATCTCACTCCGATCATATACACACAGATACACACACATATGGGCATCCAGCCAGAGCAGTCGTACCGTCTCCTTCATGCAGTACAGAGTTAAAGCAGTGACTCCTCTGCACTACGGCTCTCAGGGTGGCAGTCCTGTCTGGGCGCTCACAGCCTTGGAGTTGCCTTTGTTCCTCTTTGCAGCACTTTGCACTTTTTCCCAATTTATCCTGTTTATAACCGAAAAGAGGCCAGGCAGATGATAATGGCCTAAACTCAAGTGCGAGTGAAAGAAGCTTTGTTAAGGAAATGTTCCAACATTTATCTGCCACCTCTGGCAAATACCACAGACAATCATTTCAATGTGTTTGCCTGGATTTTGATAAGAACAAAATTCTTATTGACGCTCACTTATAATAGAAGTCACTGGGTAGGTTTAAAATGACCATCTGCACAATGTCGTTTGTATATGGCATTTAGGGTCAGACCATTGTCGAAACAGTGCTACAACAAAAACAGTCCTACATAAGTCAAAGTGCTAAGCAGTGGGAGCATTTCCTCTCCTTTGATAGTTACTCAACGCTCCAAAGAAAACATCCCAATAACTTCAAATAGTGACACAGCTTTTCTGTAGCGTTTATTAGGAACACAGCCATGTCCATTTTACTGCCCCTGCTATCATATACTGTAGGTATACAATTACAGACTGTGGTCAGTGTCCTGAACACCCTCAGGACCACCACAGAGCAGGTATTGTTTGGGTGGTGGATCATTCTCTGTACTGCAGTGACACTGACGTGGTGGTGTGTTAGTGTGTGTTGTGCTGGTGTGAGTGGATCAGACACAGCAGTGCTGCTGGGATGTTTAAACTGTGTCCACTCACTGTCCACTCTATTAGACACTCCTACCTTGTTGGTCCACTTTGTAGATGTGTCAGAAAGAGTAGAAAGAGAAAGAGAGAGCTCATCTGTTGCTGCACAGTTTGTGTTGGTCATCCTCTAGTCCTCTATCAGTGGTCACAGGATGCTGCCCACAGGATGCTGCCCACAGGATGCTGCCCACAAGACGCTGGCCACAAGACGCTGCCCACAGAACGCTGTTGGCTAGTCCAGCAGTGACACTGAGGTGTATAAAACTCCAGCAGCACAGTGGCGTTAAATAATCGTACTGCAGTGCTGAGAATGTTCCACCACCCACAAAATGCCTGCTCATACCTGACCATGGATGAATGGGGTAAGGGTGTGGTAACAAAGTATGCAAAGAAACAGATGGGCACATAAAGGCTTCTGGTTAAAGGTGTTTTGATCTGGTAACTTCTCTGTTCTTTCCAGAGG